>JAZKJV010000209.1:0-529034 GCA_037367405.1 Ottelia alismoides
TTCTTGGCCATTAAGTAGGCCGGATGGCGCTGTGATCAGTGTAAATTGTTACTCTAGATCCGAGAATATAAGATCTGTACTTATCCAAAGAAAAGACTACGGCCAGCATCTCTTTCTCAATCACAGTGTAATTCCGCTGAGCGGCATCCAAAGTCCGGCTGGCGTAGTGAATGGCAAATGGTAATCCATCCCTCCTCTGTCCAAGCACAGCCCCAACGGCAAAATCTGAAGCATTCGTCATGATCTCGAATGGGAGAGACCAATCGGGTGGCTGAAGGACAGGAGCTGAAACAACCATACCTTTGAGAGTCTCAAAAGACGCAAGACACTTATCATCTACAATGAACTCGGTGTCTTTTGTCAGCAAATCAGTAAGCGATCGGGCAATACGACTGAAGTCCTGAATGAACCGTCGATAGAAACCGACATGCCCCAAAAAAGACCGCAATTGACGCAAATTGGACGGTGGATTGAGTTTTCTAATGATATCCACCTTGGCCGGATCGACCTCCATGCCCCTGTTGGAGACGATATGACCAAGGACCGTCCCTTGAGTCACCATGAAGTGAATCTTCTCCCAAGATAATACAAGATTGACCTCTATGCAGCGCTGAAGCACACGGTCTAGGCAGTCAAGACAAGCATCGAACCCGTCGCCATAGACCGAGAAGTCATCCATGAAGACCTCTAAACAGTCACCCACCGTGTTCGAGAATATGGACAACATGCACCTTTGGAATGTCACTGGAGCGTTACATAGACCAAAGGGCATCCGTCTGAAAGCATAAGTCCCAAACGGACAGGTGAATGTCGTTTTTCTCCTGGTCTTCGGGCGTAATGGCCACTTGATTGTATCCGGAGTACCCGTCAAGAAAACAATAATGACTCTTCCCAGCTAGCCGTTCGATAATCTGATCAATGAAAGGTAGCGGGAAATGATCCTTCTTGGTGGCCTCATTCAATCGTCTGTAGTCCACACAGACCCTCCAAGAAGTGGGTACTCGGGTAGCGATATCCTCTCCAGACTCATTGACAACTGTAGTGATACCCGTCTTCTTGGGTACCACATGTAGTGGACTAACCCATTTGGAGTCGGAGATGGGGTAGATAAAATCGGCGCTCCACCACCTTGATATTTCTTTCATGACCACATCTCGAAGATTCAGGGTTCAGCCATCGCTGGAACTCACGCGACGGCCTAGCGTCATCCTCGAGATAGATGTGGTGGGAGCACAGATCCAGACTAATCCCCTGGAGATCAGCTATAATCCATCATATCCCCTTGCGGTTTCTTTCAAGAACCTCCATCGGACGAGATTCTTGTTCTCCAGTCAAACCTGCTGAGATAATGACTGGGTGCATGCCTGGCTCTCCCGTAAGGAATCTATACTTCAACGACTGCGACCGAGGTTTAAGTTCTGGACAATTGGGAGGTGGCAGCTCTAGCTTCTGATATGTCTGTGTGAAGGCAACCAGGTCTGTGTGTGAGAACTCTCTCTCTGCATGAATATCTGACGGAAAGCAGCCTGTTGAATCATCAATAAACTGTACTGGCTTGCACTCTGTCACGGCTGTTGGCTCAGAAGGAATCAGACAAGGCAGATAGTCGTCAAAATCATCCCAGTCAATGTCTGAATCCGAGGGATCAGAAGAAGATGAACAAGATTGAAATTCATCAGCACCATTCGTCCCAACATTGTCAGCCTCAGTGTATCCTCGTCCAGGGGTGTGCTCTCCAAGCTCTCGACTGCCATAAGCTTTAGATATAGTGAATCTGTAGGCAGGGCGAGGGTCGGTGCTACAGGATCTGTCCAGTTGGATTCATCATCTGTCATCACAAAATCACACTCCTGGTGGATGTCTGGCTCTTCCTCTGTCATCTGCGCGGCTTCGCTGGACTGCTCTGAGCATTCAAGTTCTCTGGCTCTGGTTTCCTCGATCGTCTCTATTTGTATGGTTTCGCCCTCTACGCGAAACATACCCTCCCACAATCATGATCGGTCACCACCTTGGATGTGGTCAAGAATGGGCGTCCAAGTATGATGGGGGCATCAGTTACCGAGTCAGGGATCTCCATGTCCAACACAACGAAGTCCATGGGGAATTTCAGGCCCTGAATGGTAACGACCACGTCTTTCAATAACCCCTTCGGCCTCTTAATCGACCTATCAGCAAACTGAAGGACTGTCCTGCTCCTAAGAAGAGGACCAAACTCGAATTGGTCGAGTAAGGCTGCTGGAAGAAGGTTGATTGAAGAGCCGCTGTCTAACAGAGTACGATCAAATTGCTGCTCCTGAATCTCGCATCTGACATAGGGAGCTCCTGCATCTGGTCGCTTAGCTGGCAGCTTGTTCTGAATAGTGCAGCAAGTGGAATGAGTGAGCACATGGATCTGATCTCTGTGGTTCCTCCTCTTCCTACGGAATGTGGTCTTCTCTTTCAGGTTCTTTTGAAGAGGGGGATGTGCTCAAGTGCTTCCTGTAGAGTCAGCTGAATGTGGAACCTGTCAATCATCTAATTGTTGAACTCTACCTGCTGATCTTTTTTTGGATTTTCTCTTTTATTCCCCTTCGCCCGGCGGAGTGCCTCAGGGAAGGGGATGGTAGGGGCCTCCTCAGATGGAGGACTAGGAATAGGTCCCTGTGCCTGTGAAGGAATAGAATCCATACAATCATCATCATTCAACACATATGGATCCGCAATGTGAACAGAAACCTTTCCTTTATTCATATTTTTGTGCTTTTTCTTGTTACCACAGTCCATAGATACAAAAGGTGGTAACATCACAGATGGAAGCTCAACAAAAGTAGATGTGGTGGTCTCAGTACCACTACTGGCACCTGTCTTCGCGGCATCAGCACCGCGCTCTAGCTCAGCATCCAAAATGGTGGCATCAGCACCACCGTCTGCATCTGGTATTACGACGACCTCAGTACCGTCGTCTGGAACTCCATCATTGGTGGCATCAGCACCACCGTCTTCAGCATCATCATTAGCGGCACCAGCACTGCTACTCTACTCCTCTGGCGCTCCTGATTCTGCATGTGGTTGTCGCTCAGAAGAGGCGTCGCCTGCTAGCATCCTACCGCTCCTAGTAGTCACAGAATCAGCATCATACAAAGAATAAGACATATCACTCAAATAGTCACTAGGAGAGGTATCCTCTGTAAACTCTACCTGCTCGGACTTCCTTTTCAGATTGTTCGGGTTAGGTTCAATCTGAGCGGGTATGGTGCCTTGCCTTTGATGATTTCCCTCATCTCCTGCCGGAATTCATCCATTTCTTGCCTGAAGGATGCTCGTTGTTCAGGGAGCAAGCGGGCAAGATCATCAAGAGCTGGGTTCTCAAAAGCGGGGGCTTGAGAACCGGATGGGTTCCCTTGCGGGAAATGAGGTTGTTGTTGTTGGTATGGATAGTTCTGGGTAGGTTGGGAATAAGACTGTTGAGGCTGCTGACGCTGCCTCCACTGTTGTCCCTGATAGGCGGGACGAGGACCCTGCTGGTAACATTGTTGATGGGCGTACTGGGGCTGCTGTTGCTGCTGTGGTTGCTGGCTGCTCTGCTGTCCTTGAGCTGGATTCTGTTGCTGAGATGAGGAGCCACCGTTGCCCCAACGAAGTCCTGGGTGATCGCGATGAATCCCAGGCTGAGGGTACCGGTCGTACCAAATCCCATTGACTTCCATCAATGGTTCCTGCTCGAAGGAGGGTGGAGGAAGAACTGCCAGTGGTTGCTCCGACTGGTAGACCACCATCTGAGTGTCCTGAGATGGCGGTTGTGCTGGGTAGTATTGTAGCAGCGGAACCGGCTCTGCCTGGATGTGGTTAACCTGGCAGTACGAGGCAGAGGGTTGGGATGAGCTACTACTGATCGGATCAGCACGTGACCTGGGAGGCTGCTGGGAAGATGTCTGTGCCTCCTGGATGCAAAGGTTCTGTGTCTTCAGGTCACTCATGGTTTTGGCAATCTGGTCATATGGGCCATGCCTTGCATCTGCTTTTTCTCGAGGATCTCGAGACGGTCCAGTTTCTCACTGATGATTCCCATGTTGGCTGCGGCTGATTCAGCTTGGGTTGCGGCTGCCGACGAAGTGTTAGGACCGGCATCGATGTGGACGATCCTCTGGAATGATCTCTCTCCTTGCGGGAGCTTCTGCTGTGTGTAAACACGGGCTTGGGCCATGACGGTTGAGTTCTCTTGCCATGCCTTCATAAATGGCCCAACGTCGTCTTCACCCTTCGAGAAGTAGGACCCACCGCAAGAGGCATTGATAAGCCCCTGCAGCTCCGGTGTCAGCCCACAAAAGAAGCTCTGAACTAGATTGGGCTTGGAGATGTCGTGATGTGGACACCGGTCGATGAGCTCTCGAAATCGATCCCAGGCTTCATGAAATTGTTCATTCGGGATCATGACAAAGTTGTTGATCATAGATCTGGCTGCATTCGTCCGGCCAAGAGGGTAGTACTTCTTCAAATACGCGGTCCGGAGATCTGCCCAGGTGTCGATGAATCACCCCAAGTGTTTGAGCCAGTATGCGGCTCTGTGAACCAAGGAGAAAGAGAAGGCGATCATCTTGATCGTGTCCTCGGTCATCAGCCTATCATGGATAGTGTTGCAAATCATTTCAAATTCTTGGAGGTGGAGGTGTGGCTCTTCGGTCGGCAACCCATGGAATTTGGGCAAAAGCTGAATAGTGTGGGGTCGAAGCTCGAAATCTCCATGGATGGGAGGGAGTCGGATCCACCGATGTGTGAGGGACGTTGTTGGATTGTGCAATTCTTGCATGATAGTTTGCGGCGGCCTCTCCTGGTTGGGTTCTCCTCCCTGGTTCTCTACAACAGGTATATCACCTCCACCACCACCACCACTGCCCCCAGGTCGGTTCTCGTGCATATGCACTATCTCTCGCATGAGATCCCCCATAAAGACTCTCTGGTCATGGATCTGCCTCTGCATTGTCTCCAGGGATGCTAGAAGTGAATTGTTGATGGCGACTTGATCAATGAAGAATGGCAGGTGCTCATGATCATCAGGATGCTCTCCTCTGTCAGCTATGTTTGGGTTCTCTGAAAAAGCAAAAGAACCCATCTCAGGTGCTGTCAAATGCTCTGAGCTCTGCGATGCACTAAATTTGAGACTCTTGGACTGATGGAAGGGGAATGAGAAGGGTGGTCGAGGGGGAACAAGGTGGAAGTGAACTCAGGCTCGGAGAGCGGACTCTCCGAGGTCGTCCTAGATGAATGAGGAGGAGTGCTAGATAGCGGTGCCGACAGAGTCGGCCTAAGAGATCTCCGTCCCATCATCTTGATTATTGAGTAGAGTAAGGTGAATGCAGAAGAAGAAGGAAGAAAGGAGAAGCAAAATTGCACACAATAGTGTTGTGTTTTTTATCTTGACCTAAAGATACCTAGCAATCAAACACAAAACAGGGGTGAGTTCACCAACTCAACACATGAAGCCGTGAAGGTTCGGCTTTTATCTTGTCAATTTTAGCTTGAATTCAGGAATTTATCTTATCACGAGTCCTTAGAGCGCTACGCCTAAAGGAGAGAGAGTACTATCGGAAAAGTATTCCCGTACTTATCCTCCTCCTGTGTAACCTGTAGCTTGCGCTTTTTAAGGTCCTTGTAACCCTTCCTGGATCCCTACTCAGCCAAAGAATAAGAGGGAGGAAGCCGATAGGCGAAACCGATACTTTCGGATCTCGCTCGCAACGGAATCACCCATGAGCGTGCAAGATCCTACTCAGACGCAGACGGTGAGACAGACACACCGTGAAGGCGTGTCCTATGCTCGGTACTTTGGACAGGGTCGATGCTCACACAATAGTGAGTCACCACTGATGACCAAGCCCTACTCGCCTACGTACGATAGTAGCACCAATACTTTGGAAATCCAGGCGATACACAAGGCAGCCACAAGCTGGGTTTTTAGCTCTAATCCTTACGAAGCACTCAACTCACTTGGAAGGAGACCTTCCCATGCAACCTGAATACAAGTGAGGGTGTTGCTCTCCCCAATCAATGAGTCCAATTACTGATTTTATTTTTGGTCAATGTTTTCTATCAGTCCCTTTTTAATTTTTTTGGTGTTATCGCTTCTTTTGAGTAAATTCAAACAAGCGCCTAATGATTTTTGTATTTTCTTGATCCTACTTTGTCCAAAAATAGAGGGAGAATAGAGTCAGAAAAGCCGTGCAAGTCGACACCAAGGTGGAAATCTCACCTTTGTGCCTAAATGATGGATGCAAAGTAAGAAGACTTACAACGAATCCCAGCTCTCTTCATGCGGGATGCAAAGCAGAAATTTATAAACCTAAACTACATGCTGGTATGCAATGCGGAAATCGTCCTAAGATAGGCAATTGCTACGTGAAGAACCACAATTCAACCACCAACCTCCAATCCTAATGTCCGGTCTAGGCTCACCCCTCCTTCTCTCGACACATCGAGTTTAGGAGAAGCGCTTGGCGGGATGAGCTCGCAGTGCGCGGATCGAAGGCTAATGACTAACTGTTTAATTAGACTAAGTCCAAATACGATCTATAGGAACATGCAAAGGTTGTTAGGGTGTTTGGACCTAATCTAATCGAACAAGCAAAGCCTAGAACTAAGGGCTCAATCCACAAAAGAAATGGAAAATGAAAACAAAATCGGAAAATGACAATCGGAAAACACGATGAAATCCGCGGTGAGCCCCCGGGTGAACAAACACCCGGAAATTAGGCCCGAAGTGTCTGAGAGTCCAAGTCCATGTATTATTACAAATTAATAAGCACTCTCTCACAAAATAAAATGCAAACTAATCTAATCACTCTCTCACTCCTCCTGCTCTCTCCTGCCGGCTTGGCTTAAGAAAAGCCGGCTCCGTTTCACGTGGTTGCTCCGGATCCCCTAGGCGATCCGCCTTGCTCCGCAGTCCTCGCAAGAAGACACAAAGAGAATGGTCAGAAAAGCTCAACAATATCTATCAAAAACAAGAGAGATAAAATAGCAAGCAATAATGAAGACAACAAACACAATCAAGCAAAAATATGAACTAATCGTTGTTGCTCCCCGGCAACGGCGCCATTTGATAACTAGGAATTTCTAGGGTCTAGTATTCCACACAAAGCGGGAACACGAAGGTCGCTGCGGTGACCGCTAAAAATCCCTAATTAATCAACAATTACCCACACTATAGATATCAAGCAATAACAAGCAATGTGAAGTTAAAATTTATTTTTAACTCTATATAAATGGTGTATAGAGCAAGTATGCAGAGAGTTCGAACACAGGGAGCAACCAGGGTAGATGCACAAGTGTGTATGTGAAAGTGAAGTGTGATGAGTTGTCTACACTATGCAAAGCAAATTGTTTTTGTGGGTTTTTTAATTTTTTTATTTTTTTAAATTTTTAATTTTGTATTTTGATTTTTAATTTCTGATTTTTTTTATTTTATATTTTATTTTATTTTTTTCAATATTGGAATATATAAACAAGGTAATAAAAGAGGTGCTACAATATTTATAAAAATATGCAAAAATGCTCAAAAATTTAGGAATAAAATCTTTTGGGTATTTTTATGAATTTTACTATTTTGTGATTTTGGGGTATTTTTCAGATTCTTTTTGGTATTTTTAAAAGATAAAATAAATGAAAACAGTGAATAAATTACTGGTTGTGAGTAAAATATGAATGAAAAATATCAAACAACCACCAAAATTTTCCAAACTAATTTAAAATAAAGATAAGAAAATAAGGAATCTACAGAACTTGAGTTTGCAATTTTTGGAGTTTTCTATGATTTTTTAGATTTTTTTTGAAGTTTTTAGGTATTGTCAAATTTTTAAGGTTTTTTCTTTTGAGATTTTTAGTGGTTTTTGGATTGACACTAAAATAGGTTAAAATACACAATAGGTGATTTTTTGGAAATTTTCGAGATATTTTAATATTTTTTGGTATTTTCTAAGCTAGACAGTACTGAAATGATATATTTTTTATTTTTAATAAATATAAAAATGCAACAAAAAAATCTAAAAATATGGCGTGAAAGTACAAGTTAGCAGGAGCTTAGCAGAATTTTGTGGAATTTTCAAGTTAAAGTGATTCTTTAAATAAATGAGAGAAGCACACAAAAATTCACAGCCTAGCAGGGGTATATATGCAAATACACAATCATCCAGGGACATACATGTAATTTTCCACAAAACTTAACACTGAATATTTAAATTTATGGACCAATTACAAATTCTCAGACCCGCAGGGGTGTCGGTGTAAAATGCCCACCAGGCGCGTGACTTGCACGCGCTTGGGAAGGACTCAAAGGTAATTTCAGAAACGCCCGAGGGCCTCTATGCAATTTTCCCAAAAATCTAACGCTTAATACAAAACTTAGAGCACTGAAACGAAATAGACAAAAGGCCAAGGGCCTCACTGCAAAAAGCCCACACCTCACGTGAACAGGTCACGTGAGGTGACGTGGCAGAGGACCTATGTGCAAATACTAAAGTCCGAGGGCCTAAATGAAAATTTTACAAAATATTTAAACTACCATTTAAAGTTATAGACTAAAATATAATTACAAAAATGTGTGGGGGTATACTTGCAAAATTCCCTCGCAAAGGCACTGATGGACGGCGCGGATGAATCCACTTATCCACGTGTCAGCACCAGACGCGCTGATACCCCTTCGCGCGATGGATGGCTCTGATTAGATCTTGCGACGGAGATCGACGGCTAGGGCATGACCGGATCAGACGGTGGTTGTAGCTCCTGGGCTGGGCCGGTGATCTGACGGCTGAAAGACGGTGAAGAAGAACATGGAAGAACTCACCGCACGCGAGCTTCCCTGATCTCCTTCTCCCTCCTCTGGCACTATCTCGAGCTGCAAAATGGCTCAGCAGGATCCTCTGGTCCTCCTCCAGATGCTGGGGCAGCAAAACTCTCCGGCGAAGCTTGGAGAGGCAGCGCGAGGTCGGCGGAGCAGTAGGGCTCCAGGAACCTCGGCGAGGGCAAAATCGAGCCCCAGATGCTTCAGAGCGTCAGGACCTGCACCACATCATGTTAAGGAGGTCGAGGGCAAACAGCCTCGACCTCCAGCTGGCTCTCAAAGATAAGGTATGACGATGTGGATCCTCGGCCGGAGTTGCGCTCTGGCGAGGTGTTCGATTAGGGGATTCGATGGATGCGAAGCTGAGATCTTGGAATGAAATTAATCCTACGACTAAGAAGCTTAAAGTGCGAAAGAAATGAAGTGGAGTATGGCTGCCTCAATGGCCAAAGCCAGAGGGAAAATACCTCAACGGTGGAGCTCGCCGGAGGGGGATGGAACACGCCCAAATCTCGCTGGATCCACCGCCTTGAAGAAGGCAACTTGGAGCTGTCACCTCCAGGAAGCTCTAGCGAGGCCAAGGGGGGAAGGATTCGGATGGAATGCAGTTCAAATTTGAAAATGAAAATGGGCGTCCCTTTTATTGGGTTGACGAACAGGTGGGGAAAATCGAGGCTCAGCGGCCGATTAAAGCGATGCACACCCCGAGGTGAACTTTTGGCGTGTATCACCACTTATCGAGGAAGAGATCTCATGAAGATTGCAACATGAAAAGAGCATAAGGGTGGTCTCCAAAATTCGGGAGAAATGAGGAGAAAAACTCAGCTGTCGGAGCCACAGGGGGCGGGTCAGAGAGTTGACCCACCAGTCAACTCTCGGACCCCCCTGGTTGGTCCACGTGGACCAACCAGGAAAAACCCTGGGAAAAAGCTTTGTAAAATTATTTAAAAATAGAAAATGAATTATTTGATTTTAGGTTATTAAATAAAAAATATTTACTATTTTATGTAGTATTTTATTTTGATTTTTAATTATTTTTATGAAGTATATTTTTATAAGTTTACCTTTATACCCCCTTATAGGTATATTACCTATATATTTTATTAATTAATTTTTATTTTGGTATTGTTAATTTTATTTTTTTATTTAGTATTTTATAAAATCCTAAAATACTTTTATACACACAAATATATTTTTGTTTTATTATTCTGATATGTTTGTATATTCAATAAAATATAAGTAGGTATTGTATAGGTTTGTATATAAGTATAATACCTGTGTATTTTATATACATATATTTTTATTTTGAGTTTTATTTTGGTTTTATTCTGATTTTAATGTACATAATTATTATAAGTAATATTTACATAATTATAAAAATATAAAAATATAAAAATAATGAATAAATAATAAATTGAATATTTTAATCAGTACAATTATACAAAGAGGGTCCAAAACTCAACTTTCAAACCGTAGCTCCGCCAAATGCGAAACCACCGCCATTAAATAGATTATTTTTTTATATATACAATTAAAGTGAGTTTGATGCATTAAGAGTTTCCAGTTGTGAGATACGGGTCTGGGAAGTTGGGATTCTGGATTTTTATTCAGACCATAACTTTTTATCTGTACATTATTTTTGAATGAAATCATTTTTTATTTTTCTATATGTAATTATCTACAACTTTCATGTACAAAATTTCTTTATTTGAAGTATAAGAAGTGGAACGAAAAATAGGTCCCAAAATGAATAAAGAATGAATAAAATGGACAGGTATTTAACCCTTATCTCCCCCTACTTTATTCCTTGTCGACCTATTCATCAAGATGCCTAGGTCTCGCAGTTTCAGGCCATAAAATATTTACAATATTTATTCTTTTTCTTTTCTTTTGTTTATTCTATAATTTTGGCTTTAATTACAGTATTTTATAACACTAATTGGATGCACATGCATGAATGCTAAGATGATGTATTTAATGCTATTTACAGGCATTTGCTAGGGTTTTTGATGCAAATGATAGAATAAAGATGATGAAATGTGGATTCATCAATACTCTACGATATTTTCTGGGATTGGAGTTTTGCCAAGAATGCATAGGGTCTTCTAATGACACAAAGGAAATATATTACAGATTTTGCTTTTTGAAACGGGCATGGTTGGGTGTAGACCCTCGAGTACTCCTACGGACCCAAGCATGAAATTATATGATAATGATACTTAGGAGGTTGACAGGAGAATGTATAGAGAAATAGTGGGTAAGCTTCTTTACATCACTATAACTCGACCTGATATTGCCTTCGCAGTAAGTCGAGTGAGCCAGTTCATGGAGCAACCAAGATAGATGCATATGGATGCCATATATGCGATACTAAGGTATCTAAAGTTGTCTTCAGGCATAGGATTGTTGTTTAGAAAGGACACAGATTTATCTATTTGGCATGTGTGGATGTAGACTATGCAAGATGCCTTAAGGATTGAAAGTCTACTTCGGGCCTTGCAATTTTTGTGGGCAGCTCTCTGGTTTCTTGGAAAAGCAAGAACAAACTGTTGTGGCTAGATCTAGTGTTGAATCTGAATATACGGCCATGGCACAAGTAAGCACGGAGATGATGTGGGTTCGAGCTGTGCTAGAAGACTTGCGTGTAGATGTACCTCTACACATGCAGCTACAGTGTGATAATCAAGCTGCTTTGTTCATTGCCAATAATCTAGCGTTTCATGAAATAACAAAACAATAGAGGTAGACTGCTACTACACTAGAGATATGATCCAGAAGGGCATGATTTCCACTTCACATGTTAGTTCAGGGGAGCAGACTGTCGAACATCTTCACCAAGCCATTACTCAGAGGATCGTTCCAGAAATGTTCTTCCAAGCTGAGCACGATTGATATCTGTGCCCCATCTTGAGGGGGAGTGTAGAGATACTTATGTAGTTTGTGTATCGTTTAATCTATTTTATTTTCTTGATAACCTCTTATGTAATTTATCCATGGGTCCTCTCTATATAAGAGACCTAGGGTTCTATGGAATAAACAGATAACTCTTTTCCACCAAGTCATACCTTCAGAGTTTGCAGAGTTACAGATGCTAGAAGAAGAGAGTTCGGAGAGCACACTCAGTTCACAGGATACCTTAGAGGTTGATTATTGTGATTTGGCTAGCGAGGCAGAGTATATTTCATGTGATTCTGATTCATATCCCTCAGGCTCAGACACTGATTTTTATTAGAAGGATTTTGATGATTATTTACCGTGTATGATGTCCATAGAGCCTACAGCTAGGGCGAAGATTGAGCCAGTACAATTGATAGATACACCAGGAAGGTCGTCTTCATCAGATTCATTGATTCGATGAGAGTTCTCTCATACATATTTGGTAGCTTTCACTCAGATTTTTCAGAGACCAGATCTGTCAGCTCCACATGCTCGAAATTGAAGACCTTGCCGCAGAGTATGAAGTATAGATTCCTCACGGGTGAGCCATAAATGTTCTAATCATTATCTCTACGGATTTAATTGATGATCAAGAATCTCATTTAATGGAGGTTCTTGAAAGAAACTGCAAGGCAATCAGATGGATTGTAGCTGATCTCCAGGGGACAAGTCTGGTCATGTGCTCCCACCACACCTGTCTGTTCGGAATGTATGCTTTTAGACGGATGCCCTTTAGATTATGTAATGCCCCAACTATATTCCAAATGTGCATGCTTTTCATTCTTTCGGACATGGTGGGTAACTGTTTAGAGGTCTTCATGGATGACTTTTCAATCTATGGCGATGGGTTTGATGCTTTGCTTTGCTTCCCTAGATCGAGTTCTTCGGCGTTGCATTGAGGTCCACTTAGTCTTATCTTGGGAGAAAAGTCATTTCATGATGACTCACGGGACAATCCTTGGTCACATCATATCCAACCAGGGACATGGAGGTTGATCTGGCCAAGGTGGATATCATCAAGAAGCTCACTCCACCGTCCAGTTTGAGACAGTTGCGGTCTTTTCTGGGGTATGTAAATTTTTACCGACAATTCATACAGGACTTCAGTCAGATTGCCCGACCTCTAACTGATTTGCTCACGAAAGACACTAAGTTTCTTGTTGATGATATGTGTCTTTCATCTTTCGAGACTTTCAAGAATTTGGTTGTGCAGGCTCTTTTCCTTTAGCCACCTGATTGGTCTCTTCCATTCAAGATCATGATATATGCTTCTGATTTTATTGTAGGGTTGTGCTTGGACAAAGGAGGGATAATTTTCCATTTTCCATACACTACGCTAGCCGGACTTTGGATATCGCTCAACGGAACTACACTGTGACTGAGAAGGAGATGGTAGCCGTAGTATTTGCTCTAGATAAGTTTCGATCTTATATTCTCAGATCTAGAGTGACTGTCTATACATATCACACCGTCATCCGATACCTAATGGCCAAGAAGGATGCTAAAGCCAGATTGACTAGACGGATCCTTCTACTACATGAATTTGATATTGAGATTAAGTATAAATACGGAGTCAAGAATGTGGTGGCGGATCACCTCTCCCTATTAGAGCATCTTGAGGATTCTGAGATGACAACACCTATCACTGAGACATTCCCAGACGAAGTGATTCTTGCTATCACCTCGCTCACATGGTATACGGACATTGTGAACTATCTTGTTGTCAAGAAAGTCCGCAAGGTTGGCCTAGGCAGCGACTTGAGACCTTCCTTGCGAAGGCCAAGTTGTATCATTAGGAGGATCCTACCCTTTATCACAAAGGGGGATAGTTTCTGGCGTCGATTTATCCCTCAAGAGGAGCAATATAGCGTCCTCATCTATTGCCACAAGCTTGAGGTATGATGACATCTCTATGGGAGAAGGATAACGCAAAAGTTCTCCAATCCAGTCTTTGGTGGCCTACCCTCTTCAAGGATTCAGATGAATTCGTGATTAGGTGTACTGACTGTGAGAGGATGGACACTTATGGATAGAGAGATATGATGCTGATGCAGTCCATTCACTTCTGTGAGGTTTTTGACGCACGGAGCATCGATTTCATAGGTTTATTTTCTATGAGTCAGGGATTTGAGTATATTTTGTTGGATATGGATTATGTGAGCCATTGGGTTGAGGCCATCCCCACCCGAGCCGTAGATGCAAAGACTTACAATTTTTTGAGGAAGAATGTCATATCACAGTTTGGGGTATCTAGAGTACTGATTGCTGACGAGGGAGTTATTTTATCAATGACATGGTAAGAGCCCTTGCTAACGAGTTCAACATTGACCACAGAGTTGCCACACCATATCATCCACAGACGAATGGTCTTGTTGAGATTTCAAATAGGGAGATTAAGACTATTTTACAGAAGGTCGTCCGTCTAGACCGAAAGGATTAGTCACGGTTTTTGGAGTCGGTCTTGTGGGCCTATAGGATCTCCTTCAAGTCACACTTGGGTACATCTCCTTTTCGACTCATTTATGTCAAGCCATGCCACTTATCTATTGAGATCAAGTATAAGTCACTTTGGGCCTACAATATAAGGATAGAGTGAAGATATGGCATGATTCTCATATCAGCCATAAGCAGTTTGAGCCAAACCAGAGAGTATGGTTACTTGATGTAAGGTTGGGATTATTTCTAGGGAAATTATAGAGTAAATGGAAAGGATCATATTTGGTCAGAAAGGTGAACAACAATGGTAGTATTGATATATCTGAGTTGTCTTCTGAGTCCAACTTTTGAGTCACACGGTCAGCGCTTGAAACCATACCTTGATCATGATCCAGTGACCGTTGATGTTGCTCCTATTCATTTTGTATGAGATGTGTTCCTTGACTCACATCACCCACATCTCATACTGATTTTCACTTCTACTCCGCCTCTGTATAGATCCATATTGTCTATATCACTCATTCATTTTGTTTAATGCCACATATCCATCTTATGAGTTTGCTACACTTAGAATGCACTTTATCCTAAGTATAGGGTGGTATTAAACCCATGATTATTCATTTTCCATTACCTCTATTTTTGTTGCCTATACTTAGGGATATCTTACGCTAAGTAAAGGGGAGGTAATATCTGTACATTATATTCCTCAATTTTCCACTTTATGTACAATCTTCTACACTTAGGATTACTTGATCCTAAGTATAGGGGGGATCACCGACTTCTATTGATTTTATTCTTTCATTCTTTTAAATAGTTGTAGTATAGGATTCTTTTCACTTCTTTATATTCAGCATGAGTTATGTCTTCCTTCATCACTCTCCGATCACTCTGAGGACATTGTTCGAGCAAAGTATAGGGGGAGTCGTATATATTGTATATATACTTTAGCCATAACTCGTACTTTTGTGTACTAATAACATGGCTATTATTTACAAAATAGAGATAAAAATACTTTTGAAAAAAGTTTTCAAAAATACTTGTAAAATATTTTGTAAAAATGTTTGTAAAAATTATTTTGATTGTACAAGATTTCTAAATTATTTTCTGTATCAAAATTAGGTATACTGTACAATTGTTTTGAAAATTATGTGAAAATAAAATTCTTGCAAAAATAATTTGTAAATATTTGTAAAAATAGTTTTGAAAATCTTTGAAAAAAATTACAAACTATTGTGAAAATGTTTGCAAAATTGTTCTTTCACATGGAAAATAACTTATGGGGTATAAAAATTATTTATATATACATAATCTATCCCCAATTCTTTTACATAAATACCCTTAATAAAGTCAATCTGAGATCCTGTACTTAAATCCGGTTGTATATAAAACCTGTAACACAAACCCTATTGTAAATACGTTTACATCTTTATGAAAACTTTTTTCCTTTTTTTCAAAAATACCTAAAATTTTGAAAAAAAAATAAATAATTCATAAAAAATGCATAGTTTGAAAATTTCCCACCAAAAAGAGTTTTTGTATATACTTACATGTGCATTCTTTAAAATCATGGTTGATATTTAAACTAGTCTGGAATAAATTTGAAGAATGGAGCTTGGTTAAGACCTTAATCCACTTAACTTTAGAGAAACCTTATAGGATTTGGGGTTAAAACTTTTCAGGTGCATAGCAACTTAATTCTTTGAGTCAACTAGGCTATGTTCACATGTCATCTTGATTGGCTTAAATAGAACACTTGACAATGCACACATGGCTCTCAGAGACGATGGATTGACTTGGACACACACCTTACATGTAGCTTAACACGGATGAGGTGGTAAGGCGGCAGAATCCTTTGGCTTAGAGTAGCATACGGGTGTCGTACAGCTAGCTGGAACCACTTGTCCTCCTCTAAGGAGGGAAGTGCACCTCAACCTGGTCTACTAGCATTGAGGTCTAAAGACAGGATGTTGTGAGTTGCAATAAAGCTTCAAAAGAGGGATAGTCTACTGGTTCGAGAAGAAAAACTCTTTATGTACATGCTGCACCTTGTAGATAAGTTGTATATATGCATAAAAAAAGAATGTGCAAAAATGCAAAAACTCCAAAAAAAGAGGGACATGCTTGATTGAAAATAAAATGCTTGCCGGAGTGTGTATAGTTGAATAAGCAAAGCTTGTGTATTCCACCGTCTCATCTCATGGAAGCTTGCAGCTGGAGACTTTGCTACACTGGTTAATCTCAAAGGGGTACGTGGCTACAATGGTCACGGTCCATTCTCTCCATTTCCCCTCCTCTTAAGCCGGTTGTACTTGAACTTAGAAGGGAATACCCCGCTCCTCGAGGAAAGAGTTGCTAGACTTAAAGTTGCCTTATTTAGGAAGGTTGTTTCTTTGCCACTTTTGAGGTGGGGAGCTACATATCACTTACACAGTACAAGTAAAGATTTCATAGTCATTAGAGTTTACGTATGTAGACTTGTTCTGACCTGCTTGTTAAGGAGACCTGACCATAGAATTGTGGAACTTGAAGGTTGTTAAGTCTTAAACATGTTTCCCAAATGAGGTTCCGCCAAATTAATAATCCAAAAGTCTGACCGAGCTCCATACTCCAATTTTATGAAGATAAGTTTAATAATCAATTGTAATTCTTCATTTGTCTTTTCTTTTTGTTTCACTTCTTTTTAAAATAAGTGTTTGATAAGGGACTAATAAAGGTTAAGTATAGGGGATGATGAACCCATGATTCTCATTCTTTCTTCTTCTATTTTAGCCATATCTTTTAGCAAAAACATATGTAAATATGTGTAAATCTAATAAATTACCATTGTACATACTCTTATTAATATTGTATAATTAACACCTTTTTTTCCAAAATAAAAGAATAAAGAGGAAAAAAGGAAAAGAGAAGAACGATGTAATTATGTAATAAGTACACTCAAACCCCGAGAAGGTCAATTATTGACCTGATCGACAAGGAATAAAGTAGGGGGAGATAGGACCTTTGTATATTCATCACTATACATTCTATATACACATGATTCCTTTATTTTATTCATTAATAAAAAAGACTTCAAGATGAATTATATTATTAATAAAACTTAAAAATAAAAATGTTTTATAAATAATAGAAATAGTTGCAACATGATTTGATGTATATAATTGATGAATCTCTATTTCATCACCTTTATTCTATCATTTTGGCCTCAAAAACCCCAGCAAATGCATGTAAAGAGCACCATTTTGTGCATAATAGCATTCATGATTCATTGTATTAATTACACATTAAATAAGGTGTTTAATGCCAAAATTATAGAATAAAGAGAAGAAAAGAAAAAGGAGTAAAATATTGCAAATATTTTTATGACCCTAACCCCGAGACCAAGGCCAGCATGGAATTGGTCGACAAGGAATAAAGTAGGGGGAGATAAGGGCCAGTGTACAATAAATACCTCATTTATTCATGCATTTATTTATGCATTTTTGACACCTATTTTGTATATAATTATTCGTTCATCAAATAAAGAAACTTTGTTCATGAAAGTTGTAGATAATAATGTAAATAAAAATACAAAATTGAGTTTGTGTAAAAATAATACTCAGCGTACATTTTATACACAGAATAAAAAGCCAAAACCTTAACTTCATAGACCCATATCTTGCAAATAAAAACTCCAAATCACCCAAACTCACCTTTAATTGTATATAGCTTTCCAAGAACTATTTAATAAAATTGGTTTCATAATTTTTGGAGTCCATCTGCAAAAGTTAGGTTTTTGGCCTTCACTATGCAACCTGCCTGATTAAAATATTCAATATATTCATTGTCCATTATTTTTAGCAAATTATATTTTTAAAATTTTGTAAAGAATGTATATAATACATGTACATATTGAAATTAGAATAAAACTAAAAAGGACTTCTAAAATAAAATAAGTAAATGCAAGATAGTAGGCAAAATACCTATGATTCAATATGTACATAAATAAAAAGGGAAAACATTCTTTAATTATTTTCTTTTCTCATATTTTTATAATGGTGTACATATTATACATAATATATCAAAAATACAAATCTAAAATAAAAACCAAGAAAATAAATTAAATAAATAAAGTATATATAATATATAGGTAAAAGACCTACAAGTATACCTACATATACCTATCCCTATTTATTTAAAAATGAAAATAAAACTCATAAAAATTAAATAAAAATACCCTCACACTCATAAAAATAAATTATAAATTTATAAAATAAAACAATAAAATAATAAAATAAAATAAACAAATTAAAAACAAAATACACAAAATACATGTAAATATATGCATATACACATTATTAAAATAAAACTACAATAAAACACTTCAAAAAATTCAATAAAATCATAAAAAATACTACATGAAATAATACACATTTTTTATTTTATAAGAAAAAAATAATAAAATTATTTACTAGGTTAAATAAATCAATTTCGAATAAGGGTTCCTATTTTGTCTTCTAGAGGTCGATCTGGACCAATGGGGCGCCAGCCCTTGTTGACCGCCTGGTCAACTGTCCCATCCGGGACCTGGCGTCTCTGAACCATCTTTTCCCCGGATTTCGTCCCTTTTTTACGGCCATCTCATCCATCGATCGAGCTCGCTTTCTTCAGAAGAAATGATCTCTATCACTTATACCCGTTGTTATCTTAGATCAATTTGATACTCATTGGATTAACCAATAAACGTCGGTCAATAAGGCTCCAGGCCAATGTCTATAAATAAGAAGCTTCACCCCCCTTCTCAAATTTGGCCAAATTACTCCACCCAAACGCCTTGATTCCGAACCTTGGAGGTTCCTCGTGACAGGGGGAGCGTTCCAGCACCTTGAATCGGCCGGAGGAGGGATAATTTTGACGCGGCGGAGCTCCGGCGTCCGTCCTGCTCCCTGGTGGTCCCCAGGTATAAGAGCTGCTTCTTTATCGCATTTTGGTTAGGTTTTAATGTTAGCTTTTCATTCCCGTTGTTAGTTTAGTCTTTAGTTAATCATCGTAGCTTAAAATCAAAAATTCGAAGTTCGCCGGAGCTCCGCTCCGGTGACTTCTTCACCGTGATCTTGACTGTGTCCAGCCGCCACGTTCACCCCATCTCGTTCCCCATCGTATTCTCCATCGAATCTATCACATTTGTTCAACCAAAGACCTCTGGTCTTTGCGAATCGGAGCTCCACCTCCGCCTATCGCCAGAGCTCCTCTGCCTCACTCCACCTTGCTATAGAGCTTCAAAACCCGGGGTTGAGGAGGTAGCCCTCGCTCCCCCGGTTCTTCCTATGCAGGTCCAGCGAAGAAAGGAGCCCATCTGGGCTCGATTCAAACCAGGAAGAGGTTCCTGGAGGTCCCGTTCTTCACCGACCTCGTCCGAGCTCTTCGGACCTCCAGGAGCCATGGCGAGACCATCAGTAGACGCAGGAGGCTTCCAGCTTCGTTCAGACCATCCCAGATGCGCGGGAGATTCCTGGAGGAGCCCGAGCTTCTCGATCGAAGCTCGCCGGGGGTGAGCTTCTTCCCTGTTCTTCTAGGGGTCTCCAGCGCCGTCAGATCAGGAGGCCCGACCCAGATCGCATAGGAGCCGTCCGATGAAGACACGAACAGACCGTCAGATCCACGAGGAGCATCTAATCCGAACCCTTCATCGGCGAACCGGTATCCACCGTCAGATGCGCGACGCGTGGCTAAGTGAAGTGATCGACGTCGTTGGATCGCGCGCCTTTGGGGGTAAATTTCAGACATAACCCCTCACCTTTTTGTATTTATAGTTTGATGCCAAAAATAAAATGCCACGTTGTAAATAAATTGCATTATTTGCAGTACTCCCCCTGGAGTTTTTATATTTGCATATTGGTTCCTCCGTGCCTCACGTGCAGTCCCACGTGAGGCGCGTAATTTTTGCACTTTAACCCTGGCGGTTTTATTAATTGTAAAATGGCCCCGAAAATAAAAGTAAATGTTTCTTTCTGTAGTAATTTTTGCATGGATGCCCCTGAGAAATATTTTAATTGCAAAAATGCCCCTGCTAGGCCATGTATTTTTGTATGCTTTGTCCATTTATTTCATGCCTCATGTTAACTTGAAAAATTTTGCAAAAATGGATATAAGCTCCTGTTAGATTGCTCTAGCACGCCATGGTTTTAGTTTCTAATTTTGTTGCATTTTTACATTTATTAAAAATCAAAAACATGCATTTTATTTACTGTGTAACTTATAAAATACCAAAAAAATATTAAACCACCTCGAAAAATTCCAAAAAAATTACCTGTGGTCTATCTTGTCATGTTTTAGTGTCAGTCCAAAAATCATTAAAAATCTCAAAGGAAAAACCTTAAAAATTCAAAAATACTCAAAAACTTCTAAAAAAATATAAAAAACTCTAGAAAACCCTAAAAATTCCAAACTCAACTCATGTAGGTTCTATATTTTATCCTCTTTCTTTTAAAAATAGTTGGGAAAAATTTTGTGGATGTTTCATATTTTTAATGTCCATTTTGCTCTCAGCCAGTAGCCACGTCACTGTTTTGCTTTATTTTGCTATTTAAAAATACTTAAAATATTTTGAAAAAAATACCTAAAAATCACAAAAACAGTAGAAAATTATGAAAATATCAAAAAGACTTTAATTCTGAATTTTTGACTATTTTTATATATTTTTATAAATATTGTATCATCCCTCTCTCTACATTATATATATATTCCCTTATTAAAAAAAGAAAAAAATATTATATATATACATATACATATATATTTATTAATGTTTAACAATCTGAGAATTCAAGAAAAAGAAAAAAAATTATATTATATAGATAAATATATACATATGTATGCATTATATGCTTTATACATACCCTTTATGGGTATACATCTATATATTCATATTCTATAATATATATATATATATTACATAACTATATTATTAAAATAATAATAATAAAAATAATAATAATAATCCACAAAAATAGGCTTCATACAAGGATGACTCTGTGGTACATGCACATCTTAGGCTATTGCACTTTTGTATTGCTCTCTGTGGTTCGACCTCTACATGCTTGTTCACTATACATTTTGTAGTAGAGTAATAAATATTAATTCACATTTTTAGACTTAATTCATTCATTCTTTTATTGTGGGTTAATTGCTGATCAACAGGGTGTTCTGCGAGCGGTCGCCTCAGCGACACTATATATCATTTATTGTGACCCTCGCGGAATTACCGTGTTATCAATAATACAAATAATACCACTCATAAAAGGCCACAAAGCAAGAACTTAAAAAATTAATTCCGGATCCATACGAACTCAGATTCTTCCAAAATTACCTTTATTAGACTACAAATTAAATTATCTTTCAAGTGAGGGTGGTTTCAAAAATTTTGAAGTTGTGGTATAAAAATTGACTTTTTGGGTGCATTGTATAGCCACATAGTACCTAGACCTGTAAATATCTATATTTAATTATTTTAATACATAATTTATGCATATTGTATTTTTTAAATACTTGTATATACTACTAATAATATCATAAAAATAAAATAAAAATCATAAAATACAAAATAAATCAGAAATAAGATCAAACTTTCATTGTACAAAAGCCACACTTGCACATATTGTACAAACTACTTATTTAATTAATACCTATATTTAATTTGTAAAAATCAAATAAAAATTTTTTCATATTCATTTAAAAATGTTGTAAATATATAAAATATAAAATAAATGATGTATTTGTAAAATAATAAAATATAAGTAAAAGAATAAAATATATAGGTATACTATAGATGTACATAGTGCACTATATAAAAAATAATGTATATATGAGTTCATGAAAATAATTAAAAAATCATAGAAAATTAGTTTAAAAATAAAAAACCATTTTTTATTTTATTCATTTTTATTTTAAAGTCATTTATTATTTTATTAATTTTTTAAATCCTTGAAATATGATTGGTTAACCTAGTTCGTTGACCCGGGTCAACCTCCCCTCCTCCAGACCCGACCCAGGTATCTCGTCGTCGGACCTGATCTCTCACCATTCTCCAGCTCGAGTCCGACCATCTTTTCCCTCGATTTTTGCACATGAGTACTCTTCTCCTAGGATCCGTGATCCTCGCAAATCCCTAGGAAGAGCGGGATCCTCTTAGGGTTTCGCACATTCCCTCGATCCTTCTAGACCCTAGGGATATCCTATAAGTATGCTCCTATGCCTCCATTATTCAGCGTCTCATCCCTCGTGCCTATTTTCTCCCACTAACATCTCCAGGACAGTGACATGGTTCTCTGGGAACAGTCGGGAGCTCGATTTTGTGCTTGGTTGATCAACGCTCGCTTCGTGGCCAGAGCTTCATCGCGAGAAGCCTCCTATGCCTTCCGCATTGGAGTTGAGGCTATAACCCTGCCTCCTCCTTCGCTCGAAGTCATTGAACACATCAGGAACCTCAGGTACTCACTATCTCGTCTACATTTCACATTTCAACGAGTTATCCATTTCCTCCGTCGTTCATTACTTAGCTCCGGTCATTGCCATCATAGCTCCATCCTTCGCTTCATCCGCACAGATCGAACCCTCATTTTACCGCTATCCTTCTCTTGTAATCTAATCCCCCTAGATCCTGCTCACCGGAGTAGGATTAGGATATGTTTCCTCCTTCATTTTCGTTGGAGACTATAAGAGCATCCTGAAGGATACGGAGAAATCCTCAAGCGCATCACGGAAGCGTGAGCGTCGTATCGGATACGACGGAGAACGACTAGTCGTACTAGTTGTTCGGTGCAGCGGAATTTAAAAAATTTTATTCGATGAAACCACATGATCCAAGAACTATTCTCGGATCGTTTCGTCTATAACCACAACAAGTATAATGCAATACCTCTTGAAGTGTGGTTGATCAAGTCCCTAAGAGAAGAGACCTCATGTCTCAAGTCCGATCGTCGGAGAGATTGCTTGCGAGCGCGGGGATGAACTGCGGTGTCCTCGCAATCCAAGAAGTTGATCCAAGCACGGTTTCTCCTGATCTCGTCGCACGAGATCGAACGTCTCCTTCGTGAGCGAAGCACTCTAAGTAGACGAAGAACCACAGAGCGTCGAAGAGCAGCACGATGGCGCAGATGTCGACGATTCTCTCCACCAAAGTATGGTGGACGGCTACCAAGAAGAGAGGGAGAGAGTGCTGTCGAGTATGGAGAAAGAGAGAGAGAGATGTGTGCTACAATAGCATGTAAAGAGAGAGCAAAGTATGCCTCTCTATTTATAGGGTTTTGGGATCCATGGATCTCAATCCATGTGACATATAAAATCAATGGATAAGATTGATTTATGTCAATCCAATGGTCAAGATTGTTGTTGGTAAAAACCAACAACTTGTGATTTAATTTTGATAAAATATATTTGATAAATCAAATAAATATTGATACCAAATTAAATCAATCAAAATAAAGAGAGAGAATACAAAGGAGATCAACCTTCCCCTTTGGAGGGAGGTGACGGCCACCAATCCCACAAGGGATTTGGTGCCGCCCCCTCCTTTCCTAATGGGAGGGCAATCTCATGGATTACCATGAGATTGCACATCTCCTTGATCTTCTCTCTACTTGTTTTCCAACAACTATTTGTTGGGATTTTAATTCACCAAAATAATTCTCAATTAATTTTGGGAATATTCCAATCTTGACATTGGAATATTGTGAATCATATTCACAACCCAAAACAAAATGTAATTTATATTTTCAGTTAATTAGACAATGTGTATCCAATACACTTTAATAATTAATCTACCAATATAAATTATATTTAACTCTCTCTAATACATTATAAATCACATTTATAGTATATTATGAACTAATTGGATATTACTATCCACATTATTCTTATCCATAATAATTAGATCACATTTAATTATATTGGATAATTTCTCATACATCATGATAATTAAATCACATTTAATTATCAACTTCTCTTTGCTTAGATCTTATGAAATTGTTCTTAAACCATTTAAGAGCAATGCTATTTCTCCTCAGATACTTGGAGATAAGGACAGGGCGATTGTATTGTTTCACGTATAGTGACTTGGATATTGAGATCACATCTTAAATCCAGATCCCATGGACCTCTCATAGATGCTTGATTAAATCAAGACCGTAAACCTAATCTTCTCATTGCATCTGAATCTCATTCAGATCAATGTCCAGTAAATGGACTAAGATTAGGTCACTTCTCTAATGAGAGGAGTCACTAAAATCCAGACCTGTTTCATCACTCCCTCGGAATGGAAGCGTCATGGTTATACAATCGTTTATGATCAAATCACCCTTCAGATATTACCAATACCTGCACATCCTGCATACTGGAAGACTCATGATCATTATGAAGATATAGATCAATTTTACACTATCATCTTCATGGTCTGATCATTAAGTTTCTCAATCTTGGTCTTTGGGATATGGTACAGATCATATGCTTTCACAAAGCATATATCTTACCTTTGAATTCATATCATGCTTCTAAAGCATGATGACCATGCATGGAATTTGGTCAATCCCAATACCTCATGAGTGAGCTCATGTCTCCCGGTTCACAAGTGAACCTGTATGATCCCTTTGAGAGATCATATTACTCATATGCTCTTACATGCACACCAGCTCGCCGGTGTATAGACCTTGATTGCGTCATCAACCTATTGGTCTACCAAATGTACATACTCAGACATATAGTAATACATCTGTCTCTGGTCACAGGATGTTTGCCCGTGATGTGACAGTATTCATCATAGGTCTTTGGTTATCTCGATCTCGTTAAGTCAACCCGTTGACTCAAATAATCTGATACAATATTCCCATGCAGAGGACCTGCATCAAGAGGTCGATCAGATATCAGTCTAATGAGATGGGATTACCATCTCCCACTCAGACTGGAGATCACTACTTGTCAATCATTGATGATGCTTGATGAGTCCTCTATCTAACACCTTAGATATTCATCCAAGCATCAACCTCTCTGATTCACTTAATGAATCAACAGCTGTATGATTATCAAGTTGGCCATGGTACATAACCCTTATTGTACAGAAGGACTTATAGCGCATTCATTCATTCAATATCAGAAAGGGAGTGAAATAAAATCAATAACTTTTATTGATAAATCATTTATTACAATAACATTTATTGTAGGAATGGTTCGCCTCGGGCTCACAATGCTAACAATCTCCCACTAGCCCTCAGAACCATTCAGGAACAATCCTTAAACCCATACTCATTACATGCTGGTCAAAAACCTTCTGTGTCAGAGGTTTGGTAAGAGGATCAGAAACGTTGTCGGCGGAGGCCACCTTGGTGATGATGATGTCACCACGCTTTTGAATCTTCCGAATGATGTGGTATTTCCTTTCTACGTGCTTGCTCTTCTGATGCCATCTGGGTTCCTTCGTCTGGGCAATGGCTCCCGTGTTATCACGGAGTAGCGGGATGGGAGTATTAGAGGAAACTACGCCAAGCTCCTGGATGAACTTGCGCAACCACACCGCCTCCTTTGCAGCATCCGATGCGCCAATGTATTCGGATTCTGTTGTTGAATCTGTTGTAGTGTCCTACTTCTTGCTTCTCCAGCTCACAGCACCACCGTTCAACAGGAACACAAACCCTGATGTCGACTTTCGATCATCAATATCCGATTGGAAGTCAGAATCTGTATATCCCAAGACTTGGAGATCACCATCTCCATAGACCAAGATGTAATCTTGCGTCCGTCTTAGATATTTGAATATGTTCTTTACTGCATTCCAGTGTTGTTCTCCATAGCAGGATTGGTAACGACTTACCACTCCCACTGCATGGCAGATATCTGGCCTAGTACACATCATGGCATACATTAGGCTTCCTACAGCTGATGCATAAGGACATCCAGCCATGGCCTTCTTTTCCTCAACAGTTTGAGGAGCCATTCCTTTAGATAGGTGGATACCATGTCTTAAGGGTAGGAATCCTTTCTTGAAACTATCCATACAGAATCGTTCAAGAATCTTCTTAATGTATCTATGTTGTGACAATCCCAATATTCTCTTTTCTCGGTTTCTGAACAGCTTCAGACCCAAGATGTAAGAGGCTTCTCCAAGATCTTTCATCTCAAAGGTATGGGACATCCAAATCTTCACACTGGTCATCATCCCTGTATCATTCCCAATGATAAGGATGTCATCTACGTAAAGCACGATGAACACAATGGCGCTCCCACTAAGCTTCTTGTACACACAAGGTTCATCAGGATTTTGCACAAAATCATAACTCTTTATGGTTTCGTCAAATCTGATGTTCCAACTACGAGAAGCTTGCTTGAGCGCATAGATGGATTTCTTCAGCTTGCATACTTTGCCATCCTCAGTCATGAAGCCCTGGGGCTGCTCCATGTAGATATCCTCCTCGAGGTATCCATTGAGGAAAGCTGTCTTGACGTCCATCTGCCAAATGTCGTAGTCAAGATATGCAGCTATAGCCAGCAATGCCCTGATGGATTTAAGCATAGCCACAGGAGAGAATGTCTCATCGTAGTCGATGCCTTCTCTCTGTGTGTAGCCCTTGGCTACGAGTCGTGCCTTGAAAGTCTCTACTTTCCCATCAGGTCTTCTCTTTCTCTTGAAGATCCATTTGCATCCAATGAATTTTACCCCTTTAGGTGGATCCTCTAGGGTCCATACACCATTCTTATGCATGGAGTCAATTTTTGACTTCATTACTAGCATCCATCTATCCATGTCATGATCCGCGAGTGCTTCATCAAATAAAGTAGGATCATTATCAGTTTCACTTGACACATGGAATCCATACCTTTCAGGTGGTGCAACCACCCTCGAACTCTTTCAAAGAGGTATGTGTGTATCATCTTTATTTACTTCTTCAGTTTCTGATCTAGGAAGCTCAGAATCCTCAGGGGACTCTATGAGTTCCTCTTTCACTTTTTTCTTGACCTTTAAGGAAATCATCCTCCAGAAATTTCACATCTCTAGAGACAAAAACCTTTTGGGTCTCAGGGTCATAGAGTTGGTATCCAATACCATCTCTAACATACCCAATGAAGTAGCACTCACGAGTGCGAGATTCCAGCTTGCTAGCGTCCACGTTCTTCGCATGAACCAAGCATCCTCAAATCCTCAAGTGATTAACACTAGGTTTGGTTCCATACCAGAGCTCATGAGGAGTCTTAGGTACAGATTTGCTAGTAATCTTATTTAGGATATATATTGCAGTCTCTACTGCATATCCCCAGAAACTAAGTGGTAAATGTGCTTTACTCATCATTGAACGGACCATATCCATGATGGTCCTGTTGCGTCTTTCAGTAACACCATTAAGTTGGGGAGTTCCAGGAGGAGTGAGATTGGAAATAATTCCATTCTCTTTAAGGTATTCCTTAAATTCATCTGAGAGGTACTCGCCACCTCGATCAGATCGAATTCGTTTAATCTTCCTATCAGTTTGGTTCTCAACCAAAACCTTGAACTCTTTGAACTTTTCAAAGGCTTCAGACTTATGACGTAGTAGGAAGATAAACCCGTATCACGAATGGTCATCAATAAACGTCAAATAATATCGATATCCATTTCGAGTCACGGTACTGAAGGGACCGCATACATCAGTATGTATTAGGTCAATAATACCTTCACATCTTGTAACCTTGTTACGGAAAGGCATCCTAGTCATTTTACCTCGAATACAATGTTCACAGGTAGGTAAAGACTGAACCTGTAGAAAATCCAAAGGTCCATCCTTTATCAATCTATTGATCCTATCAATAGAGAAATGACCAAGCCTTTGATGCCAAATCATGTTTGAATGATTTATATTACTCCTGGATCTTTTAGGGTTTTTATTAGTGGTTGTAACATTCATGACATGCTCATTAATGCACAATTCATAGAGTCCTCCAGAAGTCAAAATACTCTCTGCAATATATTTATCATAATGATTTATGACTAATTTATTACAAAATAAGAATGAATATCCACTTCTAACTAGCGTAGATACAGATATTAAATTCCTTCTGACTTCAGGTACATAAAGACACTCTTTAAGTACTAGGACTCTTCCACTAGATAATGATAGTCGACAAGTCCCGACGGCGACTGCTGCAACACTTGCATCAGATCCCATCTGGATGACTATTTCCCCTTCTTCAAGTTTTCTAGTTTCCTGAAACAAATGCAACAAATTGCATACATGAACAGAAGCACCAGAATCAACAACCCAACTTCCTTCTCGTCCAATGAGAAAATTGGTTTCAATGATAAAAGTAGATTTCATACCTGCTGGGGCTTTACCTTTGTCGATCGACTTCAGGTAATCCGGGCACTTACGCCTCCAGTGCCCCGGCTTTTTGCAGTGGTGACAGACGTCAGTTTTCTTCGATGCCATTAAAGTGGATGCAATGGAAGATGAGCCAACACTTTGTCCCTTCTTCTTTCTCTTCTGGGACGGGCCCTTCCGAGAACCTTGCTTCCGACCACGCTTCCCTCTGGCCTGTGCAACCATTGCTGTGCTAGTGGGACCATCTTTCTTCATTACGTCTTCTGCAGACTTTAATGCAGCAAGAAGCCCAGCATTTGTCAGTTCCAGCTTATTCATGTGGAATGACACCACAAAGTTATTGAAAGATTTGGGCAATGACAACAGAATGAAATCGGATTGCATATATGCATCCATCGTCTCCCCCAGAGTCTCCAGCTCTGACAAGTACCCAAACATTTTGAGTACGTGTTCACGGACCGAGGTCCCTTCCTGCATCTTGCAACGAACAATTTCTTTCATAACATTGTACCGTTGGGTGCGGTTAATGTCACCAAACATATCTTTCAGGTTCTGCATGATCTCCTGGCAAGTACTCATCTCCACATGTTGTTTCTGAAGAACATTGGAGAGAGAACCCAAGATGTAGCATCTAGCCAAGACATGATCCTCATCATACTTGTCATTGTATGCTTTATCTTCCTTAGATTTAGGGTTTTCAAGCTTATCTTCAGAGAGTACATAGCTGATGCGCTCCGCCGAGAGTACAAGCTTCAAATTACGGATCCAATCCGAGTAATTTGGTCCGGTCAATTGGTTGACCTCCAGAAGCCTGTTCAGTGGGTTCATGGCCTTCATTTTCTAAAATTGAGAATGCACTATATTAGAACATATAATCATATATTCAATTTTATGATATTTGATTAAGGCATTTTAAATCAAATTATTCTTGCAATGTCAACTTTGAAAGTTCATTCCCTTAATCACTTTCAGAGTAAGAGATATACTTACCTCTATATCTCAATCAAGAACTAGGATCTCCTCTTTATCTTTGTCATATCCCAATAATATGAGAACCTATGACTCCAATAAAGAGAAGTGGGAACACATTCCGCCTTGCAAGTCCAACTTGCATTTCCCAATTCGGTCTTTAATATCCGAGCCCACCACCCCTAAGGTGATGTTGACTCGTCATTAATTGAACCAACCGTCAACAGGAATACAACTCGCTATGCGCAATCCAATATCGCCCCAATAATATGAGGACCCAATATTGGGGTCACTACGCATACGTCCTTACTCTTTCGAGAAGCGACGAGCCCGATCCAAATGGATCATATGCAGGAGGTGTCACTTCGGACAGGCGTCTCCCACATATAATATCTGGCAACGAAACCCTTCGCCTTGACGGGAGACCATGGATGTCACTTATGTGATCCTCCATCTCTTATTCAAATTTAATTAATTACTATGAATCACATTCATACAATTAATTCTTCCAAAGGAATTCTTAACTCCAATCATATTAGAGTATTTTAATTGGACATAATTAACTTAATCATATTAAATTAATTATCAATCCAATTCAATCAGTCAAACTTAATTTTATGCTTGAATATATATGGTATTATTCTCAAAGTACGTATTAATTCATATTTTAATAATTAGAAAAATACATCTTAATCCCTCGGACATTATCCCGGCCCTACCCACTGTCATGACCAGTACCGGCGGGAGTGGGACGGACCGCATACGTTGCAACCCGCTACCCCAGCGATCCCCGACTAGACACCATATCCGCCTCAGGAAAGGATAATGCCAAATTAATTAATTTATACTTGAGATGATCATCGGTTCTTCAACCGAAATTATACCATATAGTAATCAAAATAATTTTGATTATAAGGAAATTTGCTAGATAAATTCCCAATCATATTCAAGAAGGAGTTTGATGATTGTAATTCCAATTATGATTTAGATCAAATCTAATCAATTAATTGGTTGGGGGCCAAGTTAATTAAGAAAATAATCATCTTCTAATATCTCTCAAATATTTTCCATAATTATTTCTCGAAATTAACAATTAATTTCATTAATTGACAATCACATGGTTCTTGATTAGGACTGTAATTTCAGCAGTGACCCCTACTTACTAAAATTAGCATATCTCAATCATATTAAATCCAAATTAGACAAAATCAATTTTCATGGATTGCTAATTTGATTTAGGACAGAATGCAAGTGATGTTTCACGTATTTCGAGGTAACTCTAAACAGTAATTAACATTTTAATCACGTTCAGATTTACATTTCCCGCAACAGTGCATACATGTTCATTAAAACAACCATATCTCGAGCATACGAAATCCGATTTACGCAAACTCAGATCTTATGGTTTCCTTATTTAATGGGAAACAAATCCAAGTATTAAATTCGTGTTACAATACCGAAATTATTTACTAAACAGATCTGCGAAATCAAATGCGATGAAAACTTTCGCGACCTTAACGAACCCAAGTCGTCCTTGGTTAGCGAATCACTATTCGAAACCGTCGACCTAAGGCTCTGATACCACTTGAAGGATACTGAGAAATCCTCAAGCGCATCACGAAAGCGTGAGCGTCGTATCGGATACGACGGAGAATGACTAGTCATACTAGTTTTTCGGTGCAGCGGAATTTAAAAAATTTTATTCGATGAAACCACATGATCCAATAACAATTCTCGGATCGTTTCATCTATAACCACAACAAGTATAATGCAATACCTCTTGAAGCGTGGTTGATCAAGTCCCTAAGAGAAGAGACCTCCTGTCTCAAGTCCGATCGTCGGAGAGATTGCTTGCGAGCGCGGGGATGAACTGCGGTGTCCTCGCAATCCAAGAAGTTGTTCCAAGCACGGTTGCTCCTGATCTCGTCGTACGAGATCGAACGTCTCCTTCGTGAGCGAAGCACTCCAAGTAGACGGAGAACCGTAGAGCATCGAAGCGGCAGCACGATGGCGCGGGCGTCGACGATTCTCTCCACCAAAGTATGGTGGACGGCCACCAAGAAGAGAGGGAGAGAGGGTTGTCGAGTATGGAGAAAGAGAGAGAGAGAGATGTGTGCTACAATAGCATGTAAAGAGAGAGCAAAGTATGCCTCTCTATTTATAGGGTTTTGGGATCCATGAATCTCAATCCATATGACATATAAAATCAATGGATGAGATTGATTTATGTCAATCCAATGTTCAAGAATGTTGTTGGTAAAAACCAACAACTTGTGATTTAATTTTGATAGAATATATTTGATAAATCAAATAAATATAAATACCAAATTAAATCAATCAAAATAAAGAGAGAGAATACAAAGGAGATCAACCTTCCCCTTTGGAGGGAGGTGACAGCCACCAATCCCATAAGGGATTTGGTGTCGCCCCCTCCTTTCCTAATGGGAGGGCAATCTCATGGATTACCATGAGATTGCACATCTCCTTGATTTTCTCTCTACTTGTTTTCCAACAACTATTTGTTGGGATTTTAATTCACCAAAATAATTCTCAATTAATTTTGGGAATATTCCAATCTTGACATTGGAATATTGTGAATCATATTCACAACCCAAAACAAAATGTAATTTATATTTTCAATTAATTAGACAATGTGTATCCAATACACATTAATAATTAATCTACCAATATAAATTATATTTAACTCTCTCTAATACATTATAAATCACATTTATAATATATTATGAATAATTGGATATTACTATCCACATTATTCTTATCCATAATAATTAGATCACATTTCATTATATTAGATAATTTCTCGTACGTCATGATAATTAAATCACATTTAATTATCAACTTTTCTTTGCTTAGATCTTATGAAATTGTTCTTAAACCATTTAAGAGCAATGCTATTTCTCCTCAGATACTTGGAGATAAGGACAGGGCGATTGTATTGTTCCGCGTATAGTGACTTAGATATTGAGATCACATCTCAAATCCAGATCCCATGGACCTCTCATAGATGCTTGATTAAATCAAGACCGTAAACCTAATATTCTCATTGCATCTGAATCTCATTCAGATCAATGTCCAATAAATGGACTAAGATTAGGTCACTTCTCTAATGAGAGGAGTCACTAAAATCCAGACCTGTTTCATCACTCCCTCGGAATGGAAGCGTCATGGTTATACAATCGTTTATGATCAAATCACCCTTCAGGTATTCCCAATACCTACACATCCTGTGTACTAGAAGACTCATGATCATTATGAAGATATAGATCACTTTTACACTGTCATCTTCATGGTCTGATCATTAAGTTTCTCAATCTTGGTCCTTGGGATATGGTACAGATCATATGCTTTCACAAAGCATATATCTTACCTTCAAATTCATATCATGCTTCTAAAGCATGATGACCATGCATGGAATTTGGTCAATCTCAATACCTCATGAGTGAGCTCATGTCTCCCGGTTCACAAGTGAACCTGTATGATCCCTTTGAGAGATCATATTACTCATATGCCCTTACATGCACACCAGCTCGCCGGTGTATAGACCTTGATTAGGTCATCAACCTATTGGTCTGCCAAATGTACATACTCAGACATATAGTATTACATCTGTCTCTGGTCAGAGAATGTTTGCCCGTGATGTGACAGTATTCATCATAGGTCTTTGGTTATCTCGATCTCGTTATGTCAACCCATTGACTCAACTAATCTGATACCTCTGATTCAATATTCCCATGCAGAGGACATGCATCAAGAGGTCGATCAGATATCAGTCTAATGAGATGGGATTGCCATCTCCCACTCATACTGGAGATCACTACTTGTCAATCATTTATGATGCTTGATGAGAATTCTATCTAACACCTTAGATATTCATCCAAGCATCAGCCTCTATGATTCACTTAATGAATCAACAGTTGTATGATTATCAAGTTGGCCATGGTACATAACCCTTATTGTACAGAAGGACCTTATAGTGCATTCATTCATTCAATATCAGAAAGGGAGTGAAATAAAATCAATAACTTTTATTGATAAATCATTTATTACAATAACATTTATTGTAGGAATGGTTCGCCTCGGGCTCACAATGCTAACAATCTCCCACTAGCCCTCAGAACCATTCAGGAACAATCCTTAAACCCATACTCATTACATGCTGGTCAAAAACCTTCTGTGTCAGAGGTTTGGTAAGAGGATCAGCAACGTTTGTCGGCGGAGGCCACCTTGGTGATGATGATGTCACCACGCTTTTGAATCTCCCGAATGATGTGGTATTTCCTTTCTACGTGCTTGCTCTTCTGATGCCGTCTGGGTTTCTTCGCCTGGGCAATGGCTCCCGTGTTATCACAGAGTAGCGGGATGGGAGTATCAGAGGAAACTACGCCAAGCTCCTGGATGAACTTGTGCAACCACACCGCCTCCTTTGCAGCATCCGATGCGCCAATGTATTCGGCTTCTGTTGTTGAATCTGCTGTAGTGTCCTACTTCTTGCTTCTCCAGCTCACAGCACCACCGTTCAACAGGAACACAAACCCTGATGTCGACTTTCGATCATCAATATCCGATTGGAAGTCAGAATCTGTATATCCCAAGACTTGGAGATCACCATCTCCATAGACCAAGATGTAATCTTGCGTCCGTCTTAGATATTTGAATATGTTCTTTACTGCATTCCAGTGTTGTTCTCCATAGCAGGATTGGTAACGACTTACCACTCCCACTGCATGGCAGATAACTGGCCTAGTACACATCATGGCATACATTAGGCTTCCTACAGCTGATGCATAAGGACATCCAGCCATGGCCTTCTTTTCCTCAACAGTTTGAGGAGCCATTCCTTTAGACAGGTGGATACCATGTCTTAAGGGTAGGAATCCTTTCTTGGAACTATCCATACGGAATCGTTCAAGAATCTTCTTAATGTATCCATGTTGTGACAATCCCAATATTCTCTTTTCTCGGTTTCTGAACAACTTCAGACCCAAGATTTAAGAGGCTTCTCCAAGATCTTTCATCTCAAAGGTATGGGACAGCCAAATCTTTACACTGGTCATCATCCCTGTATCATTCCCAATGATAAGGATGTCATCTACGTAAAGCACGATGAACACAATGGTGCTCCCACTAAGCTTCTTGTACACGCAAGGTTCATCAGGATTTTGCACAAAATCATAACTCTTTATGGTTTCGTCAAATCTGATGGTCCAGCTACGAGAAGCTTGCTTGAGCCCATAGATGGATTTCTTCAGCTTGCATACTTTGCCATCCTCAGTCATGAAGCCCTGGGGCTGCTCCATGTAGATATCCTCCTCGAGGTATCCATTGAGGAAAGCCGTCTTGACGTCCATCTGCCAGATGTCGTAGTCAAGATATGCAGCTATAGCCAGCAACGCCCTGATGGATTTAAGCATAGCCACAGGAGAGAATGTCTCATCGTAGTCGATGCCTTCTCTCTGTGTGTAGCCCTTGGCTACGAGCCGTGCCTTGAAAGTCTCTACTTTCCCATCAGGTCCCCTCTTTCTCTTGAAGATCCATTTGCACCCAATGGGTTTTACCCCTTTAGGTGGATCCTCTAGGGTCCATACACCATTCTTATGCATGGAGTCAATTTCTGACTTCATTGCTAGCATCCATCTATCCATGTCATGATCCGCGAGTGCTTCATCAAATGAAGTAGGATCATTGTCAGTTTCAGTTGACACATGGAATCCATACCTTTCAGGTGGTGCAACCACCCTCGAACTCTTTCGAAGAGGTATGGGTGTATCATCTTTATTTACTTCTTCAATTTCTGATCTAGGAAGCTCAGAACCCTCAGGGGACTATATGAGTTCCTCTACTTCACTTTTGTCTTGACCTTTAAGGAAATCATCCTCCAGAAATTTCACATCTCTAGAGACAAAAACCTTTTGGGTCTCATGGTCATAGAGTTGGTATCCAATACCATCTCTAACATACCCAATGAAGTAGCACTCACGAGTGCGAGATTCCAGTTTGCTAGCGTCCACGTTCTTCACATGAACCAAGCATCCCCAAACCCTTAAGTGATTAACACTAGGTTTGGTTCCATACCAGAGCTCATGAGGAGTCTTAGGTACAGATTTGCTAGGAATCTTATTCAGGATATATATTGCAGTCTCTACTGCATATCCCCAGAAACTAAGTCATAAATGTGCTTTACTCATCATTGAACGAACCATATCCATGATGGTCCTGTTGCGTCTTTGAGCAACACCATTAAGTTGGGGAGTTCCAAGAGGAGTGAGATTGGAAATAATTCCATTCTCTTTAAGGTATTCCTTAAATTCATCTGAGAGGTACTCGCCACCTCGATCAGATCGAATTCGTTTAATCTTCCTATCAGTTTGGTTCTCAACCAAAACCTTGAACTCTTTGAACTTTTCAAAGGTTTCAGACTTATGACGTAGTAGGAAGATAAACCCGTATCGCGAATGGTCATCAATAAATGTCAAATAATATCGATATCCATTTTGAGTCGCGGTACTGAAGGGACCGCATACATCAGTATGTATTAGGTCAATAATACCTTCACATCTTGTAACCTTGTTACGGAAAGGCATCCTAGTCATTTTACCTCGAATACAATGTTCACAGGTAGGTAAAGACTGAACCTGTAGAAAATCCAAAGGTCCATCCTTTATCAATCTATTGATCCTATCAATAGATAAATGACTAAGCCTTTGATGCCAAATCATGTTTGAATGATTTATATTACTCCTGGATATTTTAGGGTTTTTATTAGTGGTTGTAACATTCATGACATGCTCATTAATGCACAATTCATAGAGTCCTCCAGAAGTCAAAATACCCTCTGCAATATATTTATCATAATGATTTATGACTAATTTATTACAAAATAGGAATGAATATCCACTTCTAACTAGCTTAGATACAGATATTAAATTCCTTCTGACTTCAGGTACATAAAGACACTCTTTAAGTACTAGGACTCTTCCACTAGATAATGATAGTCGGCAAGTGCTGACGGCGACTGCTGCAACACTTGCATCAGATCTCATCTGGATGACTATCTCCCCTTCTTCAAGTTTTCTAGTTTCCTGAAACAAATGCATCAAATTGCATAAATGAACAGAAGCACCAGAATCAACAACCCAACTTCCTTCTCGTCCAATGATAAAACTGATTTCAATGATAAAAGTAGATTTCATACCTGCTGGGGCTTTACCTTTGTCGATCGACTTCAGGTAATACGGTCAATTACGCCTCCGGTGCCCCGGCTTTTTGCAGTGGTGACAGACGTCGGTTTTCTTCGATGCCATTAAAATGGATGCATTGGAAGATGAGACAACACTTTGTCCCTTCTTCTTTCTCTTCTGGGCCGGGCCCTTCCGAGAACCTTGCTTCCGACCGCGCTTTCCTCTGGCCTGTGCAACCATTGTAGTGCCAGTGGGATCATCTTTCTTCATTACATCTTCTGCAGACTTTAATGCAGCAAGAAGCCCGGCATTTGTCAGTTCCAGCTTATTCATGTGGAATGACACCATAAAGTTATTGGAAGATTTGGGCAATGACAGCAGAATGAAATCGGATTGCATATCTGCATCCATCGTCGCCCCCAGAGTCTCCAGCTCTGACAAGTACCCAAACATTTTGAGTACGTGTTCATGGACCGAGGTCCCTTCCTGTATCTTGCAGCGAACAAGTTCTTTCATAACATTGTACCGCTAGGTGCGGTTAATGTCACCAAACATATCTTTCAGGTTCTGCATGATCTCCTGGCAAGTACTCATCTCCACATGTTGTTTCTGAAGAACATTGGAGAGAGAACCCAAGATGTAGCATCTAGCCAAGACATGATCCTCATCATACTTGTCATTGTATGTTTTATCTTCCTTAGATTTAGGGTTTTCAAGCTTATCTTCAGAGAGCACATAGCTGATGCGCTCCGCCGAGAGTACAAGCTCCAAATTATGGATCCAATCCGAGTAATTTGGTCCGGTCAATTGGTTGACCTCCAGAAGCCTGCTCAGTGGGTTCATGGCCTTCATTTTCTGAAATTGAGAATGCACTATATTAGAACATATAATCATATATTGAATTTTATAATATTTGATTAAGGCATTTTAAATCAAATTATTCTTGCAATGTCAACTTTGAAAGTTCATTCCCTTAATTACTTTCAAAGTAAGAGATATACTTACCTCTATATCTCAATCAAGAACTGTGATCTCCTCTTTATCTTTGTCATATCCCAATAATATGAGAACCTATTACTCCAATAAAGAGAAGCGGGAACACATTCTGCCTTGCAAGTCCAACTTGCATTTCCCAATTCGGTCTTTAATACCCGAGCCCACCACCCCTAAGGTGATGTTGACTCATCATTAATTGAACCAACCGTCAACAGGAATACAACTCGCTATGCGCAATCCAATATCACCCCAATAATACGAGGACCCGATATTGGGGTCGCTACGCATACGTCCTTACTCTTTCGAGAAGCGAAGAGCCCGATCCAAATGGATCATATGCAAGAGCTGTCACTTCGGACAGACGTCTCCCACATATAATATCTGGCGACGAAACCCTTCGCCTTGACGGGAGACCATGGATGTCACTTATGTGATCCTCCATCTCTTATTCAGATTTAATTAATTACTATGAATCACATTCATACAATTAATTCTTCCAAGGGAATTCTTAACTCCAATCATATTAGATTATTTTAATTGGACATAATTAACTTAATCATATTAAATTAATTATCAATCCAATTCAATCAGTCAAACTTAATTTTATGCTTGAATATATATGGTATTATTCTCAAAGTACGTATTAATTCGTATTTTAATAATTAGAAAAATACATCTTAATCCCTCGGACATTATCCCGGCCCTACCCGCTGTCATGACCAGTACCGGTAGGAGTGGGACGGACCGCATACGTTGCAACCCGCTACCCCAGCGATCCCCGACTAAACACCATATCCGCCTCAGGAAAGGATAATGCCAAATTAATTAATTTATACTTGAGATGATCATCGGTTCTTCAACCGAAATTATACCATATAGTAATCAAAACAATTTTGATTATAAGGAAATTTGCTAGACAAATTCCCAATCCTATTCAAGTAAGGAGTTTGATGATTGTAATTCCAATTATGATTTAGATCAAATCTAATCAATTAATTGGTTGGGGGCCAAGTCAATTAAGAAAATAATCATCTTCTAATATTTCTCAAATATTTTCCATAATTATTTCTCGAAATTAACTATTAATTTCATTAATTGACAATCACATGGTTCTTGATTAGGACTGTAATTTCAGCAGTGACCCCTACTTACTAAAATTAGCATATCTCAATCATATTAAATCCAAATTAGACAAAATCAATTTTCATGGATTGCTAATTTGATTTAGGACAGAATGCAAGTGATGTTTCACGCATTTCAAGGCAAGTCTAAACAGTAATTAACATTTTAATCACGTTCAGATTTACAGTTCCCGCAACAGTGCATGCATGTTCATTAAAACAACCATATCTTAAGCATACGAAATCCGATTTACGCAAACTCATATCCTATGATTTCCTTATTTAATGGGAAATAAAATCCAAGTATTAAATTCGTGTTTAAACAATTAAACAGTGCCGAATTTATTTACTAAACAGATCTGCAAAATCAAATGAGATGAAAACTTTCGCGACCTTAACGAACCCAAGTCGTCCTCGGATAGCGAATCAATATTCGAAACCGTCGACCTAAGGCTCTGATACCACTTGAAGGATACGGAGAAATCCTCAAGCGCATCACGGAAGCGTGAACGTCGTATCGGATACGACGGAGAACGACTAGTCGTACTAGTTGTTCGGTGCAATGGAATTTAAAAAATTTTATTTGATGAAACCACATGATCCCAGAACAATTCTCGGATCGTTTCATCTATAACCACAACAAGTATAATGCAATACCTCTTGAAGCGTTGTTGATCAAGTCCCTAAGAGAAGAGACCTCCTATCTCAAGTCCGATCGTCGGAGAGATTGCTTGCGAGCGCGGGGATGAACCGCGGTGTCCTCGCAATCCAAGAAGTTGATCCAAGCACGGTTGCTCCTGATCTCGTCGCACGAGATCGAACGTCTCCTTCGTGAGCGAAGCACTCCAACTAGACGGAGAACCGCAGAGCGTCGAAGCGGCAGCACGATGGCGCGGGCGTCGACGATTCTCTCCACCAAAGTATGGTGGACGGCCAACAAGAAGAGAGGGAGAGAGGGTTGTCGAGTATAGAGAAAGAGAGAGAGAGAGAGAGAGAGAGAGAGATGTGTTACAATAGCATGTAAAGAGAGAGCAAAGTATGCCTCTCTATTTATAGGGTTTTGAGATCCATGGATCTCAATCCATGTGACATATAAAATCAATGGATGAGATTGATTTATGTCAATCCAATGGTCAAGAATGTTGTTGGTAAAAACCAACAACTTGTGATTTAATTTTGATAAAATATATTTGATAAATCAAATAAATATTAATACCAAATTAAATCAATCAAAATAAAGAGAGAGAATACAAAGGAGATCAACCTTCCCCTTTGGAGGGAGGTGACGGCCACCAATCCCACAAGGGATTTGGTGTCGCCCCCTCCTTTCCTAATGGGAGGGCAATCTCATGGATTACCATGAGATTGCACATCTCTTTTATTTTCTCTCTACTTGTTTTCCAACAACTATTTGTTGGGATTTTAATTCACCAAAATAATTCTCAATTAATTTTGGGAATATTGCAATCTTGACATTGGAATATTGTGGATCATATTCACAATCCAAAACAAAATGTAATTTATATTTTCAATTAATTAGACAATGTGTATCGAATACACATTAATAATTAATCTACCAATATAAATTATATTTAACTCTCTCTAATACATTATAAATCACATTTATAATATATTATGAATAATTGGATATTATTATCCACATTATTATTATCCATAATAATTAGATCACATTTAATTATATTGGATAATTTCTCATACGTCATGATAATTAAATCACATTTAATTATCAACTTCTCTTTTCTTAGATCTTATGAAATTGTTCTTAAACCATTTAAGAGCAATGCTATTTCTCCTCAGATGCTTGGAGATAAGGACAGGGCGATTGTATTGTTCCACGTATAGTGACTTGGATATTGAGATCACATTTCAAATCCAGATCCCATGGACCTCTCATAGATGCTTGATTAAATCAAGACCGTAAACATAATCTTCTCATTGCATCTGAATCTCATTCAGATCAATGTCCAGTAAATGGACTAAGATTAGGTCACTTCTCTAATGAGAGGAGTCACTAAAATCCAGACCTGTTTCATCACTCCCTCGGAATGGAGGCGTCATGGTTATACAATCGTTTATGATCAAATCACCCTTCAGGTATTCCCAATACCTACACATCCTGCATACTAGAAGACGCATGATCATTATGAAGATATAGATCACTTTTACACTGTCATCTTCATGGTCTGATCATTAAGTTTCTCAATCTTGGTCCTTGGGATATGGTACAGATCATATGCTTTCACAAAGCATATATCTTACCTTCAAATTCATATCATGCTTCTAAAGCATGATGACCATGCATGGAATTTGGTCAATCCCAATACCTCATGAGTAAGCTCATGTCTCCCGGTTCACAAGTGAACCTGTATGATCCCTTTGAGAGATCATATTACTCATATGCCCTTACATGCACACCAGCTCGCCGGTGTATAGACCTTGATTAGGTCATCAACCTATTGGTCTGCCAAATGTACATACTCAGACATATAGTAATACATCTGTCTCTGGTCAGAGGATGTTTGCTTGTGATGTGACAGTATTCATCATAGGTCTTTGGTTATCTCGATCTCGTTAAGTCAACTCATTGACTCAACTAATCTGATACATCTGAATCAATATTCCCATGCAGAGGACATGCATCAAGAGGTCGATCAGATATCAGTCTAATGAGATGGGATTGCCATCTCCCACTGAGACTAGAGATCACTACTTGTCAATCATTGATGATGCTTGATGAGTCCTCTATCTAACACCTTAGATATTCATCCAAGCATCAGCCTCTATGATTCACTTAATGAATCAACAGCTGTATGATTGTCAAGTTGGCCATGGTAATAACTCTTATTGTACAGAGGGACCTTATAGTGCATTCATTCATTCAATATCAGAAAGGGAGTGAAATAAAATCAATAGCTTTTATTGATAAATCATTTATTACAATAACATTTATTGTAGGAATGGTTCACCTCGGGCTCACAATGCTAACACATCCCACCATCGCTTCTTTCCTTTTTAGCAGCAATAACATTGAGCTGAAGCTTGGTCTTCGAGCTAACCCTCTTTGCAAGTTGAGGAGCGTGAATAAGGCCAAGTTAGATCCCCAACTGCTTGGGCAGAGCACCTCCGGGTGCTTCACCTCCGTCTCACCCATCCACCGGTTCACCACTCCATCAGAGCCGTCTAGCCGATGCACATCACGGTATGGAGCATGTAGGACTCGATGGACTTCCGATCAGAGTCACGAATCGTCTGGAAACCACGATTGAAGTTCAACCAACAGACCTCTCTTCCTCGTTCTTCCAGTAAGCCGCTCCACCGTCAAATCAAGAGGCCCCCCTCCAGATCTGATCGGGACCGCACGATCGCATCCATAACAGGTTGTTGGATAGCAGAGCAATGTCAGATCCTCAGTGTACGTACCAAAAATTCTCTTGGAGGTCAGATCCTTTTCAGGCACAAATTAGAGCCGTACGCTGACGTCGAGTTTTGAGCCAACAGATCCAGCCACGTGTTGCCCCCCTGCAGGATATATTTCACTCATGTACTCGCCTTTTATAGTATTTTGCTTCAGTATATTAGTTGTAATAAATAGTTAAAAACTTTTTGCATTCATGATCCTATGTTTTCTTTATTTGCAATTTAGTATAGCCGAGTCTCTGTTACGTGTAGCTTCACATGTTTTCTGGTGTATTTGTATACTTTACCCCGTGCTTTGAATCGGTTATTGAATGAAATAAATATTTAGAAAATTGCATACCCCCTATGAGTACTGAACACGTGTTGTACACGCTTTTGTATGGATTATTTGCATCAAGCCCCTCATACTTTCATTACGTGTTATCTAGTAAGCCACGTAATTTGAAATATTTGCATATTGGCCCCTCGCACTGTTTTTTAATTATGATTTTTATTAACTACAAGAAATAGCTAATTAACTTCAAAAAGATCCTATGGCTCCCACTTGTATGTTTTATTTATGATATTTTTATTTGTTGATTTTCTTATATTTTGTATTATTAAAAAGTAAAAAACAATAGAAAAATTCTCTATTTAACTTAGAAAATTCGAAAAACTTTTGAAAAAAATCCACAAAAAATCTTGTAGGTGTCTTTTCTATTTTAGCTTCTATATAAATTTTATTCGAAAATACCTTATAAAAACCTAAAAATGTGCAAAATATGCAAACTTATAAAAATCATATAAAATCAAAAATTCAAAAAATTACATTTTCAGTTCCTGTTTGTAGATATTTCTTTATAATTATTAATAAAATATTCCTAGAAGTTTTGAGCACTTTATCTATTTTAAATTGAAAAATACTTCTGGTTGTGCATTGTTTCATTGTTTTCTTCTTTTTTGATTTTTAAAAAATTATAAAAAACACTTTAAAAATAATACAAAAATCTTTATAAAAAAGTACAAAATATAGAAAATCCAAAAATATCTTGGGATTTTTACCCAGCAGACCCTATAATCTTTGTAAATTACCTCTACGACCTTTGAAACATCGATATTCCTCCCTAGACCCCGTAATCTTGCTAACCCTTACTCTACATACCCTGTGGTTAACTCTCATCTATTTAACCGTTAGAACTAACCAAACTCTGTTATCTTCCTTTATATTATACCCATTTTAGTGGTCAAATTTACCACAAGTTCCATTGCCTCCCACCTCACCTCCCACCCTCCACCTGTAGCTGAACATGGTGCCCCTCTCCCCCGGCCCGCCGCTGCTCGAAGGTGGAAAAGTAGTGGCTCTGCTACTTCGAGCTTGAGGAATCCAACATCCATTAACATCCATTAACGACCACCCCAGCCCCTTTCACCTGTAGCAACATTACTTCTACCTTATCTCCTTGGTGGAAGAGTAGTGGCTCTGCTACTTCGAGCTTGAGGAATCCAACATCCATTAACGACCACCCCAGAACCTCGTCCTTCACGGAGTCCATCTCGATCAGCAGATCAGATCCTTCCATCACGTTCATCAGGAAGACGACCACCAGCCGTAGCTACCGGACGATCCTGGAAGGGAACTTTTACCGATTAATCCTCCTCTCGAGCCTCAAGGTGTAGCTACAGTATCTCATCGAAGCTCCCATCAGCTCGGAGTTGGTACAAGCTCTACCTCCAACGAGCTTTCTTTCTATGGAGCAATATATAGACATGCTCCCACATTTGCATCCTTTGACTAAGTCACGACCAATAAGGTGCTGCAGCGGTTACAGACGCCCCCTCGTGGAGCAGCAATGGACTGAATCAACCACAATCGTTGTGTTCAACATATTCTCTATTCCAGCCAATCCTCGACCCGCAGGCCTCCATCGACCACCCTTTACTCCAGTTCTCCCCAACCAAAGACGAGACAGCTCTCCTGTGCTCCATATCTGATGGAGATCGTGTCTGAGACACATCCAACTTCAGCCTTTCATCTTCAGATGTCGCCGGAGGGTCAAGGTCGGGGCGACACAGGGGAAGGGGGTCGGAGATCTTGGGCGGCGCTGGGATGCGTGCCAGAGGTCCTGGTCGGCGCAGGGATGTGGGGGTTGAGGGGATAATTAAAATCGACGGTCAACCCTCTACCGCGTAGCAACCCACCGCAGCCCCCCCGGTCCCCCGACTCCCTCCCGCCCCCGCCTGCAACGCACCCCACCTCTCGCTGCAAACCCCCGCCCCCCCTGCAAAGCACCCCACCTCCTGTCCCCCGATCTCCCACTGCAAAGCCCCCCGTCGGCATCCCTGTCCAGCCGCCTGCAAAGCACCCACACCCCCCAGCCGCCTGCAAAGCACCAACAGCCGCCGATGGAGTCTCTCTCGCCGATTGAGCTCCCACACTCCCTGATTCCGAGGCCGATGGAGTCCCTCCCCCCGTCGCTCACTGCTTTTTTTCTATTGTACCGTAAATATCACCGAGGACACGTGGCATGTTTCTGGCAATTGTACCGTACAAGGTTACTTAGACAACTCTGGTTAGGTTACGAAGGAGACGGTGCACAAACGGAGGGTCCATGTGGTAAGACGGAGCAAGATTACGGGGTCTAGGGAGGAATATCGATGTTTCAAAGGTCGTAGAGGTAATTTACAAAGATTATAGGGTCTGCTGGGTAAAAATCCCAAATATTTTTACTTTATTTTTCCTCAATATTTTGACATATTTGAAAATTCAAAAATAGTGCTTGTGAATATTTGTCACCTTTGTTCTTATTTTGCTTTATTGGAAAAATTAAATATTTACACAATTAAAAATCACTAAAAATATAATAAAAATACTTTGATTTTCGAATCACCTACTTAGTTTTTAATAGTGCTCCTTGAGTTCGACCCTGGTCGCTATACCAAGTTAATAAAAGTAGCAAAACCGCTCGTTTTCATTGCTTGATTTATTAAGTGGTTTAAATAGTTTTCTCGTTGATCACAAATCTGGTTTGAATGACAACGACATTTCTTTAACCAACTTAACTCGAATCAGATTCTACCCTCAACAACCATCATTCAGATTCCTTATAAGTCATGGCTATTCGGATTCGGATTACGTGTGTAATAAAGATGATAGAAAGTCTACCTCCGAATATTTCTTTCTACTTACAGGAGGTGCTATTTCATGGAGAAGTGTGAAACAAGCACTTGTTACTTCAAATACCATGGATGCCGAGTTCGTGGCATGTCATGAGGCTACAACACAAGCACTTTGGCTAAAGAATTTCATCGAAGGTCTGAAGATAGTGTATTCAATCTCAAGACCATTAAAGATTCATTGTGATAATTATGCAACCGTATATTTGCAAATAACAACAAATATACACGTGCCGGAATGAGAATTGACATCAAGTATCTTGTTGTTAAAGAGAAAGTAAGAGATCATCTAGTATTGATTGAACATATAGGTACTAGGAACATGATTGCAGATCCCATGACGAGGGATTGTCACCTACTGTATTCATTAATCATGCACCTGAGATGGCCCTATCAAGTACCTTGTAATAATATCAATACATCAATGCATGCACACTTTAAGTTTTGGTATGACGAACTATTTCTTTTATTGTATGTTACCTTCAATTGCATGCACTTCATTAACATAGATAAAGTAAGGACCCACGTTGATATTTGGATATTGATACATGAAGTTTTTTTTTGTTAAATTAAGCAAGTCATTAGTAGTCGGAAATATTTGTTTGGTAGGTATTGATCGCCAAGATTCATGCTAGTGGAACTTAAGTTAATAAATGAAAAGCAACAAATGTGTCACATGAGCCAAGTGGGAGAATGTTGGGCTTCCATAAAAATATGTATATTATTATTATTTAAATGGTGGCTCATTATGTGAAAGGATGCATCCCATTAAAGGGTTGCCTTTGACATGGTGGTTACAATGGAGAGGCAACCATTCATGTGTATAAATACATGGCAAGGGATCCCATATCCCTCAATCAAGTATATGTGAGGATCCATTACTCAAGCGTCTTAGGCAATGTTGAGAAGAAGAAGGAAATCCGATTTGTCCCGCTTCCATTTCACTTCGAGTCTTCGTCTCGCCGCGATGACTTCTGGTTAGTACTTTAATTATTTAGTACTATAAATCTATATTTTGAATTAATATCATACATCTATCAAGAATTACAAATTTATCATAAGATAGAATACATACATCCGATTCGTATGTGCTCTTCATGTCACTAAGGTCGGTGATATTGTAGAGCAAATGTGACGTATTTTCCTGGATGAATGAACACGATCATTTTCTAAAAAAATGGGCATGAGAGTTCATGCAAGTAATTTGCTTATCGATTTATACCTACATGCATACAGCAGTGTCGAAACACCGTCTCTTCCAATCCTACTACTTGTTCAAAGCAGAGCCCCTGGCCACCATGGTTCAGAAGCAAGCTGCGAAGACAGAAGGTCGAATCATCCGCCCAGGAATTCAAATTCTTGACAAAATCATACTCTTTCCATTTGCATTCGCGATTCGATTCGATTAATCCCAACCCAATCAAATCACAACTGCCTTCCTAAACCAGATTCCTTACACACAAACACAATCCCCCACAAAAGGAACAAAAAATCACAGATTTTAAAAAAACTCCAAACAGCTAAGCATTGTCAGAGCAACAGGAGATCCAGACAAATATTCTATCGGATTAATACAATGGAAAATCCTACGCATCAAAAAAAATCTCCTCTGGGAACTAGCAAAGACCCATCATCAAATTTATTGCTAATCGCATCGGGAAGGACACCCATATGGGTCTGTGGGTAAAGGCCAACCATATATATATATGGGTTGCTGCAGCGACCTCTCCTCCTCGGCATACGAGAAAGATCTCCCCATATCTCCCCACCAGTACTTGGGGCCATCATGGCTCCCTATATTATTCTCTGCCCTTGAGGCTGCTCGTCTATCCAGTATCCCCTCCCTATTCAAGTGCAAATGGTCATAAGAAGGCATCGGCCTCTGCCCTTTTCTTGGTCCAACTGCCTGGTTTTGAATTTTCCTTTTATCTTTATAAGTATATGGTTTGGAGCTATAGGAGCTCCTGCCATCCCAGACGAGGGGGTAGCGAGGATGAGGAGGCCTCCCTCCTCCCTTGTCTGGAGTGAAGGGAGCTCCTATCTCTGTATGCCTGTACAATACCCATGCATTTGTTTGTGCAGCTGCAGCGGAGACAGGAAGATGGGATTAGGGTTTTGGGCATTTATATTATTATATCGATTTGGTTTACATGGTTGTTGTGATGCTGGGGTGTTGGTGGTATAGGAGCTCCTGTCATTCCAGACGAGGGAGTAGTGAGGATAAGATGGGTCTCCCTCCTCCCTTGTCTGGAGTGAAGGGATCTCCCATCTATCTTTCTCTGCAGCATCCGTTCTTTTATACGTATAATACATGCATGCATGCATGTATTCTGGTTAGTGTGCCACTCTACCTCTTGTTTCTCTCTTCTTGGCGATTATATTTTGTAGGTTACACATGCAACAGGAGGGCTAGGTGACCCTGAAGGTGCGACAGAGGTGTATTACAGATCTGAGGCGAGCTGCTGTGTTTTCATGTCTGTTTTCTTCGTTTTCCAGTTTAGGTTTTGGGATAATGGTGGATGGTTTTCAAGCATGTGAGTATCAGAGATGTTTGTGAATGTTTTTCTGGCTTTTCTGCTCAGGTTGTCGATTAAAATAATGAAGTTTCATTATTTGTCCCATATGCTGGAAGATAATCATCTCCTACGTTTTGGTAGTTGAGGGGTTGATTTTGAAACATGAAACTTGTGCACCAGAACATAATTGTGCTTGTTGATAACTGTCACTTGAACCAACGCAGAACTTCATGGCTTAATACGATGGCTCAGTAGAAATATTATCCGTTTAAATAGGTAGCAAGCAGAGATGCAAGCAAAAGATTCGACTGAACTGTTCATCAAACGAATAGAGTTCCCTGAAGTTGATTGCCGGTCTGAATGAGTAGAGCCATCCATTGTTATAGATTATCATAAATATAAGGTTTAATATTTACATCTTAAGCAGTGCATTGGCTGTAGGCATTATACAGATACATGTTTGTTCGATATTTTTTAATTCAAAATTTAGTTATGATGGTTTAAAATTCTGAGAAATAACATATGGATTGCTGTTAATGATACAGCATTGGATATGATGGACTGCTGTTAAGAAATGATATTGTTATTATATGTTTAAAAACAGACATCATAATACGAATATAAAAAACGTCACGATAACCTCTTTTTATCGCAGTAGCGTCTTTCGGAATTCATTTAACAAAGTTTTCATTTGTACCTTGGAGTTCAGAGAATATTTATAATATACCAGTTATGTTCGATGACTTAAACTCGACTAGTACTTTGACTTGTAATTCTAAAAGCAATTTTAAGTGGCTCATTTTATGACAAGAATTTTTGGTGCATGAGCACCAACAAATTGCCAAATACTCTGATTAATTCGTCACATTTGTTGTAGTACTTGGGCATTTAGGATTAATCAATTTGAAAAGGTGAGTAGAATCTGAGTGTTTTATAATTTTTAGATGGTATATTAGATATATTTTGTTGAAATGAATGAAAGAGAAATGAGTTGTTTGATAAATTAAATAAGAAAGCAAGTTGACTTTTACTAAAGTTACTTTTTTGTGAATATAGATATGCGCACATGCACATGATTCGGATGTAACCACTACATTTGAACACTGATTAGTCATGAACTTGTGAAGTTTGATCAATTGCAAGTAACTTGATCAATAAAATTTTACGGGATTGATCCAATCAAGCCTACCTATCATTAACTGATCAATAAGCTAGACAAATGCAAATTGAGTTTGATTGATCAAGCAAGATATTTTGATCAATTAACTCAGAATTCTAGAGAAAGGATAGAACGATAACTAACATCCTAAGGGCCTATTCTCCATCCGACACGGTTTCTCATGGTACGATTATTCCTCCTCATTCCATCTTATTTCACTCTTATTCCTATCTTTATCACACCTTACCTACCTTTATTTCACCTTATTCTCCTTATTCCTATTCTCTAGTCGAACAAAGAATAGATCCTTATTTTTCTTATTCCTAATCTTTATTCCTGCTTATTCTCGAACTGAACGGGTCCTAAGAATGATTTCTCAAAGCATTTTCCAAACTCAAACTTTCTTTTTCAGGGATTAAGTGGATTAGTAAATATGATTCATTGTTCCCTAATTGAGTAAAATGGATGCATGTTGAACGAAGGAACCAGAAGTGATCACATTATGGCTACTTGCCTGATAAGTCGCTAACGATTGCCGACATGTCTTAGTGTATACATGTTTTCCCAAGCCGTTAGATTTACCATGGGTGCCATGTCCCATGGGTGTGTTCTCCGACAACATTCAGTTTACCATGTCAAATGTATTCTCTAACGTTATCGCAAGGAATTAGACATGCACTCTTAGGTGACTTGGTTCCAAGTCAGATACTTAGCTCTTGATCTCAAACTGCATGCAGGATGACACACTGTATCTAGACCATCATATTGTGGTTTCTAGGACCTTTCGCTCAACGGAGCCTCAGGCGGTACGCTTGATATTCTAAGCTTCACGCTGAGATACGAAGTTACTGGCATTAGGCATGACCATATAAAGTGGTCTCCAAGTGGTGGCATCATGAAGGCTGTTTCAGATGGAAGCTTCATTACATGGGGTCTCCCCGTTCAGTCGATACTCTTCTACCACCAGTTCCCAACTCCTCGGCACACACATGCCCCAAATGCTCTGCCTTTTGGGGCCTCTAAACCCAGCTCCAAATCACATAGCATGGCAACCCTATGAGCTGGATGTCCTACATCTGGTTGTTTTGAGGAATGATAGATAGCTAACAGTTACTGCAGGATAAGGTGTTTAAATGAAGGATGGATAACTGTTACTGAGAGAAATAGTTGCAATGAAGAATAAGTAAAAACCTTGCCTCAGATAAGGATCATAATTGAGTGAACGACTATTACACCTCTTATAGATATAAACAACTGAACCCAAAGAAATACGGTTTAAAACCCACAAATTACCATTTCCTAGCGAAAAATGAAACCCATGTAAATTTATGGAGTACAAACTCTTAATTCTAGCCAAAGATGATCTTATTGCTGCATGTTACTGACCAAGCTGACTGTTGTTCCGTGTTCCTTACCGAGCTGACTCCGAGGCCATGATCTGAGCTTCGGAGCTCGATGGAGAACCACCAACAGCACACAAGCCTGCAAAATAGGATCCAGAGCACCCAAATGCATTGTGGATCAACATGGCATTCAATTTCATCCAGGTCATCTTTCTGAAGACACTACAGGTACATTTTCTCCCATTCCCACTTCCCCTTCTTGCCAATTGCAGATTTCCATCTCTCTGGTGAGGGACATGAAGTAATATTACATATTTTATCATACTCTACACGTGAACAGCCGTGACGCTGCTGAGACCATATTAACATGCCCGTGGCCAAAAATCAACCTTCTACAGCTGTTGTTAAGTTACATAGGAAGATACAGGCACTGCGAACGGATAATGAACAACGAGCACTGATAGGCCTGCAGAGGCCAGGAAACTACACAGCCGAAACTCGAAAGGCATGCACAACCAATATGGATGTTATCCATATCACCCTTGAGTGGTTGGGAAAAACACTTAGTTTGCCATCATGTGGTCCAGTGCACCACCTTGAAGTGAAGGAACCCAGGAATTTGCAGAGGACACATTGTGTATGAGCTGCTGAAGCCATCGCCTTGTTGTCGGATCATCCTGCATAGATTTCACACTAGATCATAAGTCATAGATTGTCGTGGAACTAACCAAAACATCATGTCATGTCACAGTTTAATTCGATGCGAGTTTACGCATAAAAAATCCATGCGATACTGTTACAACTTGAAATGTAACCAAAAAAAATCTCCAGTCATGCCTGAATACCATGTTCAAAGGTACACATGATGCTGAAATATTTTAAGTCATCAGCAAATTAGTAAGATTCACGGTCCCTAAATATTCTCCCAGCATATAATGCTGAAATATATTCTCAACCATCAGCAGCTTAGTAAAATAGTATTGTTGAAAATAAGATTGTATTCTCGTAATGAGAATAGAGATCCTATTGTCTCTTACACAGCGGATATCAATGTGACAATTTTACATAAGAGAACTAAGGAAGAAATAAAGACCACAAAATGCCCCCATAAGGGCCATAACTATAAAACTATCACCACTCCCCCATAAGCTGGAGCATGGAGAGTCATCCTGCTTAACTCAAACATCTCTCAAAGACAAATTGGGGATAAAAATCATGAAAGTGGCCACATACTCTTCTGTATCATACCTCTAGTATAGCGGCAATCTACCTCTATGTGGTTGGTTATTTCATGGGAGACAAGATTACTTGCAATAAATAATGTCGTTTGACATCAAATCACAATCGAATTGGAAGAGCTGCCTCCACTGGAAGATCAGTCATAACTGACTTCGGCCATGTGAACTCTATAATAGCTTGGGCCATTGATGAGTACTCTTACTATGCAGTATGCACTAGACTTGGCTTATGTCCTGTGCTTTCTACTTCACCATATAACCAGATTTACAAAAGCTGGTGATGGACTTTATATCGATTAGGACAGTCATTATAGTTAACATCAGCATAATCCGTCACTCTTATTGAGGAAGACAAGTCCCTTTCTTTTTGCAATAATTGGGTACAATAGTATCAACATATCAGCATGCCCCAGTGTATCTTATTAGGCTTGTCCATAAACTGATTGATTATGATCGCTAAGGGCAATGTTTGGGTAGGTGACGGTAACATATATTAGCTTCCCAATCAGCCCTCTATATTATCTAGATTTCAATATCTCCTGTGCCACGACCATAGAATTTAACCTTGCGATCCATGAAAATAAGGGAATTTGCACTTGTGACCTTCCGAGTTTTCACAGTTCCACTTATGCATGGTTCCACTTGAGACCCTACCTCCGGTCCGCCTCCTGTGGGTACCAGTCACCTTGTCTCTTTTGTCAGTGAGGCGCTCCTGGACTTAATTGGACGGGTCGTGCCCTCGGTGTTGTTACTTTGAAGAAATTAGAGTGTGCTCAAAGAAGCCCAAGCTCAGTATACATTAGCATGGGATAACATCACAGGATTTCGATCCTATTGTGTTGACCTTCGGAATCGGAGTAATGATTAAGAGGGACAGTCGTGCGCATTCATATTTCATAGTCAGAGGTGAAATTCTTGGATTTATGAAAGACAAACAACTACGAAAGCATTTTGCCAAGGATGTTTTCATTAATCAAGAACAGGCACGCCCCCCCCCCCCGACCCCTCGGTGGCTAGTTGTTGCACAAGAAAGGGGAGGTCGTTAGGAGATGTGTTGCCCAGGAGTGTGGCACTCTCGAGCTAGGGATACAAAGGGAACGACAAGGGGAGAACATCATTGTCATTACGGTGATGATCCAGGCGGTAGCATTCATGAGACATGCAGTCAGTGGTAGAAGATACAGAGATATACCTACCACCATATGGGGTTGCCAATCTAGAATCTCGCTAAGTCGTCCACTCATCCTACCATCGTACGAGGGGCCTCAATAGGGATGGGGATGCTCATGGCGCCGGATACGTTTTAGCACTTCTTGTAGATGATGGTGGGCCGTGATAGGATTTGAAGAAGAAGCACAACTGCAAAGTGTTTTATATGGCTGATTTAGCATGGATGGTTGCAAGCAACAATGATAGAAATCTTCTCACATTAGAGGTGTAGATCTTGTGGTTCACAAAAGTGCTGAGGAGGAGCAGGCTAACATAGTGGAGGGCTTCTTGTCCCATACCTAGTCATGAGTGGCTCGTATTCGCATGGAAGTGCTCTGGCCCCCTCTCCTTGCCTCCTCCCCCCGACCTCCCCACCCACGAGGCCCCCGGCCACCCCACCAAAAGCTCCTCCCCCAGCCACCTATGAACCCTTAGACCCCCCCTACACCCAGAAAAGAGCTCAATGATGAAGAACAGTTGCGACAACAATCATTGGGTTCTCAGGAATAAAACACGGGGGAAGAAGAGGAAGGTCGTGTTGAGTGAAGCTTTCTTAACCAGACCTTGGTCAGAACAAAACCATTGCATGATCTACTTCATAAACAACCAAACTAACAGAAAGCGCAAGTGTTAACAATGCAATAACATAGGGGCATTAATGTTATTGCAAAAAATGTGAGGACACAAATGTAACTGAGCACAAGTATCAGAATTCCTAAAATAATGGTTAGACGAGAACCCAACAATTGTTTCCTAACATAGAGAAGCAAGGAAGAAACAAGGACAACAAGAGGTCCTAAACTATAAAGCCATTATATAAGGAAATCTTCACTTTAAATTTTATGCGATGGTTGATAGGTGTACTCTTGGTGTATACATTGGTATCAAAGCGTTTTTTCGGAGAGTATTTCAAATTACACATGCATCTATACTGAGATAATGTGGCAACTTTGTTGGAAAGGTAAAAGTATAACTTCTTAGATGTAGTAGTCCCAAAATATTAAAACAAAAAGAAAGTCACCGACTCCATGTGAAAAGAAATCATTGCTTTATTCAGATAAAACTTCCATGGTTATTTTTTTCCCATAGCATGATATCCTTAACTGCATGCACAAACGCAATCTGATCACAATTTTATTTTATTTTTCCCAAGAAGCATGCTTCTAAGCATATCTGACAATATGAACAAGTGTTCCAAATGTATTACAGATTGAAAAGGATGTCCATTTTTCATGCATACAGCCAATACGATGCCCCCATGCTGGATGTTTCCCGATGCAAGAAATCTCAATAAAGAAAGTCAAATAAGTCATTTCTGTTTCTCAATTATTGCAAACAAAGAATTTAAAAGGTCAGATGTATATTTATATTAGATTAAAAAAGGAACATTTTGGAACAGCTAGAACTTTTTCTGAAAATAGATCAGCTATAACTTACACGGAGGCAGTTGGTGAAAGTCCCGTTTGTTAACATATCAGGAAGGCAATTCTTCAAAGCTTCACAAGCCCTGCAACATAAGCACTCTATCAACATATCCTTATATCATGGTTAATTAAATATTATCAGAAAAATTCTGCAAGGAAGCAACTTGGGGTTATCTGAAAGTCTCAGGTAACAGCGGATTATGTGCTTCAAAAGGCGTGTCGAAGGTTGCTCGGCGAGTGAAGCCACCATGGTTGCCAGCACACGCCCAACAGCGAAAAATCGTTCTGCCGTTGCACAAATATATCTCAGTCCCACATCATCCAGAAGTATTTTCTGAACAATAAATGTGGCAACCTGTAGTTGCAGAAGATCGTTGTGAGCGGTACCTTCTATTTGCAAGAAATAATAAATGCAAGAAAGAGATGCACAAAAGTAGAGGCAGAAAAAAAAGTGGGACTGCAGCAATTAAATTAGAGGAAAAAATGGAATCAAATTGCAGCTTGTTGAAGCCATTGTATCTGGATAAATGGATCTTGGATGTAGATCCATTTAAGACTATCCATGTATGTATATGGATTTTTTTCAATGGGCCCTGAGCCCATTGAGTGTGCGTTGAACACTCTTTCATGGCCATCAGATCATTATCGTACGGCAATCTGGTATCAAGTTATATTATTATTTTTAATGTTTGCCATTACACTTTCTAATCATTCCTTTTTTAAGCAGTTACATTTTTCCTTGTCTCGTCACCATTCAAATGGAAAGTTTCACCGATTTTTTCATTCAAATTTCAGCCATTTAATACAATTCTCCATACTACGTTTCGTTATCTCGTGAATCTACATTTGCAATATTACCTTTATTATGGTTTTAGTTACTACAATAATTCAAATTTCATATATATATATATATATATATCAGTTCTCGTATTAATTACTAACATTATACATTGTTGTACTATTGTCACGATTTTAGTTACTTCTCGTATCAGTTCAATTACTAATATTAATACTCTTCAACTACTAGTGGCATATTAATTACTAACATTATAAGTTGTTTTACTGTCACGGTTTTAGTTACTTCCCATATCGATTCAATTACTAACGTTAATACCCTTCACTACTAGTGGCAATGTTGCAAAAATCAGAAATTGGTACTCAATCGGCCGAGTCACTGAATAAGGATTAATTGGCAGTCGGGCGACTAATCGGATTTAGTCGGATTTTCATCGACTTTGATTTTTTTATTTTAAATATATAAATCATTTTTATAGATATATCCTTGAATATTTACATAGATTTGTATATTTTTATATTATCATGATGAAAGAAAAGAAGTAATTGAATTTAAATAAAATATTAAGCATATTAGAATAAGTTTGCTTTTAAAAAAGCAAAAAATAAAAAATATGTTACCTCCAAGTAAAAATCGATCGACTAGTCGGAATTAGTCAATATCGGGTCGGTTACCCCACCGACTAGACTAATCGGACTTATTAGTTGGGCCAATCAGGTGACTTTTACAACGCTGATTAGTGGCATATAAATTACTAACAAATTGTTATACAGCTATCACAATTTTGGTTACTTTCCCTATCAATTCAATTACTAACGATTAGTATCCTTCAACTACTTGTGCCATATTAATTAATAACATTATACATTGTTTTACAAACGTCGTGATTTTAGTTAACATATCAATACACTTACTAATGATTAATACCCTTCAACTAGTGGTGTTTTTTTATCTCTAACTTATTTTTATAGATAATCCGAAATGGTTAGCAATTTCATTTGTTATAGTTATCGGTATCTTAGTATTTTGTTGTGTTTTCAGCACCGCACCATATTCAGCAATTCTTTTTTTATCAGTAATCTATATACATATTTTAAAGTCCGGTTTTTACCGGATTGGTCAACACATGGAAGTCTATGGAGAGAGCTCCCACGATCTCTTACTAAAACAGTGTTCTTCCCTCCAACTTTCTTACAACTGCCACGTTACAGCCCCTTAAAACAACACGTCCGACTCCCCTTTTATTGTCCCACTCCTCTGTTAGCGGTGCTCCGATCTCTCGAGCCATACAGATACTCTCTTCCACTCTCTCATCATCTCTTAATATAATCTTCTCTCCGCCAATCCTTTCTCCCTCTCCTCTTTCTCTCCCCATGCCCACACATTCTCCCCCTTCTCTATTTCTCGTTGCTAATCCTACCTTTCCACTCTAATTCCATATTCACGTTTAGTATCTAAGAGATTATTAATTATAATAAATATAATTTTACCTTTGCTATCACACGTGGTCCCGTTAATTATATATTTTAAAAATGTCAATTTTTTTTATAAGAATAAAGTCTTTATGTTGATTCATATCAAAACTACAATATATAATATAGGGATTTTTACCCGGCAGACCCTATAATCTTTGTCAATTACCTCTACGACCTTCGAAACAGCGTAATTCCTCCCTAGACCCCGTAAACTTGCTAACTCTTACCCTATAAACCCTGTGGTTAACCCCCATCCATTTACCCGTTAAAATTAACCAAATTCCGTTACATTCTTTTATATTATACCTATTTTATTTATCGAATTTACCTCCATTGCCACTCCCTCTCATCCTCTTCCTTTTCCCCACCACCCAGCACCCACCACCTCCACCGTCCTCCTCCTCCTCCCAGACTTCCACCTCCTCGTTCCTGACCTCCGACCTCGCACTTCACCTCCCAGGTCCTTCGTCACGATCTCGACTTCGGTAGCGCAACACCCCGCAGACCCAGGTCCACTACTCCATCCAAGCCACCCCCTCCCGGCCCCCGCATGGCCGCTCCCCCCCCCCCCAACCCCTCCCGCCCTGCTAGAAGCCCCGCCCGCCCGCCCAGACCCCTGCTGCCACCACGCTCGAAGCCCCCGCCTCCCCCGCCCGGTCGCTCGAAGACCTCCCTGCCGCCCCGCTCGAACACCACCGTGTCGCCCCGATCGAAGGCCCCCCACCCGATCGAAGCCACCCCCTCAAGACCTCATGCCAGCCCTGCTCCAGAAGACCTCACGTCGCCCCTGCTCCAGAAGCCCCCCCCCCCCCCCCAGTCCCCTGCCGCCCCGCTTGAAGACCCCCCCCCCCCACACTCGGTCCGCCCCCGCCGCCCCGCTTGAAGACCTCACGCCGCCCCTGCTCCAGAAACCCAAGTCCCTCGCCGCCCCGCTTGAAGACCCCACGCGTCGAAGCCCCCCCAGCCTCACCCCCCCCCACTCGGTCCGCCCCCGCCGCCCCGCTTGAAGACCTCGCGCCGCCCCTACTCCAGAAGACCTCAGCCCTCGAAGTCCCCCGTCGCCGCCGCCCCGCTTGAAGACCCCACGCGTCGCCTCGGGGCGCATAACCTGTTCCTCTGATTGTGCAGACAGCATCTCCGACAGCATTTGGCTGCAGTTCTCCAGTATGGATACCACTTCGGATAGGGAATTTCTGTCAGCAGAGGTCTTCGCTTAAGCCATGGCCTCCGCAGCTCGCAAACAGTTCCACTGGCGGTCTACTTCGATAGAAATTGGACGTGCAATTACGGTTCCGCAGCAGAAATCCTCGAAGGGAAGTGAAGAGGATAGAAGAAGGAACCATGAAGAGAGGAAGAATTTCAACCGTTAGATTTTATATGGTTTGATTAACTCGATTTTAACCCACTCAAGTTAACCCAAGATGTATCAATTTAACGGCATGGTTTGTGGGGTAAGACGGAGCAAGTTTACGGGGTCCAGGGAGGAATTACGTTGTTTCAAAGGTCGTAGAGGTAATTGGCAAAGATTATAGGGTCTGTTGGGTAAAAATCCCTATAATATAATATAAGCCATCTTAAAATTGTCAGACAATACAAGTACATATTTTTATAATAAAAAATGATCAAAATGATCTAAATTTGAGTATAAAAAATATGATCCATAAGATTTCGATTTCAAATTTAGCTTAAGATAAATTAATGTGTATAAGAAATGGTAATTTTGGTTCTAATGGACAAATACAATACAACATGAGACTACAATGACAACATATGATGTGGAATATATAAAAACTCAACAAATCACATTTTACTTGAATAGTGAATGCCATGTCAAGTATCATATCGACATCAACAGTTCGTATGGAAAATTATCAATCATCTTCAATATCGTACTAATCTTCTATCAATGATTATAGCATCAAATTAAAATAAAGGCAACATACAACCGTTGATATTTGACCGACTATATAACATCAAATATATTATTTGTTGCAAATATCAACTACATAATTGTTTCATTATGGACAATAGATGTTTTCAAAATTTAACATCATATGATTAAGCAATGGGTTTGAATTATATCTCTATAGACACATTTTATCGTAGTGAAGTGGAAACACAAACCCACATAATATAAAACTTAAAATAAATGTGTACTTTATGCTTGATTCAAATAATTTTCAACGGTGATAAAAGAATTCATTCTATATTATTATTCTAAAAATAGTTGAGCAAAAAATACTAAAGATAGAAAAAAATATAGTATATAGAAGATACGAATCTTTATTTCTTTATTTTATTTTTCTCTCTTTGCTTCACCTTTATATACTTAAAAATGCATTCAAGTTTGATTTATTCCTTTTTTTACAAGTATATAAAAGTTAGTACATAACAATAGATTTTTTACATCAAAGAATAATCTAACTTTTTTGGAAAGATAAAGGATGAACACTAGAGACTAGACTCAAAAGAATTATTTGTCAAAATATTATCATTTATATTTTGATATTGAGAAAAAATATCATATTTATTATGGTAATATTTTAATTCTTTATGTAAAATTCACTTTATGTGTCTTTCTCATATCAATCATTTTTAAAATACCGACACTTAGAAGAACTTTAAGTAAAGTTTAATAAGATAATATTAAATTACAATAGATGATTTTTTGACATATTTTTATTGGTATATATTCAGTTAAGATTTATATAGAGATAAATATCATATTGCAAAAAATGTCAAAATGTATATGACTATATACAATCAATTTTAATAAATATATCTCATTGGTTATTTATATTCTTCTATTGATATACTGCATCCAAACCAAGAGTTGACATGTGACTTCTTCGTTACATGTCTCTCCCATATAACAACTCTTTTGTAGACTTCTCTAAAACATATCTATATGTATGTATATGTATGTGATTTTTATATCACAACTTCCATAAAACTTTATTAAATACATGACAACCCCCGTATTCTTCACATTTATGTGCTCCACAATTCCTGCAAACTTACTAGCTCTTACACGGTGACCATGTGGTCAACTCTTGCAGGGACTGGTGTAAGACAAGATAATCTTGTGAGAGTTGTGGAGGGAATATGAAGTATACATTGGAGTTATTATTTAATTGGCAAGATTTATAGGAATCATCATGTGTATTCGCGGGTATATATATAAACAAAGATATGTCTAATTTGCAAATAAATAAGAAAATAATTTCAATCGACTGGTTACAACTAATTACAAATGATTAAGGTACTTTTTAAAATCCAATTTTAAAATTTGAATCCTTATGATAAAAATATTTCATACATATTTTAAATTTTCAAAGTTTATGTATGCAATATATACTGACTACACATTTGTAAGCATCTTATGTCCATTTGACTTAAAACTTAAATAAAAAGCATAATTTTCTAAAGATACAATAAGATCCATTTCTATGAATAAAGATTAAATAGAATGAAGGCTAACAAAAAGAACATAATGAAGAGAGAATTACTTCATCAATTTTCATATAGCAAATCAATTATAAGACATATACAAAGACTAACTGTAATAAAATAGATAGATGATAACGGATTTGTTTACAAAAATATAAAGGAAAACAAACAATTTTGGACTACTATAATAAATATATAAGGTAATTCGAGAAGATGACAATGTGATAAAGTGACCCATCGTAGCAAAGCGCGGGTTATTGCACTAGTTATTACTAAAATGTCAGTAACTATTTCTTATAAAATAAGTAGTACTGGACAATATTTGCAATATTTGCCGTAATCACTTATAAGTAGCTATTTGATTATTCATTTCTTATTCACTTCTTATTTATATGTAAATATGTTACTATTATATTAGTAACTAGTAAGAAAGACTGATTAGCAATTTACCCTTCTCAATCTAGGATAATCCTCGTGAAGGTTTCATATGCATGAAAGAATGATTAGCAATATTTCTGTTTCTAAAACTGAATCCTTGTTAAGGAAAGGAAGTAATTGGAATTGTTATTATGATAAAAACGCAAAGCATGTAGAAGAGTTGCCAAAACCATCTCCTTCAAAATAGGACTAGCATCTCCTACCGGACAAGATGGATGGCTACCATTTGATGTGCACTAACCCATCAATGAGCTCACGGCTCATTGGAAATGCCCTATATAATATGTGCTCATGGGTACATACAACTTTATGTGCCTACTAAGTTGTAAATGTCAAATCTTTAGCGTGAACATTGTCATGCATTAATAAACAATTGAAGTTTCATGTGAAACAAATCCTGCATCCATGGATACAGAACTCCAAATGACCCAAAATTTTAATACAATCTTTATTTTATATTACTAATTAAGATCAATGGATTTGATTTTTATTTTAGTTGAAAAATATGCAATTTTAGCCATGGGAACACATTGTGTCCATGGGCATATTTTCCCTTTTCTATATATACATTGCCTTCTAAACTAAAGACTCAAATGTCGGTCATTTCGATCCCGAAATTTGGCCAAAATTCGGTGAACTTTGATGTCATGTTCTAAACAACCCGACAAGGGATAAAGGGGGCAAAACACAAGCAGAAACTCTTCTTCCCCACCCTCTCTTCTGTCTCAGCCTCCTGGTCGATTAGCTCACCCTCAGTCCGGGGAATCCACTTATCTGAGTGTTGTCTTACTCTAATAGTACTTCTTTGAACCTGGTGTTGTTCGTCAATTATGGAGAAAGGACTTCAGAGTCCAAAGAAAGGAAAGTGCTTGGATCATTTCAAGCAAGAAAAGTGCGCTCTATGGTCGACTCAATCATGCTCTTTGAGAGATATTAGCATATTCTCCTGCTTGTCATTAGACAAAGCAAGCACAAAGATACATATTTTGTACACACTCCTAAACATTCGAGAGCAGTCATCATTGACGTAGACTTCACCCTCTCATAAGAGAGGGTTTCCACATAAATCATAAATCTCCATTGTTTGGTTGTTCTATTTATATTTTCTATATGATAACATAGTCTACATTATTTTGAATTAGAGCTTTCGTGGAAGCACTGTGTACTCGATAGATGTTAGGGGTATCTACAAAATCGTTGTGCATGATTGATAATTTCTATGATTGCATAGCTCAAGGAGTTGTGGGGACATCCGTGGAGATCATCATGTAAGATCATAGGAGCTCGCCGTCATGGAGGCTCCCAGTTTTGCAAATCGTTGTCGTTTGATCTCTAATATCAGCCAAAAACACTCGTCGATCAATTCTGGGAAGGGGCATATCTTCTTTCTTTCACGATGTCGATCGCTTTTCCAAGAGATCATGAGAGCATAATGCTTCGTTCCAATGAGAGATTGTAATCGATCATGAAGACCAGCATGATCAATAACACAAGATATCGAGATATTTTTATGTTTCCAGTATTGCTTATTTATTTACTATTTATGCATTCTACAGTCTGTAATTTACCCATCAGGATTCTCCTCTATATAAGAGAGCTCTAGGGTCTCATAGATGAATATACATTTTATTTTCCACCAACATGGTATCAGAGCGACAGTCCTAGACTGGAGTTCTCATACCCAAAACCCTAACCTACCACCCGTCCATGCCGCCATCGTCACCTCTCTGCAGCAGCCACCATCGCAGTAGACGCCAGCGGCTGCTACCGTCACCGCCATCTTGGCTCTTTGTTATGACTCCTAACCGAGCTAGGGTTGTGTCGTTGCGTCACGAGGAGTTCTAAGGCACCGTACTCATGATCGAGTGGTCACAAACGATCTGATTTTGAAGATTCCATGGTGATTTCAGATTGATAAATCATCGTTTCTTTCCCTAGAACTCCCCTCATATTGATGGGGATGGTTGCAGCTTGAGTCTAACACCTGCAATCAATTCCCTTAAAGTCCATGTAGACAATTTTTCTATGGTCTATTTGTTCCAGTCTTCGAATTCGACATCATGTTGGAAAACAAGGTTGATACTTCCTCCACATGCGTATTCTGAGGTCTTGAGCCAATCGTTAAGATGGATGGAACGAATTACGAACTATGAGTCAAGAAATTCATGAGCCTGATGAAGTATGATGGTAAGAAGTGTATTCTCACCGAAGAGGAGACGACTGACAAGACTAGGATAAATGCCACATGGGAGGTCGATGATGTGTATGTGTGCGTCTGGTTGATTGGTACATTGATGATGGAGATTGCCAATGATGTTGTGCATCGGCCCACTGCAAAGACAATGTGGGATATTGTTTCTGCTACCTATTCACAAGCAAGAAATGAGATGAAGATCTTATAGTTGCAGCATGGTATATTCACTATTAAGCATAATGACTGATGACCCCTGCATTGCATTCTCTATATACATCTCTCTGAGGCATGTTCGAGAAGCTTCACAACTTCATGCCCCTTGCATCTACATCTGAGCAGCAAAAGGAGTACAGGAATGCCACGATGGTTGGTATTTTCTTAGCGGCTCTAGATCCAGAATATGAGGCCGCTCAGTCACAGATCCTGACATATGCTACTATTCCTCCCGTGGAAGAGGCACACTGTCGTCTTAGCAGGATCATTGTTCTGTCGTTCACCTCATCTCAGACCTCCTCTACGATGGTTGCACCCGTGGTAGAGGAGGTGCTTCACTGCATAGGGGTCGAGGGCCACGTGGCCGAGGAGGTGGTCTTGGTCCTCATCCACCCTGCACCTACTGCCACTGTTCTGGCCACTATGAGGATACATGCTATTCCAAGCATGGTTTTCCAGCCTATGCTCGTGCTGCTGAGCAGAGTGAGACACATGTTGTGCCTACTTCTGACTAGAGATTTGATGATCTTGTTTCTTGCCTGAGAGAAATCATACCTCCTACAGCGCCTTCCGGACCCTCGAGCACTTCAGATGTGGCTGCTTCTGTCTCGACTAGTACCTCAGGTAGTACTTATGCTCTTACCATTTGTAGTAGGGGTGATCTTACAGAATGAATTATGGATTCCAATGCCTCTCATCATTTCTGTTGAGATAGAGACAATTTTGCATCATACAGACAGATAGCGCCCGGTAAATATGTGATAGCAGATGGGACTCACTCTCCCATCACTGGACAGGGGGAGATCAGTTTAATGCCATCCATGCATCTTCATAATATGCTTTATGCGCCTGACTTTACAATAAATTTATTGTCTATAAATCAGATGACTAAAGATTTACATTGTCGGGCTATTTTTTTATCTATTTTCCCTTGTGTTTTAGGACATATTCACAGGCAGGATGATTGGATGTGGCCGTGAGCAAGGAGGCCTATATCGATTGATCCATACTCCTCATGTTGGTGCTTCATTTGGTTCTACAGGATCAGTCTCTCCCTTTATGTGGCATCTCCAATTGACCATCATCTCCTTCAGAAGATGTGTCATGTGCTTCCTCAGATTTCTCCTCGTTCTACTTTCCAGTGTGAAGCTTGTCAACTAGGAAAGCACCACTAGTCTTCATTCCCGAGTCGTTAGGGTCGTAATAGTAGTTCTTGAGTTGATTCATATGGATATCTGGAGTCCAAGTCATGTTCTCGACCATCAGGGACACATTCTATCTTGTTGCAGTCGATGATTTTTCTAGATTGTCGTGGATTTTTCTGTTAAAGAATAAGTCTGAAGCTGGGAATGTAATCCAATCAATCGTCAATGAAATAAAAAATATCTTTTCTACTACTGTCAAATCTATTCGCACTGACAATGCGTTGGAGTTTTGTACCTTACAGCTTTCACATTTCCTTCGATCGTGTGGTATTCTACACAACATCATGTCCCTACACGTCCCAGCAGAATGGTGTCGTTGAACGTAAACACTGTCATTTATTTGATGTCACACGAACTCGTTTGACTCAGAGTCGAGCTTCTCACTCCTTTTGGGGTGATGATGTTCTCACCGCATGTTATCTTTTGAATCTTATGCCTCCTATTGTCTTATGTGAGAAGATCCCTTTCTCGATTGCGTTTTCCGAGAAGGATCCGTTCTCTCTTACTCCTCGTGCGTTCGACTCTGTTGCATTTATACATCAGTTGTTACTTGGACTTGAGAAACTTGTCCTTAGTGCAGATTTCAGAAAGTTTGTTGTTGGCTTATCTGTTGTGGAAATTCCACGGTCCTGTCAGGAGGCTATGCGAGACAATAAGTGGCGTCTTGCAATGGAGGAGGAAAAGGATGTGTTACAGTCCCGTGGAATGTGGAGTTTAGTCCCAGCTCCCCCGGGGGCATCTGTTATCAGTTGCAAATGGGTGTTCATTGTTAAACACTGAGCATATGGTACAGTAGATCGTTACAAGGCGAAGTTGGTTGAGCAAGGGTTCACTCGAACATATGGGGTGGACTACCAGGATACCTTCTCCACGGTGGCTCACCATTCTACACTTCGGACTCTTCTTACTGTTGTTGTGGTGCGGGATTGACAATTGTGTCAGCTTGATGTCAAGAATGCATTTCTCTATGGTGATCTCCAGGAGGAAGTCTATATGCAGCAAGCGCCAGGGTTTATTGCTGAGAGGGAGTGTCAGCATGTTTGTAGACTTCATACATCTATTTATGGCCTTAAGCAGAGTCCAAGAGCATGGCTTCAGAAGCTCACGGACTTGATTAAGCAGAAAGAGTTCACAAGATCAAATGCAGATCACTCGTTTGTTCATAGAAGCCAGTGGGTATTGTTGCCATTGTGATTTATGTTGCTGATATTCTTGTTACAAGAGATGATGTGCAGGGAATTAGCTAGGCTAAGGAGTTCCGTGGACTACAATTTGTTACCAAGGACCTTGATCTTCTACGATACTTTATGGGATTAGAGTTCGCTAGGAACCAGTAGGGTCTAGTGATGACCCAAAGGAAGTATGTTACAGATCTTTTAGCAGAAACATGCAAGAGCGGGTGTAAATCTGCAACTAATCCTATGGACCCCAGTGCGAGACTATATGATGATGATATAGAAGAAGTGGATAAGAAGAGATTAGAGAGTTGGTTGGGAAACTACTGTATGCTACAATCACTAGATCGGATATCTCATTTGTTGCTAGTCACTATATTAAAATTTAATAGTTGATACTTAGTAAATATTAGTAATATAGTGATAAAGAATCACAGATCGTGACATACTCCAATCAACATTGACTTTCTTTAGTGTGGTTAAAAGGTTTGTTTCTAATCTATTTTAATTCATCTTCTTTTCATCAGAAATATGATTAATATGGTTGATGTTCTTTACAGACTATATATTACTATATTCATATGTTTGTTTTAGTTTCTGATATAACTCGGCATTTTATTTATACATAATATGCAATGTAATATAAATTTAATGTATTAATTGCACAGATTTTATATTTCTATGTTATTATTGTTCAAATTTCATCATTTCCTTTTCAATACTTCAAAGCAGTCATTAGTCAACATTCAACATTGACAACATTGATATGTGTGATATAACATGTATTAATGTGCTAAAAACACTTCGTTCTTGCATATAAGTGTGTAGTCGTATGCTATTTATTGCTTTAAAAATTAAAATGATCTTAAATTTATGAGAAAATCACCTTTTGAGCTATTTTCGAATTTTCCACCGATATCATCAATATATCCCGATACATGCCCGATATATCTCTTTTCGGCTTAATCGATACGATATCGATATTTTGAATCTTGGAAGGTAGTAATGTGATGGTATTGAGAGAAGGGTGATAAATAATAATGCAAGGGAGGTGCCGAGGAAAGGGAGAGGGAAAGTAGTGGTTAATGGCGAAGGAAGAGATGGGGGAAGGATAATAGAGATGATGGTGGCGTTAGGAAGAAACGAATGAGGGATTTAGTGTTTACAGGTTGGAGGAATGACTGGGAGAGGGGGTAGTATAAGAGAGATATTAATGGGGGAAATTACTTTATAACTTCTCCTTAAACAGTATAAAGCAAATCTATTAGTGTCATAATTTCATTATCCCGAAAAAAATTATATACACAAAAATTGGCAACTATAAATAAATAAATTTATATTTACATTCATGAACTCAGACATTATCAAACAAATAAATGTTACCATCATGGCTTTATAAAATACATCTCGAGGTGTCGAGGCTATAGCTTCAGTCTGGATATCCCAGGCATAAGCATCACAGACCTAAGGCAGTACCGAGGCAGTCGAGGCGGTGAAGCGATACCGAGGCGTTGCCTCGATCTGTTGTGCATTTTTTTGGGAAAATAAATAATAAACTCTATAAAACTATACTTTTACAATAATATTAAATCTATAAAGCATGTATTAGTCACAACCATACAAGTTATATTATGGTATCGACCACATTTCTAGTAGCAAACCTCATATATTGAATGAAACCTACATGTTAAGTAGTACACATATATGTTAGTCACATTACCTCGTGTGTGTGTGTGTATTAGTCCCAAGACTCAAAAAATGCATTATAGTGTCATTACATGTTAGTATGGTATTTGTTCAAGAGAATGTATATTTTTGTAAGAATATTAGGAATTCACATATTTACAATATTAATATTACATGATCACATATTCAAAGTAGCATATGTGGTTAATATAGTATATTGTGTACATATATTCAATTTGAAAATATTCAATTTAGGATTTATGATAATATATTTTGTGAATATTTGAAGTTTGGTATTTTACGACAATATAATTATATTTAATAATAGTTTTTACATGTATTTTCTCCATAAACTAAGGTTTATGTCTCGACCACCTCGAGACTTATGCATCGCCTCAGTAACAGAAAACTGCATCGATCTGCCTCACATTTTTAAAGCCTTGGTTACGATCACGTTCATTTTGTAAAGTTATCTGTCAAACTAAAATTTAGAAGTTCATGTTCATCTCCTTCATCAAAAATGAACATTTTTCAAATTATTACTGAATGAACTCTAATCTAAAAGAAACAAGTTTTCTTTTATTAATACGCATACCTAAGGATGCAAACGATCAAATATGGATATAGGTGTTATCATACCTTTACCCATTTTAACCTACGAATATTGACGCGAATATGGATATTGACGGATATGAAATTTATTTTACCATATCGTTAACGGATATAAAGGTTGAAGGAATACATATCGAATACATATAATACTAAAATACTCTATAAATTAGCTTTATATACATCTTGGATGGCTTACACATACATAAAATACTAAATGTATTTGCTTCATAACAATTATATCAAATAGTTGAAAAAATCTATAATTATATTTATACATGAAAACAAAGATACACATACAAATAGAGATATTTGTGGATATCACAGTAATATCCATATCTGTATCTATTCTAAAACGGATATGGATGCAGATGGCAATATATATATAACAGATCCAACAACATCTAATACAGATATGTCCATATCCTTTTGCATCCCTAGTTTACCCTGAAGGAAGACCACCCCTCCTAGAAATAATAGTACCTCAAGGACTCTCAAATAAGGGCATGGATTACCAAGTCTATGTCAATGGATTTACATCCACTGATCATTAGAAAAAAAAATTGCCCACCATATATAGGCTAGGGCTTTCCTACAAGCACGTTCAACCAAAAGAAGCAAGAGCTCACAATCGATCAACTCATATATGAGATACATAGTTAGTGAGAGATAATGAAGGCTAGTTATTATGAAGTGATAGTGAACCGTGGTTAGGAGACTCGTGCATTCATCTTTCTTGGGCATCCCTACCTAGTACATGAGAATGTTCGAAGTTGAGCCTACAGCTCATCGCTTCTCGGGTCTCCCAAACCCCTGGCATTCCACAAAATAACTTTCTTAAGGAAACCTTCGAAGTCCATGTTGATAGGTACCACTCTCAATACATGATCTACAGTCCACTGAAGGAACATCTTCACATCATCCCTTGCGGTTGCCAAAGGCACTTCTATCAAATCTCCTGTGATTGTGTTATCCCCTACATGAGGGTGTTTTCCTATTGTAAACCTTAGCTACAACTTCGACCTTTTTTCTCTGTGACTTGTATCTCATCAAGGTTCGAGAAAGTGGTACGCTTATACGTTCGGACATGCCATTGAATAGTGATTAACAAAACTGTCAAAAAATAGTAACTAAGCGGTATGTCGGGGCATATGCCGGGTAGATGCAGTTCTATGTGGTTTCTTAATTTCTAATTTAAAATAAATAAATATCTAAAAAATAATACGGTTGATGCATACATGGTATACAAAATGATTTTTGTTATAAGAACACTTAACACAAACGTTATTTCATTACTTTAATACATATCCACGAACTATTGATACATATCAGGTAACTATTGAAATGCAAGAAATACATATATAGTAACTATAGAAGTATAGAAAAACTATTTCTTTACTTTAATGCATATATTCAAGAAATATATATACAACAGTTAGTTGATTGTAATAGGGATTTTTACATCCATGATCCTGAGTACTCTCGCAATAACATTCATAACCCTGTATAATCACGAATTACGCGCAAGACCCTGAATAAGTGTGCCGTCTTACATCTATAACGTTTCGTTACTTTACCTCATTAACTCAACCAGATGATTGAGTTAATCTAACCGATGACCAATCGAACGGTTGAGATTAACCTAAATAAAAAAATATTCCACATCTTTTTTCTAGCATGCACGGGGTTGTTGCTCTCTCCTCCTCCTGCAGGTCATCGCGGGAGCGGCGTGCGGGACGCGGGAGGGCATCTGCAGGTCATCGCGGGGGCGGCGTGCGAGACGCGGGAGGGCATCTGCAGGTCATCGCGGGGGCGGCGTGCGGGGCGGGGGGTGTCACGGGGGGCTTGGCTCTGCCAGGGGCATCTACAGGTGGGGGTAGGCTCTGATCATCGCGGGGAGGGACGCGGCACTGTCGCGGGGCATCTGCAGGTGAGGGACGTGGGGGGCGGAGGCTCTGCTGGGGGGCAGGTCATCGCGGGGAGGGGGAGACGCGGCTCTGTCGCGGGGCATCTGCAGGTGCGGGCCGTGGAGGGCGGCAGGGTTTGCAGGTCGCGTGGGGGGGGGGGGCGCAGGTCATCGCGTGGGGGGGGGGGGCGCAGGTCATCGCAGGGAGGGGGAGACGCGGCTCTCTCACTGGGGCAGGTGCGGGACGTGGGGGGCGGCAGGGTTTGCAGGTCGCGGGGGGGATTTGCCGGGGGCATCTGCAGGTGCTGTGGGGGGCGGCGGGGTTTGCAAGTCGCGGGGAGGGGGGGCTCTGCCGGGGGCATATGCAGGTGGGGGCCGCGGGGAGCGGCGGGGTTTTTTGCAGGTCGCGGGGGGGGGGGGGGTGCTCTGTCAGAGGATTCTGCAGGTCATCGTCATCGGGGGTTCGGTCGTCCGGGAGGGGGCTTGAGGTCGGTCGGGGGTGGGGGTGATTGCAGGTTGGTTGTCGGCGGGCGGGGTTCTCGACGGGGAGCTGGTTAGAGTGGCCGTGGTCGGCGGACGGTGGGGGTGGGAGGAGTCGTCACCGTTGACCGCGGAAGCAGTGGTCGGTCAAATCATGGATGGGGGTTGGAAGGGGCAGGTTTTGCAAATAAGAATGAACATCCAGGGTATTTTGGTCTTTTTTAACGGAAACCGTCAGGCATCCCAAACGGAACATAACATAGAGTTATGTCATGTAAGAGTTAAGCATTACTCGGGGTTTCTCGTGTAATTCGCGATTATGTAGGGTTATGAATGTTATTGTGAAATTACTCAGGGTTATGGATGTAAAAATCCCACTGTAATATTAGATATGGGATTATATACATACCCAACAACAATAATTTCAATCTCTACTTACAATTTAAGTTTTAATACATATCCAATAACTATAAGTTCAACATTTGTTTATGATTTACGTTTCAACATATAAGTATCAATGCACATATTCAAGAAATTACATGATTATAACTGAATATTACTTTAGATATGTTAAAAAACTTGAATGATATAAGTTATGTGATTACCATGCATGCATGCACAAGGGGTGATAACGATCACTCAACAGGATTGGGGGCCAAGAGAAGCACCAACGGGATGTTGATCCACATAGGAGGTGGAGCAACACAGACAAGCAGGAACAGGAAATCAGATGCATAATCAGGGCATATGCGGATCACATATACGAAGGAGCACATAGTGGACCAATTCAGGAAATCGATGCAATCTTCAGGACACATGGGCATATGCGGTCGCATATGCGGCAAATTTCTTGAACATTGGATCTCATAGCGAAAAAGAGAGAAATACCCCATCAGGTTATGTGGGTAAAGCTCCAATGGTTTCTAAGGGAAAATCCCCATAACCGATGTAAGGTTGGACTCCAGCAATCACCACTTCTGAGGTATACTCCATACTCTTAGGACCAAGTGCAGGCTCCCCCAAGAAAACGAGTCTTCAACTTCAATCAAATGCTGGCATTGTGTCACCGGGTCGCTACACAAAGACGACAGTTTCACCTCAACTACACTTCGCATATCTCCTGTAACTAGGTCCAGAGGAAGCCTCAGTGAAATGGTGCTTGGATGCCCAAACATGTTTAGTAATCAGTTTTGGTCAATCGAATTTAATATGCTCCTTTTGAGGAGCATTACAACCATGTTTCGAGAAGGAGAAACCACAACCACATCTCGATAAGTTGTGTGTGGCACACCCGCCATCTCTCCCACAAATCGCACCTCATTGATCTTCACATCGACCATTGGGAGTCGTCCACGGATTTTGCCAATGAATCATCAATTAGTTCTGTCAAGGAGGTTTAGAAATTCATGTTGCCATCTCATCTACGGAGATGTTGGTCATCTTCTTTGTTGCCACCATTGGGGTTCGCTTCATGCTCAGCACCTTCAACGGTGGTGGATGGTATATATCCAAGACCATGATCTTAAAAGTGGCTCTAACAATCTTCATCAAACATTCAACAGTGTGTGGCAGCTTCTTTAATCCCTTGATAATGAGGATCATAAGATCGATGTTGGAGCTCGGGACACATCCATCCAAAAGGATCGTCATCACCTCGTCCATATCGATAAGGGTGATCTTCAAAGACTTTAAGTTTCTTGAAAGCAATGGAACTCATCTCATGCATGCCACCTTACGACTCACCTCCTTTTATTCTCCATCAATGAAGTGATCCCTTAGCTCCCTAAACTGTTCCTTCATGCTCTACAAACAGGATCCTTCCCAATTCCAAGCTTGAAAGCCCTCAAATGCATACCAAGTGCTCGTCCAAAGTTACCACATCCCTTAAGGTCATATTCTTCTCATGATCTCTGCCTCTGCAAAGATGTCCAAGCCTTCCACAGTAGGTGGGTAGACTAAGAAACCATCCTTTTCTTTAAGCCTTCCACAATAGTCGGGTGGACTGAAAGAAGCCCCTGAAACCACTTAAACGAAGGTTTCTTTTGTTATATCTCTTTCCTTTTGTTATACATGTATACCCCAAGAAGGTCTCTTTTGTAAGGTTTCAGGTCTTGATGAAATAAAGGTGATACCCAAATCCCAAATTTAGGGCTTATTAGTAAAAAAAGTCAAGGTTCTTCTACTCTGTGAAAAGGTGAGATCCATGAAGTTTGGACTGGAAAGGAGTTAGATCTCTCACTTACGTGTATATGGATAAGTAGCCTTTGTTCATATTAAGTAGGAGAATAGAATAAATTTGGATCCAAAATGTGGACGTGTATTTTTGTTAGTCATGTTAGTGATAGCAACAACAACTGGTTGTGGGACTTTTTTAATATAAAAAGACAGTCAGTTGTATGGATGTCACCTTCAATGAATCTACTTAATAAGGATAAGTGGACAGAAAAGAAGGTAACTGAAGAACCTGATTATATGGAGTTTATGAAACAACCACAGGGACCACATTGTGTGGAGTTTAATGAAGATACATATACTAATTGTAACAAAAATATACAGACTATCCCACATTGTATAGAGTTTAATGAAGCTACAGATACTAATTGTGACAAAAATGTACAACCTATCGCACACGATATTTCATACTCTTATGCTGAGTAAGTGTACCTGAGTTAGCAAACCTACCACAATTTTATCACCCTCTTTGAATTGTTTATTTCTGGCTGACAACAATGAGTATGACTGTACGAATGCTTTGATGAAGCTCTACAAGTTGAGACAAGGAAACAATGGAAGCCGCCCATGGAGGATGAGATGGATTCCCTTATGAGTAACAATGTGTGATTTAGTTCTACTACATGAAAGAAGGTTTTGCACAAAATTGGGTGTACGAGGTAAAGAAAGATCTTGTTGGAACTATATGATACAAGGGTTTTTAACATAAAGCAGGTGATGACTTCACAAATACTTTTACACCATTTTGAAGGTTTCAACCATTAGAGCAGTCTTGAGCATAGTAGTAGCTAAGGACTTGCATCTAGAGTAGTCGGATGTCAAGACCATATTTTTGCATGGGGATCTAGAGAAAAACATATGCATTCAATAACTATAAGAAAATGTAAGTGTTGAGAAGGAATGTGTAGTATACAAGATCAGAAAAATCCTTTATGATTTGAATCAGATGTTGAGACAATGGTACACAGTTTGACGGCTCCATGTCAAATGTTGGATTCCACAAATGCCATGCAGACTATTACGGTTAGTTCAAGAAGTTTGGTATGTCTTATATCATCCTACTATTATATGTAGATGATATACTTGTTGCATGCTCTAACAAAGAGGAAATAACAAACCTCAAGGCTATATAATCTGAAGAGTTTACTACGAAGTATGGGTCCAATAAAAAAGATTTTGAGGATACGAATCAGCAGATACAGAATGGACAAGCAATTGAGATTGTCACAGTTAGGAGTGGACAAGCAACTGAGATTGTCACAGACTCACAGTTAAAGTACATTAAAAAAATACTATAAAGATTTCACGTGGAAAATGTTAGATGTAACCTCAAATCTTTAGGAGCCATTTCAAACATTCGAAGAGGCAGGAAGCTGCTAAAAAAGAGCAAGAGTACATGTCTAAACTCTAAAGTAGCCAACTAGTCAGATGTTGGTAGCTCGAATATGCAAGTGATTTTCACTCGACTAGACATATCTCATGCTGAAGGAATTATTACCATATTCATGGGAAATCCTGGCAAGCTATGAAGTAGATGAAGTAGATATTTTGATACTTAAAAGGTATCTTTAACATGCTATTATGTTATGGAAATATTGACGTTCATGATCGAGGTTTTGAGAATCAAAATGTTGCACGAGAATTCGATCGCAAGAATAATACAACAAAACATGGCTTTACTTTAGAAAGTGGAGACATTGGTTAGATATCCATATTGCAGAAAATTGTAACCATTCCAAGTTCAACCAAGGTTGGCAGCTATTCGGTGATAGTCAGAATGCAATCCATCTTACAATGAATTCAATTTTTCATTCGAGGAGTAAGGGCATTGATGTGAATAGCCCTTCATTTGAACAGCTGAAAATGGTCAGTTTCATACAATAAGAATCCATACATGGGAAAATCCTACATATACGCTTACTAAAGTTTGGAACCATGGAAAAACTAAAGGCATGTTCAGCTTCTATTGAACTTCAACATAGAAGACAAGGAAAGTCTTACACCAACACAAATTGACATTGTCGACAGAGTGGAGCCAACTTGCAGCCATTTATAAATCAACCTTCAAATGGAGATTGTTGGGTTCATCATCTGAAGTCTGGTTAGTATCATATATGTGATGTTTTTTTTGCACAAGGGTTATATTGGTAATTTCATATAACATACTAACCTTAGCACTCATTCTTTCATCCAAATCATTTTCTAAGAAGAAGAAAGAACGGATAGTGTAAGAAGTCTAGTAGGGAACTTGTCATACCACTGTATATCATTGTCATTGCGTTTGCACTTGTCTATTCTCTTAAAGTTCTTACGTTTATTGGTCAAATCCGTTCCCAACAAGTAGACCAATATACGATGATATTCGAGTTTTTTTCCCTAGGAGATATACCTATATATGTGGCATTATAATTGTATTCTCTCAAGACAAATAAGATATGAGCAGTAGGGGTGTACATGGATCAGACAAAATCCGTATTCCGATCCAATCCGATGTTATTGGATTGGATTGGATTGGTTTTATCACTTTAACGGATCGGATTGGATTGGAATTTTTAAAATCCGTTTAAGTATGGATTGGATCGGATTATTATCAAAATCCGATCCGATCCAATCCGTTAATCCGTTAACATATATTTATATATTTACACATATAAATACAATACATATATAACATCAATTTTCACCAATCCATAATTTCCCATAAAGCCTTAATCAATGTCATTCATCACAAATTTTGTGGGATACAAGTCCTATTACCACACACACATCTTTCTCTTGAAAGCCAAATGCTAAATCTCAAAAATAATAAAATATGATTATAACTTGTACTGTTGTGAACCCTCTTTGACCATTCCACTCCAATTCCACCTCCCTATCATTTCACTCTCAACCGCCAATATCTAACTATTGTTCTCACACCTTAGTCCATTTTGATGCCTCCTCTCATGCACAACGTTGTCCCCCTCAAGTACAATAGTTCGCCCTCCCTTATGATGCCACATGTCTCACTCAATATCGTCCTTCTCTGGCACAATACCGTTTTCCCTAAGCACACTACAGCTCATCCGATACCCAAGAAAATAGAATCAGGAAGATTGCTTAGCACATGTATTTTTTATTCTTGACCCTTTTGCTTGTTCCAGCTTGCAACCTTTCCCATGTATGAAACTAGATTAGCTATATGTTGAGATGTACCATATCATGTAAGATTAAACATACTTGAATTTTTTTCATATTAAATTGATATATGGATTTGATTCATATTTTTCAAAAAAATTTACATATTTTCTTTATAGGTACAACTCTTACAAATAAATTCCATTTCAAGTCTATTTTAAATGAGAGGCATGTTGCCTAATTGGTGGACTATATTTTTAAATTGGTTTTGTCTTGTATACCAAATCGAATATGAATGTTTTATGATTCTTGAATGTTTATGATATATTATAGTTCCTTGAAGTGTGTTCTTAGGAGTGATCTGATTTTGGCATAACTTAACAATTTAAATACATCACATACTTCATCAATATCCATCAAAAGAAATCACATTTTTTGGTATCTAATTATTTTTTACATCCATATTTGGTAACTTGCATAAATCACATGTCGAAAATCATTTACAAAAAGTATACTGATGCATCATTAATAAAAAGAAACTTAGATATTAAATTCAATATAATTCTTTAGATTCATCGTGTGGTCTTCAAGTTTTTTTATAATGGATTAATGGACTTCATTAATTTTAATTTGATTGTGCTCTCTTCAAATATTCTTTTCATTATATCTATCCAAATTATCAATTTTGAAGTCAAATTTCAAATGTCGAAGGCTAATGTGCTATAAAATACAAACATTACATGGTAAATTATTGAATGGAAATATGTAAGTATAAAAAATCCTATCCAATCCGATCCAATCCATAATCCGATGGATTGGATTGGTTTGGATTCAAATATTTGATGGATTGGATTGGATTGAGAAAAGTGAAAATCCGTTAAGGTTGGATTGGACACGGATTAGGCTAAAATCCGATCCAATCCGATCCATGTGCACCCCTAATGAGCAGGATAGGCATTCATAAACTACATTAATTCAAAAATCTAGTTTTCTATCAAAAACTTAAAATTTTTGGTATCTGTGCTTTATTTTTTACTTTTTAATATAATTTTCACAAATGCATTAGATAGATACCGTAGTAGAATAATGGAAGTGAACAGACAAGAATGCATAAACAACATTTGAAAACATATGGTAAAACTTACTGTTTTAGACAGTTCACTTCCCATTTCCATGGTGCGCAGACAAAGAGGAATTATCTCAGTTGAAAGAAGAAAGTTTATCACTTCTGTATCATCTACCTGAAAAAATGATATCTGTAATTAACAATCGTTCAAAATTTTATGTTTGTTCTCAAATTTATAAATGGACAGGAAGACGAATGCTGGTAAGTGATAGATGCCTGAACAATAAAAGGATAAAGGTTCAAATACATTAATCCTCATAAATCAAGGCACAAAAAGAATACAAATCACTTTTGAATCTTTTCCCAGAATGACTGGACGATATGTTATTACCAAATCTTCTACCTATGTTAGGTGATTCTCAAGCTCTTAACTTATACATATTCAACATTCCAGCTTTACTTCACTTTCTTTGAGCATTGTAGTCCCAGATAACCCGGCTAGTTATCCATATACAATTCCATTGGCCCCTTACACATTTCTTCAGCTTTTGGCATGTTAACAATTTCAACTTTGAACCTACATTTCTTGATGGGCCATCACCCTCACCGCCAGAGGATGCTGCCAATCAGATCCGCAATGTGTCGGCACCAACCACCACTCATCTGCCTCCACTCAACCAAGGTTCCTGACCCTGACAAGCTTCCAGTGGTTTAGTAGCATCGCGTAGGGTTAGGGGAACATCCGACGCATGCCTTCACAGAAACAAACAAGCCCACCAAGGTACGCAATAAGAATAAAACCATAGAGACTTTTAAGGGATTATTTGAGTCGCCAAGAGGATATGGGTCAGGACAGGCGTCTGAAGAACTGCCAGCTTCAAGCCTAGAGTAGACGAAAGAAGGATGGGAGCGAAACTTTACTGCCATAATAGGAATGCAAAAGAAGAACCACAGTATCAGACTTATTTTGTTTATCTTTTTCTAAAGTTAATCCAGTAAATAGTTACATGAACTATTCTGAATTCATTAACTTAATGTAAAGACCTCTACAAGGATGAAAGAGCAGATTCCAAGATCCATCATTTATCATCTTCAGACCTTTCCGCATTTACTTCCACTGCTCTTTCCAGTTCACAAATTGCAAAGGAGTGCATAATCAATGTTCCTATCAGATTTCAACTAGTTCTCGTTGGCAAAAAAATTCATCACATGTATGAATCTTGAAGATTATTATAATCAGAACATCTGGGTTTTTACAAATACACGGTACAAAAGGTTGGAAATTATTTATTTTTTTGGAAAAAAACCAGTCATCTAAGATGGTCTTCTGATGAGTATGAAGACATCTAAGATGGTGTCTGATGAGTATGAAGATCCTGGTCATAAGAAAATGAAATAGGAATTACCTGTACGATGTAAATATTTGTTGGAGCAATAAAAAATAAAAGTACCTTTACAAGGGCACCAATGACACCCAAACTTGTTAGCCTCAAGTACTCAAAAGGTCGTGTTTTGCTTGTTGTATTCAAAAAGGGATAGAGATAAAGAGGTATATGCGCTGCAAACCAAAAGAGCAGACGGTAAGCTGTTAAAAACTTCCTAGTTTAGCAATATGCGAGAAATGAGGATGCATATAGTCTCAACTGCATCCTAAATGCAAATACTTATTACATAAATAAACATTTCACTCGCAATTGCACTATAATTTAGCAGATCACCATATCATCCACATCTAAAGTTCATAACATATGATAATAGCCAATGCAAAAACCCTTCCTAATCCACATGAGATCAGGTTTGGATTACCATTCATAACCAGGCCTTTCAAAGAATATTTCAGATTCAAATGGAGGTCTTAGCAGGAAAGATTTCATACATGAAAAGAGCAGTCAAAGATTCAGGCAATCCGTTCTAATTCAAATCTCACAACACCAACATTTGGCCTAACGTTGAAAATCACAACAATTAAATTATGAGTTCATTCCGGCTTTGAATCATCCAAGATAGTAGCAAGCATTTGTTTTCTACTTCATGTTCTGTCTGCTACAGGGATTTGTTGCCTATGAGCATATCTAACTTGGATGGTAGTTGGGCCTAGATCTAAAAAGATCATATCATTATCAATGGATTCCTTCCCATTTTTGTTTATCTTTCTTATCCCCTTTTGCAATGGACCTCTTCAAACTTTCATGCCTTTGAACCAGGACAAAACATCCTTCTCTACACATCCCAAATCCATAAAAAGGAGAGTTGCCACGCCAATTTTTTGCTTAATGTTCATATTGCAAACCTGATCTTTTCTTCTCTTATCATATATCAACCGATACGATTTCACCTACAGTATTCACTGCATGTTTTATAGTAAAAATTCAACATTCAAATAGCATAAAATATGGCAGGCCTCCATTTCTATATTATCTATATTTTACATTCAACAGCTTCTCGTAATCATAAAGAACACGTGAAGCTCGTCCTCGACCCTCTGTTAATTCTCTGAGTGATGATTCTATCGATTCCTCTAACTAATTCTAAATATTTAAAAATCAATTACTTCGAATGTAATATAATCCAAATTACATCACCATCACATCTCTATCTTTCATTTCATTTGTTAAAAAGCACTAGAAGAGAGAGAACAATGAATATGGAAATATGAACAAATTACGAGAACAAAACAACCTTAGATAAACACAACCACATTGTATAGTGATTAATGCATGTTCACCTTACTCAAGTGTTACATTGTGTATAAGCTTGGCGTACTTAGGACTTACACGCACTCTACTAATACAACTTCTTAAATAGCTCAAACCACAGTACAACAAGCACAAAATGCAATCACAAGTTTATCTTCTATAAAGAAGAAAGGCTTCGCTAAGAATGCATCAAAGTTCAAAACCTCTCAAGGAGTTTATCTTATGTTAGTTACGAAATGTCTTCACATAGAACACCTTTTCGCCACAAATAAATAGAAATACAGTAAATCCTATAGCCATCTCAAGAATGATATAATCAGGCAATTCCTTTTTGCTTACTAAGTTTGAGCCAAAACACGAAAAACATCAAGATATACTCCTATGATCAAGGTTTGAAAAAATGAAAGGTGAAACGAGGCGTTTTCCCTGAAGGCGAGACGACGGTAGTACCAAGGCGGGCGAAGAGTAAGCCTCGGTTTGTAGAGAAAACACTTATAAAAAGTACAATGAGTACATTTATTGATGAAGTTATCTAATCTGACAGGCATATAACATATAACATTGTGATATATGATGCAATTATGAAGACAAGAACATGAAAAGAAAGGATGTCAATTCCATAAATCTTTCTACTAAATTTCTACCCAATCAAAAAAGGGAATCAGTGGCTATAATTGTCATTGAAGTATCAAAGATAACATATTTTTTTCACCAAAAATATTGGGATGCATAAAAATTACGATTAGATGTACTTCCATGAAATGTATATTTTGTGTGACTAGCATATAATATATGACAATGTTGAAATGCCTTGAATCTAATCTTTTTACGTTAGTACATGACATTGCTCATTATGGCATCTCTCCTAACACTAGCTTTTCTTTGAGATCTGTGGATTGTGCGTTTAAAAGTGTAATGTTAACAATTTATTGAAATAATTTTTTTAGCCAAAATTTATTGAAATAATTAAATAAGTTTGATGCTCAATATGAACATGAAGAGACTTAAAATATCAAGCATTCATCTTGTATATATATCCTAAACAACTAGTCATTTATAAACATCCAAAACTACCAATAAAACAATTTAAATCCTTTAAAAATACTTTAAAATCCAGAAAACAACTCACAAAACGTCTCGACCCCTCCGCCTCGGACCACCTCGACCCTCTGAGGCGCATGTCTTGTCAATACCATATGAGGCATCCGCTCGAGGTTAAAAAACACCACCTCACCCCGCCTTGAGGATAGCATTTTCATACCATGCCTATGATACCTGCCTCAACAATTGCGTAGACATACTCATCAAAGAGGAGTGTAAGGCATTATGCATCAAACAATGCTTCGAGTGGAGGAAAACGACATGTATTCATTCCAATGTACAGGTTGGAACTCATAAGTTCAGAGATAGGCAAACTTTGAGTAATGCTTCTTATCTTCCTTAGTGGGAAATGAAATTCAATAGAGGGTTGGTGGGCAAGCGAGCAATAGAGCATCTACTTCCACAAGACACAAATTGAAGAACATGAGGAAACAAGTTTCGAAAGAGGTCATAGAGATAACATTGCAGTCCAGACTCCGGAGGCACGTGAACCTTACTCATTGCCCCTGCTAAAGCTTATATGGTTGCATGCAAGTGGGTCTTCACGGTGAAGCATCATGCATATGGTAGCGTAGATCTTTATAAAGCCCGACTAATGACAAAAGGTTTCACCTAGACAAATGGGGCGACACTGTGGACTAACAAGACACATTTTCTCATGTGACACACCACACTGCTCTTCGAATTCTCCTCTCAATTGCGATCGTCAATGATTGGTTGTTGGTTTAACTGGATGTCGAGAATTCTTTTCTATGGAGACCTACAAGAAGTATATATGCAGCAGTCAGTCACTTGGGTTTGCTACTTAATGGGAGAATTAAAGCCATCGAAGGGGCTTTGCATGGAGCCAGCACCGTTGACTGGAGGGTGCGGAATCACTGCCTGTGGAGCTTGAAAGGCCCGGAAAGGCACCCGATGCCGCCACTTGGGGTCGTGCGCGTGCGGTTTTCACCGCCTAGAAGATGTGGTCGATGGGGTTGCGTGCAATGGTGCTCCGCCGCTGATGGGGCTCCGTCGCACGGAGCTACTAGAGCGCGGGCTAGAAGTGATCGCGGGCACCGCCTATGGATTGTTCTTGCCTTTGCGAACTAGGATTCCAGAAAACCCTAGATGTCTGGAACTTGAATGATTGAATCTTTAAATATAAATCTCCAAAAACAATAAAGAATGAATCTGATAATCGAATCTCGAATAAACAAAAAACATGAACTTCTCAAGAATTGAACCGCTCTGATACCATATTAGAAACTACGAATGCGGAAGCGTAATATTAGAGTACAGAATAAATAATAAAGAACACCCGGATTTTTACGTGGAACCCTACTCCCTAAGGAGAGGGATGGAACTACGAGAGAACGTCTAAAAGGGTTGATTGTTTTATTCAACTTTCTCATCTGATACAGGAGGTTTGGGGTTTCTTATATAGCCTCCACAAACCCTCCAAGTCCCACCGCTGGTAGATGTGGGACTAAACACTGGATGTGGTACCCATCTACCATATATGACGCATATCCAACAAATATCAAGGACAATTTCCTAAAGTAGCATAGAAATATTGTAGAAGGAAAAGAAAATGAATTCAATTAATAAGAGGGCCTAAGGTTCTCTTATATATGAGAGGAACCTATTGGGAAAATTACAAGAAGATAAAAGAAATAGATAATATGAAAACAATAAGATAAATAACTAATATTTCAACACTCCCCCTCAAGCTGGAGCATAGATATCGACCAAGCTCATCTTGGAACAACATCTCTGATAAGGTCATCCGGCTAGGGCCTTAGTAAAAACATTTGTCGTCTGGTCTCCAGAGCTGGCATGCGTAATGGCAATAAGACCCTTCTGTATCATGTCACAAGTGTAGTGACAGCCCACCTCTATGTGCTTGGTCCTCTCATGAAAAGCTGGGTTGTTGGCAATGAAAATAGTAGCTGGATTGTCACATTGGAGGTTCATGGGAAGAGGCACCTCTATAGTCAAGTCAGTAAGAACAGATCTGACCCACATCATCTATGTGTTAGCATGCACCATGGCCATGTATTCTGACTCAGCACTCGATCTGGCAACCACGGTTGGCTTCTTTCTCTTCCAAGAAAACATGGAATTCCCTACGAACACAGTGAAACCTGAAGTAGACTTCATATCTGTTAGAAAATCGGAAGCGGAAGCGTAAACATGGAAAAACAGCGGGATTTTACGTGGAACCCTACTCCGTAAGGAGCGGGATGAAACCACGGGAGAAACCCTCAAAGGGGACGGATATTCTATTGCTTTTCTCAATGGATACAGGAGGTCTGGGGCTCCTTATATAGCCTCTTCAGAGCCTCCAAGTCCCACCACTGGACGATGTGGGACTAAACACTGGATGGGGTAAATGGATCTCCTCCAGGATCCATTTACCCTGCTACAATGCAATGAGCGCACTATCAAATACTCCAACACTCCCCCTCAAGCCGGAGCATGCAATGCTCAGCTTGGACAAACAAACAGAAAGAAACTCTACTCAAAGCTACAGGACACTACAGACAATATCAACCCAACGCGCACATGCTGCAGTCGAGGACGTTGCTTCTCATGCCGTGTAGGTGAGGAGGACGAACGGGTTGGAGTGTGAGTCAACTGAAGACTCGGAATCTGATCATCGAGTCTGAACTGCGCCTGAAGTCTCCTCGTCGGAGAACTGGGTCTCTCCCATCTGGCTCAGAGAATGGTGCACAGCTCTGGTGTACCTATGATACCACATGAAAACCCTTGCCAACATATGGCATAAGGAATGATCCTCTGCTCTGGAGTCCCTATGGCTCACATGAAGACTCTGGCCGAACAACAACAACAATGATGGGGACCTCGAACTGATGATGGCAACATATGCTCATCTGAAAATGACAGCACACTCGTGCGTGTCTAAAACTGGAGACTCGGAGACAATCGTCGAGTCTGAACAACTGATCATCTGTAGAGTCTGATCAACTGGCTGGTCTGAAGACTGGCATCTGAATCTGGATCTGGAATACAAGACCTATGACTCTACGTATATACTCCCCCTTTCTCCGATACTTGTCGGAAAACATCATCGACAAAGTTGGGAGAAGACAAGATAAAATGGGGGAAAAAGAACATCCAAAGAACTTGCGGCTTTTTTTTAAGCCGTCTGAATTTTTTTTGTTTAAGCCGTTTCTTTTTTTTACGGCTTTTCATTTTCTTTCCTTCTTTCTTTTTTTTTAAATTTACGTACGGTTTTTTTTCTTGTACGCGCCCCTTTTTTTTCCTTTCTTTTTCTTCTTCTTTTTGTTTAAACAAACAAACGTGACCCATTTTGGGCCCAAAGAAACCGTAGCCCATTTGGGCTTTACAAAAATACAACTTCTTTTCCTCTCTCTCTTATTCTCCTTTCCTCTCTCTCTCTCTCTTTAACAGCTAAACTCAAACAAAATAATTATGTGATATCCATGAAAGTTTGAGTCTCTTCGAGGTATCATAATTCTGGAAATTGATACGTGCAGCATTTTTTTTAAAATAAATGAATCGGCCCACTTAAGGCCCCAAAGTAACGCGTGCTTAGGGTTCCCACAATAGGAACCCCGATGGAATCCTACTATGAAGACCGCTGCCTGGGTCTTCAAATGCCGCCGCCCCCCTTTGGGGTTCCTGGAATAGTGTTGCCTGGAGATTCCGCATTGCCAACAGGGGTCGAGCGCCGCCTCGATCGGGGCTCCGCCTGGGAGATCTTTGCCGATGTCGCGATGACGAAGATATGGAGGTGTTGTTAACACCTGTGTTGGCATCGTGCGACCTGCGACTTCGGCCTGGAGGTTTGCGCGGAGGGGGCGCCTTGAGGAGAAGGCGCCTGGGATGAGAGCCATAGCCTGCGGAGATGGGGCTGCCTGGACTTGGCGATGAGGATATGCGAATCGCCCGCGCGTGCTGCGATGGCGAAGATCTGGAGGTCGCCTGCACCATGCGGCGGTCTGGGAGAAGAGCGCCTGCGCGCATAGGCCTCCGCCTTGGAAGTCTGCGGCTTGAGCGCTAGGGCTTCGCGCGCAAGGGCTAAGCGTGGTGTCTGAAACTGGACTCATGCGTGGGGGTGCCGTCTTGCGGAGGGAGGAGCCCTAGCTCCGCCAGTGTGGCTAGGGCTAGGGCAACGGTGAGACCCGCCGCCTGGTCTGGAAAGGAGGGTTGCGCCAAGATGGGGGCGAGCCCGTGATGATCTCGCAGGGATTGCGACTCCGCCTGGGCAGGTTCACAACTCTGTCGCCTGCGTGCGCTTGTATGACCTGCAGTATGTAGCTGCTTGTATCTAGAACGACAAAGAAGATCATCGTTGAACACTGGAATATGCGCCACCATCCCGTGAACAGGTCGTGCAGACGTTAGAGTTTCAGAAAACCCTAAACTTCATATGTGAACTTGAACATGAATGAATCTTTGGAATAAAATCAAATAATCGACTCTCGAAAAGATTAAACTAAATCTTCATGAATGAAACCGCGAGAATCGAACCCGCTCTGATACCATGTTAGAAAATTGGAAGCGGAAGCGTAAACATGGAAAAAGATAAATAACACGAAGAACAGTGAGATTTTACGTGGAACCCTACTCCGTGAGGAGCGGGATGAAACCACAGGAGAAGCCCTCAAAGGGGGCGGATATTCTATTGCTTTTCTCAATGGATACAGGAGGTCTGGGACTCCTTATATAGCCTCTCCAGAGCCTCCAAGTCCCACCACTGGACGATGTGAGACTAAACACTGGATGGGGTAAATGGATCTCCTCCAGGATCCATTTACCCTGCTACAACACAATGGGCGCACTATCAAATACTCCAACAATATCCTTTAGACACCCAGGATAATCTGCATCTGCACACACTGTAACTGAAAGATATGTACCTCTGCTGAAAAGAAAACACGTACCTGGTGAAGTCTTCAGATACCTCAAAATCATATGAACTACATCCATATATGCATGTCTGGGTTGCTCCATAAACTAACTCACTTTGCTCACGGCAAAGGATGTGTCGAGTCTGGTAATATTCACATATATTAGCTTACCAACAAGCTCCATGTACCTCCTCTTGTCGACCTCCTCAGTGTCGTCGTCATAGAGCTTCATGCTCAGGTCAATAGGAGTAGTGGCAGGTTTGCAATATGTCATGACTGTCTACGAAAGAAGGTATGTAACATACTTCCTCTGGATCATCACAAGAACTCGTCGGTTCCTGGCAAACTCCAGCCCAATGAAGTAACGTAAATTACCAAGGTCCTTAGTCACAAACTGTTAACCTAGAAAGTCCTTGGCACGCTGAATACCATGCTCGTCGTCTCCTGTAATAATAATGTCATCAACGTAAACAAGAATGACAATAGTACCTCTCCGGGTCATGTGCACAAACAAAGAGTGATAGGCAGTCAATCGCACAAACCCCTATTGCTCTATTAAGTCCGAGAGCTTCTGGAACCATGCTCTTGGACTCTGCTTAAGGCCATAGATAGGCTTGTGTAGCCTGCAAACCTTCTGACACTCCCTCTCAGTAGCAAACCCAGGTGGTTGTTGCATGTAGACCTCCTCCTCTAGATCACCATAGAGGAAGGCATTCTTCACATCAAGGATCAAGCTATTAAAGGGGCCAATCTTGTGTCACAGCAACAGAAAGTAGAATACGCAGAATAGAATGTCTGGCAACTGGAAAGAAAGTATCTCGATAGTCCACCCCATATGCCTGGGTGAACCTACGTGCCACAAGTCTTGCCTTATAATGATCCACACTACCATCTGCATGGTGTTTCACAGTGAACACCCATTTGCATCCCGCAACGGATGCGCCAACTGGAGCATAAATAAGAGTCCACGTACCACGTGACTGTAACGCAACCATCTCCTCCTCCATGACTAACCTCCACTGACTAACCTTAAGAGCCTCCTGATATGTCTATGTTATCTCCACGGTTAATAGTGCCAAGGTTAACCTCATGAAATCCTTTGACAATCTGCTCAAGGAAACCTGGGCTGTAAGAGGATAAGTAGCACACCTACGTTTCTGCTTACGCAAAGCAATTGACACATCAAGATCATCTGTCAAGTCCCGAGCATGTAAGTTCCCCTATTGAGAGGGCACTTGCTCATCCTGTATGGAATCCTGCTGCACAGACAACTCAGTAGTGCCATCAGTAGAAACAATGTGCTCATTACATACCTGAGGCGTATTGGATGATGGGCAAGACCTGTGAGTAGGGGGAACCAGGTGAGATCTGCGAGTAAATACACGCGGTAAAAACTGAGTCATAGTAGGAGGTGGAGCCACAAGAGCAGGTGTAAAGGTAGGAGTAGGTGTAGGTGGTGGTGGTGGTAGTGGTAGAGTAGGAGTAGAGGGAGGAGGTGATATGACAATAAGAGGTGGAGGCATGTAGATCTCATCATCAGGGTCAGACGGGGCTAGTCTGTCACCTGTAGGAGAAAATACATGGCAGACTCAAAGAAAGTAACGTAAGCACCGACAAAGTATTTCCTCATGAGTGGATCAAAGCAACGGTACCCTTTCTAAGAATGAGAGTAGCCGACAAGAGTAGCCGACAAAAACGCACTTGACGGCTCTAAGATTGAGCTTGTCACGACCTGAAGAGACATCGTGAATAAATACAACAGAACTGGACAAACGAGGTGTAAGGGAGAAAAGATCCTTCTCGAGAAACGCAATCGAGAAAGGAATCTTCTCTCCCAACACAGACGAAGGCATGTGTTTGACCAGATAGCATGCAATAAGGACAACATCGCCCCAATAAGCGTAAGGAGCACAACTCTGTATGAACAAGGTTCGGGTCACATCAAGTGACGATGTTTGCGATCAGCAACACCATTCTGTTGGGATGTATAAGTACATGAGGTCTGGTGAACAATGCCAAGAGATCTAAGAAAGTCAGAAAGTTATAAGGTGCAGAACTCTAAAGCATTATCAGAACGAATATATTTGACATTGGCAGAAAAATTTATTCTTTATCCCTTTAATGAAAGATTTGATTACAACTCCAGCCTCAAAATTATTCTTCAATAAAAAGATCCAGTAAAATCTAAAAAAAATCATCGACGGCAACAAGATAAAAATGGTGTCCCTGATGATCAGGAACACGACTCAGGCCACAAATATCTAAATGAAGGAGCTCAAATAACTGAGAATGGCTCCGACTCTAATGGAAAGGAGGAACGGTGATGCTTCCCAAGTTGGCATGCCTCACACTGGAAGGAGGATCTCGTGGAAATCAGAGGGAGAACATGACACAGCTTCTGTACTACGGCTGATGAATGGCGATTTTGAGCGACTGGACAAGTTGTTGTTGTTCCTTCTACCCAAGAAGAACGTGGTGGGGTGGGTGGATGACTTACATGGTCGTGCCCTATTGTGTTATCTAACACCATCTATCGCATTATGGCTAAGGCTCTTGTGGAGAAACGAATACGTTCTGAGTTTATTCATAGAGCCCAAGGGTTCTGAAGGTGGTCAAAACGAAGATACCATAAATATGGTGAGACTGGTCCAGTAGGTATAGTAGAAATGCTACCATGAGGAGGTTGGACTAACCTGTAGAGCCCCCGCTGCTCACGGCCACATCCAATCACCCTGCCCGTGAGTATGTCCTGAAACACAAGAGACGATGGGTCAAAGATGGCACGATAATGCAAATCCTTAGTAATCTGACCAATGGAAAGTAAATTCATCTGAAAGTCAGGAGCATATAAAACATTCTGAATATGCATATACGACATCAAATGCACCTCCCCATGTCTTGTAATGGGTAAATGGTCGTCATTGGCAATGACAACCCATCTACAATGTGGTATGGTCCTGTAGTTACTCAGTTGCGCTCTGTCTTCACATAGATAGTGAGAAGCACCAGAGTCCATAATCCACTCTGTCATATCTGCACCAGTACTACCAGTGAAAGCACAAGCGATACATGAGGAGATCGAAGAGGCTCTGGCTGTGGCTGCAATATTTGTGGTAGTGGATCCTGCAACAGGAGTCGTGATCTCTCAAATACGACAATATCATCCATGCGAGGATCGGCTTAGGAAGCAAGTATATCTGAAGGCTCAATTTGTTCTGCAAGCAACCAAAAACGGGATATCCATGCTTCTGGTAGCATGTATCTTCTACATGTCATGGCCGATGACAGAAGGTGCAAGGGTCATGCTGACGTCCACCGCCTCTGCCACGAGGAGTGCGTCCTCTGGATCAGGTCATTCCTCCTCGACCACGAGAAGCGGTCATAGGTGAAGAGGGCGGAGGAGTAGTCGTAGAAGGTATGATAATCCGGTTGAGACAACTATAGGCCTCCTCCATGGGAGGTATGGTAGCTCCAGTGAGAAGCTGTGTACGCACTGCATCATACTCTGTATCAAGGTCGGCCATGAAAAGTCCAACCATCGTGGAGTTCCTATATGCCTTCTGTTGCTATAAAGATGCCATAATAGGCATATAGCTGCGAAGCTTCTCGAGCATGCCATAGAGTGAAGAGTAGTACATGTGCAAAGGACGACTATTCTGCTTGGCCTTGTAGATGTCAAAATGTAGCTGAAGAATCTTGGCCTCATTCTTCGATTGAGCATAGGTGGAAGCCAAAATGTCTCACATTGCATTGGCGGTGGGCTGATTAAGAATATCATTGCTATCTCCGTGGTGAGAGTACCACATAGCCAAACACGTGCATATGTGTCATCTTACTTCCAAGAAGCATTTGCCCTAATCTTATCCATTGGCTCTGGATCTATCAGGATGTGCTCCTTGTTGTTGCGTTGCATGAGGGTGAGAAAATACATGGACCACAACTCATAGTTGGTCACATCCATCTTAGCGATGGGAGCCAGGCCCTTGAAGGCTCCGGACGAAAAAATGGCACCCTTGTTCTCTGACATGATGGTAAAACTACTGAACACCGGAACTCAACTGGGGAGCAGACCGATATGAATGAGTCTACATGATCATATGGAGGATTGGTTGTACGTGTAGACTCATACAATCATCCTCATCAATCTTCGTTGCTCGCTAGGGCCAGAAAACGTGATTTATAGGTCTGAAATCACGTTTTCCTATCAAAATCAGATCGATTCAGAACGCAAATCGAACCGTAGAGGTGCACGAAGATGCACGGGAGGGCCGAGGCGACGATCGAAGGGACCTGGGCGGTCAGGGTGACGGTCGGGAGGGCCGAGGGGAGGGGGGCTAGGTGGTTGCTGGAGGGGGTGACAGCCTGTGGGTGGCGGTCCACAAGAGGGGTGATGGCGACCGGGTGGGGAGAGGGCGAGTAGGGTTAGGGTTTGGTAGGACACGGGAACTCCGTTCTAGGACCGTCACTCTGATACCATATAGAAGGAAAAGAAAATGAATTGCATTAATGAGAGGCACTAAGGTTCTCTTACATAGGAGAGGAACATGTTAGGCAGATTACAAGAAGAAGATAAAAGAAATAGATTATATGAAAACAATACAAAAGATAACTAATATCTCAACAAATATAATTGTAAAAATGGCTGTCACGATCAACTGAATATCGAGTCTTTACTCTCTATCAATCATAACTTGAAATTATAGAGATTCTATTAGAAAATCTTTAATAAATTCATCAACTACATTGCGATAATTCAAGGACATTTTTACAAGGTTTGTCACTTCTCCATGATTGCCATTCAAATTTCCTTCAAGGGGCTCCACAGTTCATACTAACGTGGTTGACGTTTGGGATAATTACATTAAGATCAAACCAAAACCAATCCTGTTCCGTGGTTGACATTTTGGATAATTACAACTAAAACCAAACCAAAACCGAGCCTTTTCTTACTCTACCTGAGGCTTTGGCATAAATTACAAGCTCAAAAAAAAAACACTTCATGCAAATTTCACAAACTTACCATTGAGAAAGAGAGCACGTGTGTCAGGATGTGAAGCTACACACTGTAAATAAGGGAAATAATTATATGATCAGTAGCCAAAATTTAGGACAATGATGTTCACAAGAACTGGAACATATTATTATAAGTGATGGGAGCAACTCACACAAATGAATCAAATATTATGAATGATGACAGAATATTTTAACAGTGCACAAGTACAAAAAATGGTCTATAAATACAATGATTTGACATTCCACTAGAGAAGCAGGATAGCTCCCAGCCTTCAAGTCTTACAGCATCTTCTCACCAATGTATACAGATATGGTTTTGCTAAGCATATAATCCTACACAAAATCAGCAAATTAAGACAAATCCATTCTATAGATTTACTCTCACATTTGCCAATGCTAGTTACGGCTCTTACAATCATAGTAAGCCATATCGCGATATATCGGTATCGACATGCGGCCAATATATTGCCAATATGACCGATATTTTCCCTTGGAAGGCTATTTTCTTCACAAAATCGGTTCGATGTCGTCGATATGGTGTCAATATATCGATGATATATCGTATTGAGACGATACCAATACCGATATTACCTACACTACTTACAATTACCAGCAATCAAGGAGTGCAGCAGAATAGCATCTGCATATTCTCATAACAATCCACCAGAATAGCATCTGCATATTCTCTGAACAAGCCACCACTTTCAAATTTAAACATGGACATAAAGATAGGCCCATAGGATCTTGGTAAATTAAGATTTAAATAGATAAACACGACACTCTTGACAAAGCAGATTTGAGATGAGGATGATGGCATGCTCTGTAGGTTGGTACGAAAGAGTCATGGTGTCGTGTCCAGACTCCATGTCACTCCGAGCTCGACCGTGTCAATATCTAACTTTTGGGGTTTCTTCTATCTTACCAGTGATATATTTCAATGCTGCACCATGCCTTAGGTGATATCTGCGCTTTCAGGATCTGGAATGACAATTGAACCAAGGAGGCCTTATGTGATTAGGTCCCAAGGATCTTTGTGTTTGCGGCCAGGGAAGATTTGAGTTTGGCGGGGGCTTAGTCTAATGGCACATGGGCTGATGTATTTTTCTCTGGTTTTTCAGATTGAAGGGACATGGAGTACTAGAGGCTACTCGAGTTTCTTGACACGGAGGAGGGGCCATCGGAAGGGCATGACTGAGCGTGGGTGATGGTAACTTTTTATATTAAAAGGGCATACAAGGCTTTAGTTACCTTCGGGTTTTCAACATGGAAGACATGGTCAAAGGATGCAAAATAATTTTGAATTAAAAGATGCAGTTGAGGACAAAGATCTTCCTATGGTTGTTGGAAAGGAGGCGAGTGATAACGAGAGAGCACCGGGTAAAAATCTTTCCAGGTACTAATGAGACCTTCCAATTGCGCTCGGCGCTCCATTGGACACAACGGCATTGACCACCTATTCTTCACATGTGAACATTCAAGGAAAAGTTGGCTCGATACCATGATTGGTGGGTGGTCCCTACCCATATTGTGGGTTTTAGAAGATCTCTTTGGGTCATCCTCCATTGATAAGATCGGACCTTTGGCCAGCATCTGATCTGTATGGTTGGCACGAAATTGGGTGGTGTTCCTTTGACAGAAATTTTATATGGACAATGTACTTGAGCATCCATGGTTATTTTTGAGTGGTCACTTTGTAATTCTTACCATTAATTTGTGAATATATAGTTCGGGTGTGCATAAAGTTTTAGGTGTCCACCCCATTATTTTTCAAAAAACATATGGTTAAAAGATGATGTATACAGACTAAGGAATGGGTATTATACTAATAGAATTTTTTTACTACAAAATAATGGTAATCTAGTCCAAGAATGATAATTTTTGTCAACAATATATGAATGGCAGTGCTGTTTGATGGAAAACATGTTTTTTTAGATAAACATTAGCAAGTACAAGTTGTAATAGATCGAGTAGAACTTCTTGCTTATTACCATTTGGATCAGAACAACCATATTGTGGAAATCTCAGAATGAAGGGTTGACCTTCCAAAAAGCTTGTTTTAAAATCATTTTGTAGCCCATTCCAACAACTGAAAAGACAGACTTATTATGGTTCTGCATCTTTCTTAACTTAGAATTAATTTGCAAGTCATTCCAATATTACCAGAACCAGAGATATTTCCAACTTAAAGGAAAAATATTTTGCAATATTTTTTATTGAAGAAGCATGTAAATAGCATCAATTGCAAATGCTGCATGATACGCATGTGCCTTCAAATAATACAGAGAAGCAGACTGCAATACCTGCAGAAGTGCAAGTGCATTACACACTCTATTTGAAGCACCAGGGGTGAGTGTCGGGGGGGATAACAAAGGATATATGGAAATTATCTCCTGCATTAGATAGAAACATACAGATTTTTTCAAGAAAGGTGGAGTTCAAATAAAACAATACTAAGTCAAAAAAAACAGCATCAGTTATGTAATATTCAAGCGGATTCCATTTATTATACGACAAAGAAATCACACCCCCTACCACACACACACACAAACAAATGGTTAACAAACAAAATGAAGCATGTGTGGTACATATCACTATAATACGGGAATGATAGGAATAATTGCTTTTCCAGGGTCAGAAATCTAATTTCTTCATATCCTCCGCCTATAGTATTCCCTGTACCAACCTGATTCCTTACAGAACATGTACCCAATTAAATACATCTGTAATTTAGGACCACATGAGCAACTGCACTACTGGGCATAGAAACCTAATATTGGATGAGCCTATTGAGTCGTTGGCTACAATGTGTTGGGCCTTGTCACTTGGTACTTGGTACTTTGAAATAGTTTATGCATCTATGCTTATATTGTGTGGGAGTCAGAAGGTATATGGATAGAGGAAAGGATTTCAACTTAGCAAAAGCAGTACCTCTGGACATGACTGAGCAGTGGCCAGTGGGAGAGAAAGAACGCATTCAGACAGAAGTACAGTTGTGAACAGGCCTATGAACTTGTCAGTTGATTTAGGAAGGACCTTATCATTGGTCTCCAATGTACCGCTCTTTGATTCCGAAGCACAACAAGCCAAGGCAGGTACGACCCATAATGCAACCTGCCTCTCATGCAGTGAACACATCAATCCCCGAACTTGCCAACCAACCCCAACTCAAACTGATGCTAACGAGCTACTTTATAATATCTACTAATATATTAGAAAGAAAATACCAGTTAATAGAAATAATAGTGGGTCGCTATCCAAAAGTAAAATTTGGAACATGTCAATGTCATGCGATGAAATCTCGGTCCATAATGTGATACCAAATGACAATATCGTGCGATGGAACCTAAATCCATAATGTGATACCCCAAGCTATACATTTTTTTGAGAAATACACACGCTATACATTTTTTTGAGAAATACCCCAAGCTACGCATATTCTAGGAAATATATGTTCTCAAAAAAGAAAAGTACTTCCATTTTGAATAAAGAAAGCAGACGATCAATAAGCCACAGTGCCACACACAACCTACCAAAAACCTCATCCTATGCCGATAATCTAAGGGTGTCATTTAAAAAATCTTAAGGTATCATTCAAGTATAATTGTATATTTATTGCCGCATTTGTAAAGTAATCGCACTCGCCTTAACTACCATAATGATCATCGATAGGGTTCGTCAGAACAATTTACAAGATTAAAAGTTCTCAAATGCTGAACTACTTATTATAACTCCAACAAGAGACAAAGACACACCTGCAAGAGTGCTGCAATGGTACCAAAAGAGTTCCACAGCAGAGGAGCCAAATCTTGAAATATTTCCCTTTTCTACAAAACAGGACAGGAAGTACTTAAATTAGAGCACAAGGGATAACAACTAAGCACAAGATCACATAAAACAATATAACTACACAAAATTCTAAAAGAAGGGAATCAAGCAAAGAAGCATTGATTGTTGCATACCCAACTCTATACAAAACCAGACTTTTTCTGAATAGTATTATAACTTATCCAGGTTAAACAAGCACCTTTAACCCCAAGGTTTCTTCAGAGTTTCTTGCATAAGATTTTGATGAATGCCTCTCATAAAAAAGAGAAATTTTGACGAGTTGCTCGACGACGGTGATGAAGATGCCAAATCTAATTTTCCAAATATGGATATATCCGGTAAAGGTGCCTTATTAAAACATTAATCAAGGAAAAATCCCAGTCTTGAGCAACAAATTTAAACTTCAGAACAGAAACGCCGAACAACATTAAACACCACATGGTCCCAAATCCCACCCCACCTCTAACAAGATTGCATCCGAACTCTTTACTAGGAAATTATTCACATAATGAAACATAGTTATCGTCATTTCTCTCTTTTCTTCCCTCCTTGAACTACAGAGAGCCAACTTTCCAGTACACTACCATGGTTTCGATGACATCTTTTACCATCCAAGAGGGACATCCAGTACATCCAGTCAGAGAAACAGTATCACGATATCCACATAGCGAATCCAAATATCTACAACTTCAATATCCAGGATCCTTCAAATGCCTGATTTTCCAGAAGAAAGTAGCAATCTTTCAGCCATAGCATCAGAAACCGAAGTCAAAATCCTCTCCAAAGGAGTAAACACTAGAAAAAAACTAAACCGCCCTCTTCATCTTCCAGAAAATACGGACTACCTTCTACCCAAAACTGCACGGCCAATTAATGTGAATAAATACCACAACTTTCATAAATACGCACAAATAGAAATAAAAAAACTATTTTTAAACTTCAATTAGTGCTTCTCGATTCGAACATGCAGGAATCCCAACATTTCAACAAAAAAAACATCAAGTAAACAACGCATAGGAAGTTGGCATCATATGAGCGATTTTTGCTGTGTTACCTTGGAGAGATCGAGGAGGGCGTTCTCCCTCAGCTCGGAGTCGGTGAGCTCGAGGACGAGCTGCTCGGCGGAGGCCATCTTGCGGTCCTTGGTGACAGCGGGGCCCGGCGAGGGGGGGCTGGGCGCCACGCCGAAGGGGACGTTCAGGGAGAGCGACTGTGGCAGATTCGCCATCAGACGATCTCTTTCTCTCTCTCTCTCTTCCTCGATCAAATCAAACTCCCGTGGTCGTGTGGATCATCGCCAGCGCCGATCTCTCCGGAGTTTGGGCTCCTCTTTGCTTTTGAGGGGTTCGAGATCGGCAGTGGTGCTCTGCTAATGATGTTGTGTAGGCGGTTTCACCGGAGGGAGGGTTGGGATTGGTGATGACGTGGCACGTTGGGGAGGTCCAACAGGTTAGGTTTCCCCTCCATTTTATTTACAACTATCCAATTAATCCCGTGGAATATCTATTACTTTTAAGAAATATTGTTAGAGATAAATGATTTTGGTAGTAATATGCTCAACATAAAATGAAAAAAGGTTCTATAAAAATTTAAGATACGATCACTTTATCTCTAAGGCCCTGTTTGGTAGGAGAATAAGCCATAGAATAAGGGACCAATTCTCCTCCCGACACGGTTCCCAGTGGTACGACTATTCCCCATTACTCCATCTTATTTCACTCTTATTCCTATCTTTATTCCACCTTACCTACCTTTATTTCACCTTATTCTCCTTATTCCTATCATCCAGCCGAACAAAGAATAGACCCATATTTTCCTTATTCCCCATCCTTATTCCTGCTTATTCCCGAACCGAACGTGCCCTTAGGTTCGTTTGGTTGCATGGTTGGGTAAGGTTGGGTTGGGCGGGTTACTATTCACAGGGGTACTCCCTTTTCACAGTTTACTATTCACCCAGCCCCACCCAACCCAACCCAACCCTGCCCAATCCTGCAACCAAACGAACCCTAAGCTAGCAGGGATTTCTCTATTAATCCACGTCTGATGATATTTTAAAAAAAAGACACTCGAATGATGAATTGAGCTCTAATTGAGTGAGTGATTATTACAAAAAGTTAAAATTAATACAATATGAAATATAAATATTTGATATCACATTTTCTAAAATAAAGACAACCTAGAATAGGTGAAGATATATATTTGAATTAAAATTTTTGAAAATATCTATAAATAAATTGTTATTTTGTCCCACTATTCCCTACTCTTTTTTATGGTTCATGATATGTATCTCGTTTGCTAAAAAAATCAAATAATTACAAATTGTAACATTTGATTCAATTTAAGATCAATAAGAGTGTAATCATGTATACAATTAAAGATATTTGGAACGAACTTTGAGTCAAAGGAACCAAATGACGTATAAGATTAAAATAAGATAAGCCAAATTTAAGATTATATAATAAATAATTTAAATTAAATGCCCTTTTCTAAATTATATTATAATCCAATAGGACATAGTATAGTTTTTATCTGAATTACAGAATATATATATATCAGTATCACACAAAAAAATGATCTTAAACAGTATTATAATATTTGTACCATATCTTCTTATTATAATATTTGTGCCGTATCTTCCCTAGTTAGATATATAATAATAATAATAATATAATCCTTTACTTGATTATATAATAAACACAGGGACACAAGCCTCTTCGTCAATTTATAGAAAATTATTGTTTAATTAATGAGTGATGTTTTCTAATCCTAGGTCTTTTCATGCGTACGTGATATGCAAACTGATATGCAGATAAAATAATGCAAGTACCAGTTCATGTGATGCATGCAATTTTTGTTTGATTTTAAAATGCAATTAAAATAGGATGCAATGTGAATTATATGCAACAGATGATCATTCAAGTTAAATATGTCCTGAATTAATAGTGTCAACGAGCAATAGAATGAGGATCAATTTCAGAGTCAAATCGAGCATTAAAGATGATTATGGTATTTAAATAAAAGAGCCGGAGACTGAGCACATAAAAATATATCCTATTTAATGAAGTATCAAAACATGAAATTATCTAGCCGTTAAAAAGACAATGAAACAAGCTTCAAAATAAAATTGAAATCATGCGATTTGGAGTTAAAAAGCTCAAGATATGAATAAAGCAATGCTTAGGGGCATAGACGTAATAAAAATGCATGAAAAGAAAATATAAATATTAAAATCGATTCCTGGAGGGACCCATTTGTAATTTCAAAAAATCGAAGGGACCTAAATATAATTTTTTAAATGCATAGGGGCTTTCTTTATATTGAAAATCGACGGGGGCTCCTCTACAATTTGTCCAGGCGCGCATGTGACGCACGTGTGCCTAGACATATCTGTAAATAAGGAGAGCTTTGGGGAGATTTCTGCAAACCCAGTCCCGCACATGCGAGGCACGTGGGAGGGCTAGGCTCGGATGGGTGCAGCGTCAGTGGACACGCAGCGGTGGCTGGTTCGTCCGGAGTAGGCTTGATCCTGCCTGAACCAAGAGGGTTGGTGCGAGCGACATGGCATCACAAGGGTCGTCCAATCGAATCGACTGAACGGTATATGTACTTCAATCTTCCTCCTTCCCATCGTGCGATTGGCGGTGATATCTGGGCTCCAACGATGCACACGGGGCTCCACCTTGCTTCTCTAATCAGCCTAGTTATCGACAAAGCTTCCTTTGGCCTTGGCGAAGAAGCTCGAACCAAGGAGAAGACCCGATGAGGTCTCGATCAAGCTGGCGGTGTGAGTTCATCAGAGGCGAAGCTCAAACTAAGCTCCGCTCCAAGTCCAGCCATTGATGGCGGTACGTGCAAGAGGGGTAGAAGGTAGCCGAAGCGTGTGTGCGTGAATGGGTTGTGAGCGAAGGAGAGTGGAATGGGGGCCTAATCGGGGCGGAGAAGGTGGAGGCCCAATGGGTCCTCCGACATGTTGTCGGAGAAAATGGAGTGAGGCGGAGAGGGTTATGGAGGAGGAGGGAAGGTGATCGGAGTGAGGCACGTGAATGAAGGATGAATGGCAGAGCTAATAGGGTGGTCAGTGCTCGATGAAGGTGGCGAAGTGTCACAGGAAAATTACGAGAAAACATAAGGAAAACGAGGAAGGAGTTTCTTGGAGGATCTAACAAAAAAGAAGATGGATGGGAGCTGGGGCTGAGCTTGTTTCGAAGCTCGGGGTCATCGCTCGAGCTGGTCAGCTAAGCCAACGGGCTTGGCGACTCCTGGGGCGGCTGCAACATGGCCTGAGAGATCATGGATCTCACTTAGGGTAGAAGGTCATCGTGGCCTCGATGAACCACCCTTCGCTATCACTGGAGGGCAGAGGAAGCTGGGCCTCGACCACGTGATTGGTGGATGAGGTGACATGAGGGCAACAGAGGTGGATTTATAGGTGGAGGAACTCCGGTCATTAGTGGTGAGGTGGCATTTTGTAACGACCGGGAGAGGAAGGTGGAGTGATGGGAGGGTGAGTCGGTGGTCGCACGAGGATAAAGGATGATAGGGCTACGTGGAGCGGGTGTTAAGGGTCGACGGGGTGAAGAGGTCGTGATGCTAAAAACGGAAGGGGGAGAGGGCGCGGTGAGGCGTAACAGGCGGGGAGGGACCATCGAGGTGGACGACGACATCCTGGCCATTCTCGCGATCCAATGGTCAGGATTAGAGTACGGGCGGAGGGCTCATATCAGATTGATGGATCCGATTGAGTGGTTACGGAGCGTGCAGAGATGAACGATGTTAACGGGGTTAAGAGAGATCTGACGGTTGGGAAAGGAGAGGCACGTGGAGGACAGAGGACGGGGCCACATGGGCAATGCTTTGAGCACAAGATGTGAGGCAATCGTGCGGTGGAAATCAAGGCGGGAGTGGATGGTCTGGATGAGATATGGACAAAAGATGTGAGGGTTGAGAATCAACTGAAACTGGACGATTGATATGGAGGTTGGTCAGGGATGATCCAACGGCCAATAAGGAGGCTGGGTGGAGGGCAAAGGACGGGGCCACGTGGGCAGCCCAGAGGGCCCCACATGGCCCAACCAGATTATTCCAAAAATAGAAAAATAAAGAAAATTCGAAAAGAAATAGTTAGAGACTTAATTAAAAAAAAGTCAAAACATGAAAATTGTAGATATGGAGGAGATCTACAGGTTTCATGTTGGATAAAAAGTCAAAAGAGATTAATTACACAAGGAAATATTTTTTGTAGTGTTTTTAATAAACATTATTTTTTAATGGTTTTGATTTTTTGTCTTTTTAATTTCTTTTTACAATCAAAATATAAACAATATTTAATCTATTTTATGGGAATTTTTAATAAAAGATAAAATAAAGAAAAAAGTATTAGTAATTAAATGTAATATTTAGAGTTAGAATTTTAGTGTTAATTATATACAAATTATTTATAATATAAGAATAGTTAATAATAATGGATTAAATAATGTTTTTATTGAATTGTTTAAGTTAATAGAATAATAAATGGATTTTAACATGATGTATCTGGATTCATCATCCCCCTACACTTAAACCATGTTCGTCCTCGAGCATCTAAAGAATGAAGGAGTCGGATTAATTCCTGACAGTACATGTGTAATTTCAAGGCTCGATTTATCGAAACCCCTCAATTTGAGTGATCCTAAAATTATAGGCTCAACCATGCTATAGCAAAAAGGAATCCAACTTCTCTAATTATCGGACTCTCTGTCTGTACATAAAATATAAGGATATGATAATTAGTGTACTGCAATCATGAGAGTCGAGTCGAGATGCCACCCAAGGTTCCAGTTCAGGAGACTCTCCTCTAGACCTTCTCCTTAACAATAGGGAATAAATATGTTCTTGCTTCAATCAACCGTCTCATTAGTTCCTCATACTTGAAAGTGTAGATGGACGGCCAGACGATGGAGTGCATATGAATGTGCACATTTTTCTCTCTCTCGTATTGGAACAAGGGACCTCTCGAGTGCCTTATTACTCAACATAAATATATATTTTTTGTTAATCAATGTGTCCGTCAAGAGAATTCAGAGTTGTCAGCACTTGTTTTCTTGGGAGTACACATGGGTGTGTCTCTTTTGAGTATCTAAGATACCTTCGACGCCCATACTTGTATCACTATACGATGTAGAGCCCTTTTTTGGTGCTAGCCTGACTCCTTGGTCCTAATAGCATTTGGTCCAAGTGGACACTTTGAAATGGTTTGGAGTGCTTGCCTTTTGGTTGAAGATCTTTTGAAATTGTATTTGTAATGATAGAGATTTTATTTGTGTGAGAGAACTTCTCTCAAATTCATTTCATTTTTTGGCTAGCCCCACTGCTTTTATCAAAGGTTGGCGCACACTGATCAACAATTATTTAAGTTTCATCACACCCTAGAACATTGGCAAATATCATATATAGCATGCGAACTTGTTCACATACTGTCTAGAGTTTTGCTGACACTCTAATGAATCTCCATTTCATCATCTTTATTCTATCATTTTGGCCTTAAAACCCCTAGTAAATGCGTGTAAATACCTTTAATTCATGAATTTTAGCATTCATGTATTTGTGTACAAAATGTGTATAAAATATGGGTTTTAATACCAAAATTATAGAATAAAGAAAAGAAAATAATAATAATAAAATATTGAAAATATTCTATAACCCGAAACCCTGAGACCTAGGCATCTCTACGACTAGGTTGACAAGGAATAAAGTAGGGGGAGATAAGGGCCAAAATACAAATAAAAATCTCTTTCATTTAATTCATTTTTATTCATTTTTGGGACCTATTTTTAGTTCCACTTTTTATACTTCAAATAAAGAAACTTTGTACATGAAAGTTGTAGATAATTAAATATAGAAAAAATACAAAATTTATTTAATGTACATATAAAAAGTTATGATCTGAATAATATTCCAAAATCCCAACTTCCCATACCCATATCTCTCAAATAAAAACTCAAAATATATCAAAATCATCTTTAATTGTATATAACTTTTAATAAGCTATTTAATGAAGGTGGTTTCATATTTTTTGGAGCTACGGTGCGAAAGTTAGGTTTTGGACCCCTTTTGTATACTTTATCCTATTAAAATATTCATTTTATTTATTATTCATTATTTTTGTAATTTTATATTTTTTATAATTTTGTAAAAATTATTCATAATATATGTGCATATTAAAATAGGAATAAAATCATAAATAAAGTATCAAAATAAAATATGTAAAGAAAACACATAGGTAAAATACCTATATATACCTATAGAATTAATACATCTATTTATTTAATTGTATATAATATATCAGAAAAATAAAATAAAAATATATGTAAGTGTATAAAATTAATTATAAATATATAAAATAATAAATGAAATTAATAAAAATGAAAAATACAAAATAAAAATAAAGCATTAAAATATATACACAAATATACCTATATATAGCCTTAAAAGGTAACTTGTAATTATAAACTTCTAAGAAATAAATAAAAATCATAATAAATTACTTTATAAAATAATAAACATTTTTTATTTTATAACCTAAAATTAATAAAATCGTTTATTATTTTAAATCGAATTTACAAATCTTTTTGCCAAGGATTTTTCTAGTTGGTCCACGTGGACCAACCAGACACATCCTTTGGTTGACCTCGATCAACTCTCTGATCGAGGTCTGGCCCTTGTCAGAATTAATTTTTTGGTTGTTTTCAACCTTTTTTCGAGGATGCGTCTTTGACCATTTCGTGTCGCAACCTTCGTGACTTTTTGTCCCCATTCATCGAGGATTCACACCCTAATGTTATCTGGGGTTGAGCATCATCGATTCGCTCAGTGTTCATCAATCTTTGGAGGCCCTCGTTTCACTCCACCCTGTACATAAATCGCACCTTGACTTCCCCCCATTTTTTTGAGTCTCTTTTATCCTTGCCCTTGCTCCCTTCATGCGTGCACATGGTCGAGTATGGTGACAGAATCCTTGCCATGCTTCTAGGTTGAGGAGAAGGCTTTAGGCGATCTCCATATCTCCGGCGAAGATCTCACCGTCGAGGTCCCTGATGAATCTCAGATTCAAGGTCCCTGATGAATCTCAGATTCATCACTCTAAATCTCATTAATTAAGCTCAAATCCCTCGAAATCATTGTCTTTTCTTCATTTATTATGCATAATTAGCATTCATGCATGTTTTGATAAGAATTGCATTTTATCTGTTATTTCTGCACTAAATAAGAAGCCAAAAATCCCAGCCAAAATTGACATGTAGATAGCCTAACTTCCCTGATTTTTAACTAATTCATGCTAATTCCGAATGACTCAAAATTACCTCCACTATGTACATATCACTAACAAGAATAAATGAAAAATACAAAAAAATCACTAATCGAAATAAGTGGACTAAATATCCAAACCCTAGTTATAGGATTCCAGGAATAAAAACCTCATATCTTCCCCATCTAGTGTCCATTTTAATCATACTCACTTGTGAACTAATTTACATTCAATTACCTTCAAAACAAGACCAAGTGCAAGTGAATCGGAGCTCGTACGTGAAAGTTAGATTTTGGGCCTCTTTTGTACAGTTTGTATTTTAGTTGATTTTGACCTATTATTTTATGTATATAATTAACTTATTTTATTTTATTTATTTTTTATTTGTCTTTTTTGATGAAAGTTTTATTAAAATGCACAAAAATCCAAATCCAAATTGAGCTTGAAATCAAAGAAACAAATGGAGTCCGAGTCTTCACTGACTGTATGTACAAAATTGGTCTTTTTTATCTTTTATTTTATTTATTCTTTTTCTTAATTAATAATCATCCAAAAAAATAGATTAATGTGTAAATATTTATATTTGATTTTACCATATTTTTCCGGATTTTTATCTCATTTAAAAGTGACAAAAAATTATAAAACCCAAAAATCAAGGTATTCTATGTACATGGGATACCCCAAAAATATCACTTTGTGCAATTGATCGATTTTGATTTTAATGTCTTCATGAAAGTTGTAGGTCTCATCGAGACAAGCAATTTTTGTAAAAAACTTTTTCGATCCGAGGTCGTTTACCATTCCTTTTCTATTTTTCTTTCCATTTATTTTCTGAATTTTGTGGTGCTAACACGACACGTGGCAGCCCCTGGAGCCGCCATGTGTCAGCCGTTTTGGGGGTTTTTATTATTCGTTTTTTTTAAATATTAATCCCGCACGTGCGAGGCACGTGCCCTCGTCCATGTGCTGTACACGTGCACTACCTCAGCCTTTAACTCCCAGCCGTCACGTGTCGCTCTCCTGCCTGCCCGATCTCGGCCGATCGGACGGCCAGGGTTCATCTTCCTCACCCAGAGTTCGTTCCCAATCCTGGCCGCCCTTTCCCTTTTTGCTCCACCGCCTCATCGTGAATCTCGTAAACACCATCAAATCCAATCTGCCATCTCCTCGAATCCTCCGTCAAACCTAGTCGAATCCCACAGATTTCGAGCGCCTCCAAATCAAAATCTCCGTCGACCTTCCATAGTCAGCCAAGTCCCTCGACCTATGAAAGAGCACTGCCGCCCTCTCGCAAGTTTGATCCGGCGTTCTGCTCTCGCAAGCCACTACCAGGGTGACAGACCTGCGAAACATCTTCACGCGGCGAGATCCGAGGACCATCATCCTTGCTGCAGCGTCGTCCTGGCTTTGCTGCCTTGCTCCGGTGAACGCCGTAGAGCCAACGACTCCGCCTACTACCTCCGCCAACCTTCAATGCTTCTTCACCGGATACGGCACTGCCTTCGCCCCCCCTGACAACGCAAGCTTCATCGGCAACGTCCACTGCTTCGGTCACCCTCGCAGTGTTACTCCGTCAACTCCGGTTGTCTGAAGCATCACTCTCCGCACCGACTCATCCTTAACCTCCTGGAAGATCGCAACCACCGTACTCCGACCTCCACGATCTTCACCGGAGCCAGCTCTCGACTAGCACGCTCCTCGCCAACGGCCCGCTCCTCCGCTGCGACACAGGAGCTCGCCTCCCTTCCACCGATCACCGCCTGGCCCCCCTCCGCCTCTCGCTAGCAATGCCAGCGTCCAGGAACCAACCCCGAGGCTCCCCACGCAAGTGCGGGGCACGTGCGTCGGGGGAGAACGTCAGCCGACGTCATCCCCATGGGTCACGTGCGGGGCACGTGACCGCGTCGAACAATTGCAAGAAAGCCCCCAGTTCTCCTACGAATTCCAGATTAGTCCAGCCCCCAAGGAGCATGTGCGTCTCACATGCAGCCTTGGAGATTTTGCATATTAACCCCCAGGTTATCAGTAATTGCATAAAAGTCCCCCTATTGTATTTTTATATTTATTTTATTTATTATACTTGCAGTTATACCCATGTCTTCCCCCTTTGCTTTGGATAGCTACATTACACTATTTTATTTATAAAAAATTAGTATTTTGTTCCTCACTTAATTCTCCACATCTTAATATATTGTGGACATTTTTATGATCAATGGTTAATTAATAATTAATTATTTTTTGGAAAATTACATATTTTACCCATCATGTGCTCTGAAATTTATAATTGATTAACCGTTGCTCTAAAAATTCCTGAAAAATCAAAGATTGTTGAATTAATTGTGTTTAACATTGTGCCTAAAAAGAATTGCATTTGCATACAAAGTTTTCTATATAAAGATCATTTTGCATATTTCAATGTTGAATTTTTATTAGGTATTGAATCTGGTATTTTTTGAAGTTTAGGATTTTTCTAAAATCATCCATCTAGTGATAGATCTTAGATAATTTTATCCCTTGAAAATAACTAGGTTTAATATTTATTATAATTAAATGTTGAAATTCATTTTATCTGCTTTTAAAAATTCATACAAAAATCATCTTGCATCCGAAAATTCCAAAAAAAATACTGTGCATTCATTTCATCATAATATTCATCGTGGCCAAGTTTCATATTTTTCGGACATTGTTTGATCGATATTTGCATTTTAGTCCATAAAAATAGGCCAAAAAAGCATGTTGCATCTCTAATTGCATAAAAATATAAAAAAAGATCATTTCAAAAACGCGCACAGAGTTTGATAGACATAATTCTAGGTTGTTCCTTTGCCTCCTTGTTTTCGACCTTGGGACTTGCCCAAGTAAAATAAACATAAAATCATGCGATTAAAAATTGACTAAATAATTGTGGTTAATTTTTTGATTGATTCCGATTGCCGCCTACAACGAAATGACACATTATATTTTTTAATGCACGATCAAATTCACGACGAAATATATCTTAAATAGCGCATTTTCGGACTTGTCAGTCCCCTACCTCTGGCTCTCCTACCATTGAGGTCCGTCTTTTCTTTCTTTTTCTTGCTTTCTTAGCTTCTCCTTAGCTTTAGGAATCGACCCCCACCTTCCTTTTCGCATGCTACACAACCAATCATCTTCGCCACCCCCTCACCGGAGCTTGCTCCGACGAGCTCCTATTCCGCTTCCTCTGCCCACATACCATCCCCCTGACCGGGCGAGGCATTTTTCCCGAGACCTGGCTAACTCCTGTGTATGCTCGAAGCTCAGATATAGCTGGAGGATCGCTTAGGAAGTCGTCGGAGGTACCTGGGGCGTTTTGCTCCTCGCCTCCGCCATCGCGCTCCGATGGCATCCGGGCCATTTTGGAGCCACCAGCCGATAGAGAGGACCAACAGGAGCTCTGGGTGCCATTTTGAAGCATCAAAGACCGCCGGAAAGGCGCGATCAGGCTGGTGGAACTTCGCCTCGTCGGAGTTCTTCCCGGTTCTTCATCCGGCCTTCTCCGTCGTTGGATCGTGAGGGCGCTCCGAGCATTACAACAACCGTCGGATCTCATCGATTCAGCACCGCCAGATCCAGTGTTGGGATCTAATCCCAGCCGTTCATCCACGAAGGGCATCAGCGTGTGTGGGCTCGCCACGTGTCAAGTGAAGGATATCCACCTGTGTGGGTATTTGGCACTTGCTACCCCACAGTTTTTGGTATTTATTAAATAGCCCAGAATCTTTCCTCTGCGGTTTAATATTTGTGTAATATTTATAGTATAGCCCCCAAACTTTTCCATATTTGCATTTAGGTTTTCCCCAACCAGGCTCATGTGTAACTCCACGTGAGTGTGGTAATTTTGTAGAGTACCCCCTTGGGTTTTTGGGTATTGTTGTTGAGTACATGAACTATTTTATGCAGTTATAGTTTTTTGGACATTTTGCAAGTCAGTCCCTTAGATTTTTGTTAATTACATTTTGGTCCCTGCCAAAGCATATGCGACCACTCACATGCTCTTGGTGATTTTGCACAGAGGCCCCTACGGGTTTTGGATTTTGTCTTTGGTCTAGGGATTTTAATATCGCATTATAAATTTTTGGGAAAATTGCACTTTGGCCGCTACAATTTCCGATATTTACAAAATACCCCCGTTAGGAGTGTATTTTCTCTTTATTTCTAGTATTTATTTTATGCATCTACAAAAGTCAAAAAAATCCTGAAAAATAGGCATAGTTTCTTAGAGCATTGATCTTTCACGTCCTATTTTTATTTTACATTTTTGAAGCTTCTTATTATTTATAAAAAATAAAAAACATGCCTTTTTATCCATGTTTGTAGAATAAAATACATACAAATTATAAAAAACTTTTTGAAAAATTCTCAAAAAATATATTTTGTGTAATTTTGTGTTTTTAACCTTCAGACTAAAAACCACTAAAAATATAAAAGAAAACTCGAAAAAATAAAAAACTCTAAAAATCTTCATAAAAATTTATAAAATCCATTAAAAAATTGTGTTTTCTAGTTCTGAATTTTCTTAGTTTTATTGTCTTTATTTAAATTAAATTCGGAGAATATTTGATTCTGTTTTATATTTTTAATCTCCATTTTAATTTCGGGTATTTTATTATTCCTTGTTTTAGGGTATTTTTGATTTTAAAAATACATAAAAATAGTAAAAATTATGGAAAATCACAAAAATAGTAAAAATTATTAAAACCATAAAATTATTTTATTTCTTATTTGGATTATTTTGGTTAATTTTTATTGAAACCCTAGCTTATATTGTTTATATAACTTATATATAGTTTATTGTGTATTTTAAAAAAAGGAATTAAAAATATAAAATATAAAAAAATACAAATTCAGAAAATTAAAAATCAAAATATAAAAATATAAAATTAAAAATAAAAATAAAATAAAAAATAAAAAAGACCCCACAAAAAAGATCTCATATATAGGCAAATACATCACATCCACTTTTGAGAGCATTTTTGCCCTGATCTATCCTGCTTGTTCCCTGTGTTCGATACTCTATACATACTTGCACCTATACACATCTTTATTGTAGAGTTATAATAAATTTTAACTCCACACACTTACTTTTCATTGTTTGATCATCTGTTGTGGATTTATTATTGTCTGAAGACATGATTTCTTGTGGGTCGCCACAGCGACTATGTCTCCGTCTTGTGTGAGACGTATTTTAGACATGTGAAAAATCCTCTTCAACAAACTCAGGTTTCTTTAAGCCTTCATTAACTTTATACCATCCTCGAGCATCACTAAATCAAGTCTAAACTCAAATCTCCAGTTCTAGTTCCTCAAGTGATAACTCAACTCATCTCATTAATCATGCAGTTGTGAAAGTGATGTGTTGATCATATTCTTGAGAATGTAGAGATGAAGAGTGCAATATAGCGCTCAAATCCTCAAACTAGGGAAGTGTGGATTATTAAGTTTCAAAACCCCTAATGATTAAGGCATGTTAACTCAGACTCTCAAGATCTCAGAAATCGAGTGTCTTCAAATCCTCAAGCCCTGAGTGATAATGAATGTGTCAGGAATACAACAACTCCTTAGTTAGTGAATTTTTGTGATTTTTATTTTTTGCAATTTTTTTTAATTATTCAAAGAGATGATGACTGACCCAAGCTCATATGAATAGTTGCATCTACTTTCAGACAGTATGGTGTAAGTACAGACCGTTAGATGACTACCCGTGTTACTTGAGGACGGAGTCATACACAGTGTTCTCTAAACCACCCACTCTGCTAAGGGAGACCTTCCGTCACTGAAGAGTAGCTACTCATTTTTAAGCCCGGTAGTCAGAGCCTCTACCAAAGAAAATTTTTTATTTTTTTATTTTTTTATGGAGTTTTTGAATAAAGTTAATCTTTTACTTATAAAAAGTTAATCCCTCAAATTTTAAAAAGTTTTTTTAAATCCTAGCCCAATTTTTTTAACATACGAGCTATGGTTAAAGTATATATACAATAATATACAGTATACCCCTATACTTAAACTTTTGCTATGTCCTCATATCACAAGTTATATGAAGCCATATCTCCGGTTAAATACAAAGTGATATAGCGAAACTGACTCAGAGGTCTCCCTATACTAAGGTCAAAAATGACCTAAGTATAAGAAGATGGGTAGAGGGAGGATGGAAGGGTCGGGTCCTCCCTATACTTAGGCTGAAAATAGCCTAAGTATTGGATGCAGAATTTGGGTTGGGGACCCATGGTTTGTTAGGGTTAGAGAGAAGGAGGGGGTGAATTGACAGATATGGATGTGTGGGAAGGGGGGGATGAATACACAGAGATGTGTGTGTGCATGGGGGTGTAGATGATCGAGTGATCAACTATTTTTTATACACGCGAGCCTTCGAAAGAGGACCACTAGAAATACACATGATACATTTTTTACAACAAAATGCATGAATAAAATGTTGACGAATCTTCCTTGACTTCTTGATTTTCTTTTGCAGCTCTTCGTAGCGGAAACTCTCAACTCCGCGCCTAAATGTAGATCGAGCGTCCTCAGTCTCCATGGACCCTACCACAAAAGAATAATGTCAGAAAAATATCTAGAAAAATAATCAACACACAATGCAATAACATCACTGTGAGAAGGCATGAAAATATTCACATCCAAAAATAAATCAAAAAAATTCAATAAACGAATAAAGATGAGTCATGCCCCCTGCAATGACGCCATTTGATGAACATGAAAATCGCCTCTTTAATAATAAGGAATTGTAGTATATGAGACGAAATTCGGTCGATCAAAAAATTACACCTTCGAATATGTGGAAGTTATTTTACTTCGCAAGTCTACAAAGGTTGAACACAGGGACACATGCCTCTTCATCAATTTATCGAAAATTATTGTTTAATTAATGAGTGATTGTTTTCTAATCCCATGTCTTCCATGCAGATGTGATATGCAAAATGATATGTAGATAAAATAATGCAAGAACCAGTTCATGTGATGCATGCAATTTTTATTTGATTTTAAAATGCAAAATAGGATGCAATGTGAATATGCAACAAATGATCATTCAAGTTAAATATACCCTGAATTAATTGTATCTATGAGCAATAGAATGGGGATCAAGTTCAGAGTCAAATCAAGTATTAAAGATGATTAATGACATTTAAATAAAAGAGTAGGAGACACTGAGTACATAAAAATATATCATATTTTAATGAAGTGTAAAAACATGAATTATCCATGCCATTAGAAAGACAATGAAACAAGCCTCAAAATGAAACTGAAATCATGCGATTTTGAGTTAACATGCTCAAGATATGATTAAACAATTTTTAAGGGCATAAACGTAATAAAAAATATATGAAAAGAAAAAGATAAATATTACAAATCGATCCATGGAGGGACCCATTTGTAATTTCAGAAAATCAGAGAGGTCTAAATGTAATTTTTCCAAATACGTTGGGGTTTTTTGCAATTATTGAAAACTGACAGAGGCTCCTCTGCAATTTGTCTAGGCATGCACGTGACGCACGCGCTCCTAGACCTATTTGTAAATACGGAGAGCTTTAGGGAGGTTTTTGCAAATAACCCAGCCCCTCACGTGTGAGGCACGTGGGAGGGCTAGGCTCGGATGGGTGCATCTTCAGTGGACACGCGATGTTGATGGTGCATCTCGAGTAGGATCGGTCATGCTCGAACCATGAGGGTTGGTGCGGGTGACGTGGCATCACAAGGGTCGTCCGATCGAATCGATCGGACAGTATCTATACTCCCATCTTCCTCCTTCTCCATCGCATGATGGGCGGCGATATCTGTGCTCCGACGACACATACGGGGCTCCTCTTGTTTCTCTGATCAACCTAGTTATAGACGAAGCTTCCTTTGGCCTTGGTGAAGAAGCTCAGACCAAATAGAAGACCCGACGAGGTCTCGATCGAGATGGCAGTGTGATGTGCTACCTACCGACTAGCTTAAAGTATGAAAAAAAGTAAGGGTCGTTTTGACCCCAATCAGCAAATTAGACTCAACAAGAAAAAGCAGGACCACACAAATTAGACAATCAAAGCGCAAAGTCAATGTAAGCGGTCTTCGCTATTTATTTAACCCGGTATAGCGACTAGGGTCGAAAATAAGGAGCACGAGTAAAACCGACGAAGTAGTCCTAATCAGACCAATAAGAGCATGTTTTTGTATTTTTTATTTTGCAATTTTTTTATATTTTCAAAGTAAGAAAACAAAACAAAATAAATAAGAAAAACATGGCACAAACAAGCTTCCACAATTTTTATTAAGGTCAAAATACTCAAAAATTAAAAACAAAAATATTTTTATATTTTTCAAAATTCAGATGTTTTTGGTAATTTTATGGGATTTTTCTAAATTTTTTTATGATTTTATAAAAATAAAACAAAGGCAAGAAAAGAAAGTAGTGTACAGCCTGGACTAAAAGGCAAGTTTAAAATCCCAAAAATACCCTCATGTCATGGTTGTGATTTTTATGAAAAAGTAAATGAAAATACCTGACTACAGAAACTAAAATTCTATTTTTGATTTTTTTTAATTTTTAATGATTTTTATAAGTTTTTTAGAGTTTTAGACTTTTAGGATTTTTATAAGGATTTTTAAAACAAAAATCTACTGAAATTAAAGCACACAAAAACAAGCACACCCTAATTTTTTATAATTTTTAAAACAATTTTTATATTTTTTTAGGTATTTTAGAAAATAGACAGAATAGTTTTTAGGTGTTTTTTATTTTTAGAAAATATTAAATAAACTAATTAATTCACAAAAATTACCATAAATATTACGTATTAGCAGGAGCTAACAATAATTTTTATGGAAATTTTAGAGTTAATTAGGTATTTATTTGATTAAAAACAACACACACAGCAAGCGGGGACCTAAATGCAATTATACGAAAGTTTCCAGGCCAAAAGATAACATCTATAAAAAGCTCAGGTCTAATCTTGCAATTTATCCAATGTATTCATGCACATGCTAAAAAATTCACGTATATGGGTATACTTGCAATTACCAGAAAAGCTCTATTAAAAACACAACATCAGAAAGTTCGGGATAAAACATGCAAATAACCCACAACATCACATGAACATGCATGTGTCTTAGGTTCAGAGGGGCTAAAATGCAAATACTGAAACTATAAGGTCCAAACCGTAAAATCTTTAAACTACCACTTTATTTATCGAACTATACAATAAAACGTAAAAAGGCTGGCGGTAAAAGAGCAATATACCCCTTGCAGGCGCGTGTGGGCCACGTGAGGACACGTGACAGGCTCCGAAGGTGGCGCAGGCATACGATCTTGATCACCGACGGCCTCAGATCAAACAAACCCAGAGAATGTTTGCTACGTGCGGTCAGATGCGCCAGGGGGTGTCAGATCTGAGGGCTAAAAAGTTGCAATGGTTGGCGGTTGGGATGCTATCTGGCATGAGGAGGTCCATCCGATGGCTAGAAGAGGATCTGGAAGAACACCTCCCGGGCGGACTTCGATTGAACTGGGGAGGTGATCCACCGGTCTGATTAAAGCGCGAGGAGGTCCACCAGCTTCGTGGAGGTGCGACACGTCGGCCTGAGGAGTTCGATGGAAGATATGATGGGTGGATATGGCGATGGCCGACCACCCGGAGGTGCTTCTCCTGAGCAACTGAAAGCTCGGAATGGACCCCTTGCACGCGAGGAATCCTACAAATGGTAGAGCGACTCGGGGGCTTTGCCCCGGTCAAGTTATTGCTTGATAAGGGTAAGAATATCAAAGGGATATGGAGGTCGACTCCCGACGGCGGTGGAGAAAAGGAGTCGTAGCCTTAATCTCGATCCAATAATCGAGTCTAAGGATGATAAGGTTGCGATGCAAGATGAGCGATGGAACGAGGGGTCAATCTGAACGGATGGAGTTGGGTAACGAGGCTCCGATCGGCTGGTCGGAGCAAGTGGATGTGCGACGACGCTAGATGGAATGGATAGAATCAAAAAGGGAAATGCAGGGGACGGGGTGGATACCTGAAGGTTCAGAGAAGCTCCTAAGCTTCAGGCGGAGGCAAACGTCGAGGTGATGGTTGATTAACCACAAGATATCGGGGTCTAAATGTCTCACACAAGGCGGAGACAAAGTCATTGTGGCGACCCTCGATAAATCCTGGTTAAGTCAACAATTAGCCCACAACAACAATCAAACAATGAAAAGCAAATGGAGTTAAAATTTATTATAACTCTACAATAAGTGTGTATAGTGCAAGTATGTGTAGAGTGTCGAACTCAGGGAGCAAGTAGGATAGAACAGGGCAATAATGCTCAAAATGTGAAAGTGATCAAATGCCTACAAGTGTGCTATTTTTTGTGGGTTTTTCAATCTTAACTTTTTTAATTTTGATTTTATATTTTTATATTTTGATTTTTTTAATTTACTGATTTTGTATTTTCTTTTTATATTTTATATTTTTTTTCTTTTTCAATAATGAGGAATATATACAATAAAGGAAAGAGACCAATAATATATAGATAAAAATAGGCAAAAATAAGCAAAAATCAGGTAATAATATATTTTTGGGCTTTTTATGTTTTTCAAATGTTTTTTTTATATTTCAAGATTTTCCTAATTTTTTGGTATTTTTAAAGACAAAAATACTAAAAATAGTGAATAAAATCAAAGACTGAAACTAAAATGAGGATGAAAAATATTAATCAGAGTTAAAAAATCCTCAAACTAATTTTAATTGAAAGATAATAAATCAGAGAAAATTCAGAGGCCAAAATTATATTTTTAGGATTTTTCTAAATTTTTGAGATTTTTATGAAGTTTTTAGGAGTTTTTTAATTTTTAGAGGTTTTACTTTGAATTTTTTAGTGATTTTTGAGTAGAAACACAAAAACAAGCAACATATGATTTTTTTTGAATTTTTAAAGGGGTTTAATATTTTTTGGTATTTTCTAATGCAAATAGTAGCAAAAATGCATGTTTTTAAATTTCTATAAATATAAAAATGTAAAAAAATGCAAACTAAAAATATGGCGTGAAAGAGTAGATAAACAGGATCCTAATTTATTTTTTGGTGATTTTTAGGATTTTATAGATGCATAAAACAAATAGAGACAACAAATAGAAAATACACTAATAGCAGGGGTACAAATGTAAATACAGAATCTCAGGGTCCACAGTGCAAATTTTCCACAAAATATATAACTATTTTACAAAATTCCAAGACCAAATGCAAATAGCAAAACCCACAGGGGCACAAGCGCAATATTCCTCGCCACATACGTGGTATGCACGCGTATGGGGAGGACCTAAATGTAAATAATAAAAACCTGGGGGCGTACTTGTAATTTTTCCAAAAAATATTACACTTAATTAAAAAGTTCTTGGACTAAAATGAAATAATAAGACCTGCAGGGGGTTCCTTGCAAAATACCCACCACCCCACATGTGTGAGTCACGTAAGGTGACGTGGACAAGGACCTGATTGCAAATATGAAAAGTCTAGGGGTCTAAATGTAAATATTACAAAAGTTTTAAACTGCAAATGAAAGCTTTAACACTAATAAATAAATACAAAATAGGTGGGGGCTTGAGTGCAAAATATCCACGCCTGGCGCATCCAACGGCGTGGCCGAAGTCACTTATCCACATGTCAACCCTAGGAGCGCCGATGACGCTTGGAAGTGGAGGGGCGAGATTAGACCAGGCGATGGCGATCAACGGCTGAGGTGCTCCGGATCGAACGACACCTGCTATATCTGGAAGTTGGCTCTTGATCGAACGACGATGAAGACCCCAGGACGAAGTGGGAAGAACTGGAGCTTGGGGCTCCCTCGATCGCTCGAATAACGCAGCTCCGTCAACCTGAAGCTCCACGATCGGTCTCGAACGCCTCCTGGAGAGTCCCTCGAACTGCCGACGGCGTCAAAATAGTGGAGAGACCACCGGTGGGCCACCACGGCATCGAGGACAAGTCGCGGCTCCAGGTACCTTGTTCCTTAGCAAAATCCGACTCCAGATGGAGTCTCTTGACACCTGGGACCTGCAAGTGAAGCACAACGAACAACAGTAGATGGTCCTAGGGCCTTATTTGCGAATGGATGGCGGACGTGGGGTCGATGAAGGTCGCCGGAGCTCAAGAGCTCCGACGAATGATTAGCGGCTAGTGCGAGCGATGGAAATGGAATCCAAAGGTATCAATAACACGTAGCTACTAAAACAAAGCTAAACATGCAATAAAAGAAGGAAAAAGGGACCTCAAAGTCACGTATGCCTGAGATAGACCTCACAACCAAGGTGGCCGGAGATGGGGATGGAACACGCCTCCTGGCGTCGCCGTACCTCAACGGGGTGCTGGGAGTGCTCCCCTGTCACTAGAGCTCATCAGCCAACAACCTGGATGTCTAAGCTAGGCCAAGGAGCGGTTCAAAGAAGGAAGGGAGGTTGGGAGGTGGTTTTGAATGAGTGATGGACAGGGTGAGAAGAATGAGGAATCAGGGACGCCTTAGTGATCCATGGATCGAGATAAACCCCAGGCGTGTATCATGGATAAGAGGGGAAGAAAAGTCAAGAAGAAAGCTATGCGAAAAGATGAAAGGAGACTCCTCGAAAAAATCGTGAAAAAGAGTCAAAACCATAGTCTGCCATGCTACATGAGCTAAGGTGAGAAAGTTGACATGCGGTCAACTCTCTAGCCCTCCTGGTGGTTCACGTGGACCAACCAGGAAAAATACTGAAAAAATAATTTGTAAAATCATGTAAAAATACAAAATGAATTTATTAATTTGTGATTAAATAAAAAATGTTTATTATTTTCTAAATTATTTTATTATGATTTTTTTTGAGATTTGAAAACATAAGTTTCCTTTTATAGCCTATGTAGGTATACATATCAATATATTTTAATGTTTTATTTTTATTTTGTATATTTGATTTTATTAATTTTATTTATTATTTTATATATTTATAAAATATCTTTGTACACTGAAATATATTTTTATTTTATTTTTCTGAAGTGTTTTGTACAATTAAATAAATAGAAGTATAATTCACATAGGTATAGTTATAGGTATTATACCTTGGTATTTTATACAAGTATTTTATTTTGAGTTCTATTAATGTTTTAATTCCAGTTTTAATATACATATATATTACAAATAATATATACAAAATTACAAAAATTATAAAATTATAAAAATAATGAATAATAAATACAATGAATATTTTAATCTGTACAAGTATACAATAGGGATCCAAAACTCAACTTTCAAACCGTGGCTCCGCAAAATGCGAAACCACCTTCATTAAATAGCTTATTTAAAATTATATAAAATTAAAGTGATTTTGATGCGTTTCGAATTTTTATTAGGGAGATGCAGGTCTGGGAAGTTTGGATTCTGGAATCTTATTCAGATCATAACTTTTTATCTGTAGATTATTCTTGAGTAAAATCAATTTTGTATTTTTCTATACTTAATTATCTACAACTTTCACGTACAAAGTTTCTTTATTTGATATATAAAGTGAAACCAAAAATAGGTCCCAAAATAAATAAAGAATGAATAAAATAAAAGAAAATCTTTATTGGTATCTGGCCCTTATCTCCCCCTACTTTATTCCTTGTCAACCTATTCATCTAGATGCATAGGTCTCATGGTTTTGGGTCATAAAATATTTGTAATATTTTATTCTTTTTCTTTTCTTTTTTTTATTCTATTATTTTGGCTTTAAAGATCGTATTTTGTACACTATTTACACAATAATGCATGGATGATAAAATACCTAAATTAACAGTATTTACATGCATTTACCAGGGTTTTTAAGGCCAAAATGATAGAATAAAGATGATAAAACGTAGATTCATCATCCCCCTATACTTTCCTTTGCTAGTCCCTCGCAAACACTTATGCAATAAGTACAGAAAGAAAAACAAAGAAAAGAAAAAGAAGAAAGTTGGATTGATTTTAATTATCAAACTTGTCTTCACAAAATCAAAGTTTGGAGCTTAAGTCAGACCTTTGCAATTTTAGTGCGGGCGGAACCTTAATGGGAATAGGATTTGAAATCCAACAGCCTTCGAGAATCCCAAAACTCTGCTCAAGTCTCCTCAATAGCCATGTCAGAGATATTTCAACTCATATGCAAACCCTTACGACTATGAAGCTAACTCGTATAGTGTAAGTGATAGTGGCTCTCCCCAACTAGAATGACAAAGAGACTGACTTCTCCAGTATGACAACCCAATAATTCCCCAATCCAATGACTCCTTCCTCGAGGAGCGGTGTATTCCCTTCTAAGTTCAAGTGCAACCAACTCAAGAGGAGGGGGTGAAGAGAAGAATGGACGGTAGCCAGTGTAGCTACCTATCCTAGGATGCAAGACCGATGTAGTCAAGTCATCCAGTTGTAGGCTCACGTGATTTGACTTTGGAACTCAAGCTTGCTTATTGACTTTACAACATATGTACACTCCGGCATGCATTTTATTTTTGTACAGGCCTGTCCATTTTTTGGAGTTTTTTTGAAGTACTATATACAGCAGCATTTACATAAGGAGTTTTCCCTCTTGAGCCAGTAGACTATCCCTCTTTTGAAGCTTTATCGCAACCCACACTCTCCTGTCTTTAGAATTCCTCATCACTGGATGGGTTGGAGTGCACTTCCCTCCCTAGAGGAGGACAAGTGTTTCTACTTGTGTGCGTCTCGTACCGGCAAATCCAACCCCCTCACCACTCCAACTGAGTCGAGCCATGTGAAAGATGCAAGTATCCAAGTTAAGTCATTATCAACAAGAGTCGTGTGTGTGCTCCGAAATACTCTATTTATGCAGTCAAGAATCCATTGAACCAAGTCTCGTGATCCTCAAAGAATTAAGTCATCTAGACCTGAAGTACCTCAATTCCAGTTCCTATAAGGTTCCTGTTATTAGGTAGATTTTAAGGTCCAACCAAGCTCCAATCTCCGGATTTTATTTAGACTTGTTCAACTATCAAACTCAATCCAAAAAATGCTCATGCTATGCGAATGCTATGCAGAATGCAGAAAATATTTTTGTGATGCAATTTTCAAAGGTTTTGAACTTTTTATGGATTTTTGAAAAGATGATGCATATGCATTTTTTTGTATTTTTCAAAAGATTTTTCAAATGTTTTTGGTATTTTTAATTTTGCAAATATTTTTGGGATTTTTGAGAATAAAAAGATTTTGGCTAAAAACTAGGTAAAAATATTTACACGGAGATGCATCTTATATATACAAGAAGTAGATTTTAAGAATTTACAGGGGTAAGTGGTTGATTTTCTAGATATATATATACTGGATTTTGGTGTGATGTATATATTCCTCAAACTTATTTGAAAATCATTTTACAAACAATTTGAAAAACTATAGTCCAAAATAATTTTTACAAACAATTTTACAGACATGTATACACATTTGAAAATCATTTTGCAAAGGTTTTCAAACAATATATATAGATTTTTGAAATACTTTTTTCAACCATTTTCCAAACCATTTGCAAATCATTTTTCAAACTTTTTTATTTCACACAAAGAAAATAAATTTTATAAATAAAATAATTTTACAAAGGTTGAAAACATGTAAGAAACATTTTCAAAATAGTTTTCAAAAGATTTTTCACAAAGATTTTCAAACTATTTTCCAAACATCTTGCAAAAAATATTTTCACCTGATTTATTAATCAGTACATAAGAAAAGAATTTGAGGAATGATAAACATTTTTTTATTAGGGTTTTTAATGAATTTTAAAGAATTATTAGCCATAATTATTAAGAAAAATATGAAAGTACGAGTTATGGCTAAAGTATATACATTGTATATACGACCCCCCTATACTTAGCTTGAGCTATGTCCTCATAGATCGGAGAGAAAAGAGAAGACATAACTCGTACTGAGTATAGACAAGTCTAAGAAAAAAACGAATAAGATATGAATGGACGAATGAGAAGTCGATCGTCCCCCTACACTTAGGATCAAATAATCCTAAGTATAGCAGAGTGTACACAAAGCAGGGAGGGTCAAGGGTGGGAATGAACAGATCGTACTCAGATTGTCGCCCCCTATACTTAGGGTAAGATATCCCTTAGCATAGACAGGAAGAGGAGACAATGTAGAGGATCAAAGAATAAAATAACTCGGGGTGCACACCCCCTATACTTAGGACAAAGTACGTCCTAAGTATAGAAGACTGACTACAAGGGGCGACACCTTTTTTATAGAAAAAGAAAAGAGAAAAGGAAAAGAAGAAAAGAAGACAATAGATGAAAATAGAAGAAGATAGAGAAGGATGTACGCATCACTTCCCCTATGCTTAGGGTAAAAGAAGCCCTAAGTATAGGCGACAATAGGAGTGATGAAACAAAACGATGAATGAACACTCGGCTCATCGACCCCCCATACTTAGGACAAAGTACGTCCTAAGCAAGGCACACACAAGAATAGGGTAAATGAGCAATACGGTAGAGAGACAGAGGTACACAAAAGTGAATGTACAACAAAGATGGATGTACACAGGATCAAGAAGGCAGAAAGCGAACCTTCTTGCGGGACCGCTGAGGGATGGATCCGGTATGGTGCAGGTCGACATCGGGGTCCGCAGATGACACTAACTGATCAGGGTCGACATGGTGAAGCCCTCGGTGGAGTCAAATCGAAAAGGCACGAACTGGTCAATCGAAGTAGTATGGCTAGGTTCGCCCTTGGGGGTCTTGCCGATATCGAAGTGGAATGGGACGAACTCATCATCATCGGAAGTAGTGTAGTCAGAGTCGTCCTGCGAGGTCTCGTCCAGGTTAAAACCAAAAGGAACGGAGTCATCAGTGGAAGTAGTCGAACTCTGTTCGTCCTCAAGAATCTAACCGGGTCATCTTTTTCATCAAAAGGCCCGAATTTCTGAAAATAAGCATCAAGATTATAACCGGTCTCAATCATAACCACTTTTGAGTGACCAGGAACAGACTTATCAGTGGAAGTAGTAAAACCAGGTCCGTCATGTTTAGTCTTGGTGTCTGCCCTCCGCTCTATGGTATCAATCATGTAAATCCCGCGGATTTCATCAAAACACATCGCCACACACCAGAAGGAGGAACTTCGAGGTCTATGCTTTCCGAGTCTTCCCCCTTTCGGAGGATTTCTCAAGTCTCATCAGCGGTCATAAAGCAAACTTCTCTAATATCATCAGATAGGTCATAGGCCTCGGAGTCAGCTAGAATTGGTGAAGGTGCATCAGGTGCATGTCTCTGCTCGGTAGTGGATGCAGTGGTGGTCACCTTGCTCTCGTCAACAGGACGGAAGCAAATCTCTCCTGATCCATAGTTAATAACGACGCTCGCAGAGGCAAGGAATGGTCGTCCCAGGATCATTGGAGAGGGCTCCCCTGTGGAGGTCTCCATGGGCAATACGACAAAATCAACATTATAGCTCATGCCCGGAATCGAAATGACGGCATTTTCTAGTTTACACTTCGGCCTCTTGATTGATCCATCAACAAACCGAATGATCATCCTGGTCTTCTTTAGAGGCCCTAAGTGAAGAGACTGTACCAGCGAGAAGGGTAGAATGCTAATCGAAGCACTGCCGTCTAGGAGAGTGTGATCACATGTATGGTTAGAGATGGTGCAGGTGATAAAAGGGGTAGCTGTGTTCTTCTTCCTAGGAATGGGACGGTGTGTGATGGCGTGGGTAGTGGCCATGGTCAAGATATGATGCTCAGATCTGCTCCTCCGATTTCTCTTCTTGGGGAGAGGAGCAGATAAATCGGTCATGGTCTGCTGAAGTGGGGCTTGGATGATCTCATGAATAGGGGCCACCACGTCGGGTTTAGTCAACATTTTTTTTGAATTTTTGGACCTCCTCCATACAAGGGAGAAGGTCGGAATCAACACTGCATGAGGCATGCCAAGAGCAGTCTGTACAACAGCATCCTCGGGGTCACAGGTGGGACAAGGTGTGAATGGATGTGTGGTCAAAGGGTCTGTCAAATGGTACCTCTCCTCACAGTTTGACTCGATCGTGTAGCTCCCAAAATCTTTTTGTGTTTTTATGTTTTTCTCATTTTTTTGTGTTTTAGGCGATTGCAATCTCCCATGATCACCCACAAGGAAATATGTAACCTCAACGAATGGAGCTTCAATCTGGTTTTTCCTCAAGATAGCAAGATCGTCATTCATCAAATTAATGTGCTCTATCATTCGGTTCAAGATATCACTCATGGAGATCGAGGGAGGTGACTCCCATAGATCAGTCTCGGGTGGAAGTGAAGGTGGAGGTGGATAATATGAAGGTGGAGGTGGGTAGAAATCTAAGGTATGATACTGTGGCTGAGGCAGGTATGTACGAAAATCAGAAAAAGTACGAGGAGAGTCCTCCTGGTAAAAGGGAGGTGGACCGTCTGGAGTGAACGAGGGATCCGCAAAGTCCGGATAGAAAACGCTCCAGGGGTCCATCTCGGAAACAAGAGGAAATGATCGGGAGAACACGAAGGTCAAGTCAAGAGAAGTGAGAAGAAGGTGCAAATGCGCATAAGCGATATAGGATACACACAAACAATCACAAGCAAACTCACACAATACAAAACCCTCAATTCACCTACTCAACTCGGTAGAGACCGTAAAATTCGGTCTTTTTTATCTTGCCTGTTTTAGAGTTATGTGAGAAGTCAAAAATTGCACAAACACTTAAGGGCTGGAATAGGATTTGGCACTAGTCCTTAGTGTGTGCGCGAGCAAGTAAAAGCGAAGACAATGAGGGGATTACTCACCCAATTCAAGAATTTTATTTTGAATGATTTTAGGGTCAAGTAATTTAGCAGTCCCATTTTTTGTTATCACTTTTTTTTAATTTTTAGTGATAAATGCACGCGCCTAACAGGGAATCAATCCCTTAAGCACCTAGGTGATCAAAGCAATACAAGCCTTAAATCAATGATGTATGCTAAAGTGAAATGCTCACCTTGCCTCCAACACTCTACATGCAAAGATTCTCAGCAGAATTGAAACCTATCTATATGCAAATGCAAGCTGATGAAATCGCCCTAAGTTGAGAAGCTGCTATTAGCGTGAAGCACGATTTTCAAGATTTGACTATATCCAAACGTAGACTATAGGAGCATCCAATGGTGATTAGTGTGCTTGGACCTATTCTATCGCCAAGCAATTCCTACAACTAAGGGCTCAATCACACAAAAATAAGGAAAACAAAATCGGAAAACAAATGAAAAAGAATGCGAAGAAAACACGAGAAAATCGCGGTGAGCCCCCAAGTGTACAAACACTTGGAAATTAGGCTTGAGAGCCCAGAGTTCAGGGTACCTGTATTATTACAATAATGGAGTCTCTCTCTCGCTAGAATTACAAAAATAAATACAAGAAAATAAATGCAACAACTAAGGTGGATCTCGGTCTTCAAAAATCCCTCTTCGTCTCCTTGGTGTTCACGTGGGTGCCCAGGCACCTAGGATAGAGCGCCTCCCTCAATCCACGGTTCCTTGCAAAAAGTCAAGAAGAGAGGAGGTTAGACATCTCAACAATCAATATCGAAATTAAAGAAAATAAATGAAGAACAAATATAGACAAGAATCACAATCAAGCAAAAAAACCCGAACTACGCGTTGTTGCTCCCCGACAACGGTGCCATTTGATTAACCACAAGATATCGGGGTCTAAATGTCTCACACAAGGTAGAGACAAAGTCGTTGTGGTGACCCTCGATAAATCCTGGTTAAGTCAACAATTAACTCACAACAACAATCAAACAATGAAAAGCAAATGTGGAGTTAAAATTTATTATTACTCTACAATAAGTGTGTATAGTGCAAGTATGTGTAGAGTGTCGAACTCAGGGAGCAAGCATGATAGAACATGGCAATAATGCTCAAAATGTGAAAGTGGTCAAATGGCTACAAGTGTGTTATTTTTTTGGGTTTTTCATTTTTAACTTTTTTTTTAATTTTTTGATTTTATATTTTTATATTTTGATTTTTTAATTTACTTATTTTGTATTTTCTTTTTGTATTTTATATTTTTTTCTTTTTCAATAATGAGGAATATATACAATAAAAGAAAGAGACCTATAATATATAGAGAAAAATAGGCAAAATAAGCAAAAATAAGGGAATAATATATTTATGGGCTTTTTATGTTTTTCAAATGTTTTTGTGATTTTTCAAGATTTTTCCTATATTTTTTGGTATTTTTAAAGGCAAAAATACTGAAAACAGTGAATAAAATCAAAAACTGAAACTAAAATGAGGATGAAAAATACTAATCAGAGTTCAAAAATCCTCAAACTAATTTTAATTGAAAGATAATAAATTAGAGAAAGTGTAGAGACCAAAATTATATCTTTAGGATTTTTCTGTAATTTTCGAGATTTTTATGAAGTTTTTAGAGGTTTTCTAATTTTTAGGGGTTTTACTTTGAAATTTTTTGTGATTTTTGGATAGAAGTTAAAACACACGAAAATAAGCAAAATCTGATTTTTTTGAATTTTTAAAGGGTTTTTAATATTTTTTGGTATTTTCTAATGCAAACAATAGCAATAATACATGTTTATAAATTTTTATAAATATAAAAATGCAATAAAAATGCAAAACTAAAAATATGGCATGAAAGAGTAGATAAACATGATCCTAAATTAATTTTTTGGTGATTTTTAGGATTTTAGAGACGTATGAAATAAATAGAGACAACAAATAGAAAATACAATACTAGCAGGGGTATAAATATAAATATCCAGAATCTCAGGGGCCACAGTGCAATTTTTCTACAAAATATATAACTATTTTATAAAATGTTTGGACCAAATGCAAATAGCAAAACCCACAGGGGCACAAGCGCAATATTCCCCACCACGCACATGGTATGTACGCTCTTAGGGAGGACATAAATGTAAATAACAGAAACCTGGGGGCATACTTGCAATTTTTCCAAAAAAAATATTACACTCTATTAAAAAGTTCCTGACTAAAACGAAATAATAAGACCTGTAGGGGGTCCCTTACAAAATACCATCCACCCCACATGCGTGAGTCACGTGAGGTGACGTGGACAAGGACCTGATTGCAAATATAAAAAGTCTAGGGGTCTAAATGTAAATATTACAAAAGTTTTAAACTGCAAATGAAAGCTTTAACACTAATAAATAAATACAAAATAGGTAAGGCTTGAGTGCAAAATACCCACACCTGGCGCATCCAACGGCGTGGCTGAAGCCACTTATCCACATGTCAGCCCTGGGAGCACCGATGACGCTTGGAAGCGGAGGGGCGAGATTAGACCAGGCGATGGCGATCAACGGTTGAGGTGCTCTGGATCGAACGACACCTGCTATATCTGGAAGTTGGCTCTTGATCGAACGGCGATGAAGACCCCAGGACGAACTGGGAAGAACTAGAGCTTGGGGCTCTCTCGATCGCTTGAATGACGCAGCTCTGTCGACCTGAAGCTCCACGACCGGTCCCAAATGCCTCCTGGAGAGTCCCTCGAACTGCCGGCGGTGTCAAAATGGTGGAGAGACCACCGGTGGGCCACCACGACGTTGAGGACAAGTCACGGCTCCAGGTACCTTGTTCCTTGGCAAAATCCGACTCCAGATGGAGTCTCTTGACCCCTGGGACATGTAAGTGAAGCACAACGAACAACAATAGATGGTCCTAGGGCCTTATTGGCGAATGGATGACGGGCATGGGGTCGATGAAGGTCGCTGGAGCTCAAGAGCTCCGGCGAATGATTATCGGCTAGTGCAAGCGATGGAAATGGAATCCAAAGGTATCAATCAGACGTAGCTACTAAAACAAAGCTAAAAATGCAATAAAAGAAGGGAAAAGGGACCTCAAAGGCATGTATGCCTGAGATAGACCTCACGGCCAAGGTGGCCGGAGATGGGGGTGGAACACGCCTCCTGGCGTCACCGTACCTCAACGGGGTGCCGGGAGTGCTCCCCTATCATCGGAGGTCATCAGCCAACAACCCGGATGTCTAAGCTAGGCAAGGGAGTGGTTCAAAGAAGGAAGGAAGGTTGGGAAGTGGTCTTGAATGAGTGATGGACAGGGTGAGAAGAACGATGAATCAGGGACGCCTCAGTGATCCATGGATCGAGATAAACCCCAAACGTGTATCATGGATAAGAGGGGAAGAAAAGTCAAGAAGGAAGCTATGCGAAAAGACGAAAGGAGACTCCTCGAAAAAATCGCGAAAAAGAGTCAAAACCACAGTCTGACATGAGAGTTGGCAGGTTAACTCTCTAGCCCTCCCGGCAACGACGCCATTTGATTAACCACAAGATATCGGGTCTAAATGTCTCACACAAGGCGGAGACAAAGTCGCTATGGCGACCTTCGATAAATCCTGGTTAAGTCAACAATTAGCCCACAACAACAATCAAATAATGAAAAGCAATATATGGAGTTAAAATTTATTATAACTCTACAATAAGTGTGTATAATGCAAGTATGTGTAGAGTGTCGAACACAGGGAACAAGCAGGATAGATCGAAAAAGTGCTCAAGAGTGAATGTGATCAAATGCCAACAAATGTGTTATTTTGTGGGTTTTTATTTTTTTGTTTATTTTTTTATTTTTTTATATTTTTTTATTTTTCTATTTTATTTTTAATTTACTGATTTTGTATTTTCTTTTTGTTTTTTATATTTTTTTCCTTTTTTAATAATGAGGAATATATACAATAAAGGAAAGAGAACAATAATATATAGAGAAAATAGGTTAAAATAAGTAAAAATCAGAAATAATATATTTTTGGGCTTTTTATGTTGTTCAAATGTTTTTGTGATTTTTCCAGATTTTTCCTAATTTTTTTGGTATTTTTAAAGGTAAAAAAACTTAAAATAGTGAATAAAATCAAAGAGTGAAACTAAAATGACGATGGAAAATACTAATCAGAGTTAAAAAATTCTCAAACTAACTTTAATTGAAAGATAATAAATCAGAAAAAAATTCAGAGACCGAAATTATATTTTTAGGATTTTTCTGGAATTTTTGATGTTTTTATGAAGTTTTAGGGGTTTTCTAATTTTTAGGGGTCTTACTTTGATTTTTTTAGTGATTTTTGAGAAGCTAAAACACACAGAAACAAGCAACATGTGATTTTTTTGAATTTTTAAGGGGTTTTAATATTTTTTGGTATTTTCTAATGCAAACAGTAGCAAAAATGCATGTTTTTAAGTTTTTATAAATATAAAAATGTAATAAAAATGCAAACTAAAAATATGACGTGAAATAGTAGATAAACATGATCCTAAATTAATTTTTTGGTGATTTTTAGGATTTTATAGATGCGTGAAATAAATAGAGACAACAAATATAAAATACACTACTGGCAGGGGTATAAATGTAAATATCCAGAATCTCAGGGGCCACCGTGCATTTTTTCCCACAAATTATATAACTATTTTACAGAATTTTTGGACCAAATGCAAATAGCAAAACCTGCAGGGGCACAAGCGCAATATTCGCCGCCACGCACGTGGTATGCACGCGCCTGGGGAGGACCTAAATGTAAATAACAAAAACCTGGGGGCGTACTTGCAATTTTTTCCAAAAAGTATTACACTTAATTAAAAAGTTCCTGGACTAAAATGAAATAACAAGACCTGCAGGGGGTCCCTTGCAAAATACCCACCACCCCATGTGTGTGAGTCACGTGAGGTGACGTAGACAAGGACCTGATTGCAAATATGAAAAGTCCAGGGGTCTAAATATAAATATTACAAAAGTTTTAAACTGCAAATGAAAGCTTTAACACTAATAAATAAATACAAAATAGGCAGGGGCTTGAGTGCAAAATATCCACGACGAGCGCATCCAACAACGTGGCCGAAGCCACTTATCCACATGTCAGCCCTGGGAGCGCCGATGACGCTTGGAAGCAGAGGGGCGAGATTAGACCAGGCGATGGCGATCAACAACTAAGGTGATCTGGATCGAACGACACCTGCTATATCTGGAAGTTGGATCTTGATCGAACGGCGATGAAGACCCCATGACGAACTGGGAAGAACTAGAGCTTGGGGCTCCCTCGATCGCTCGAATGGCGCAGCTCCGTCGAGCTGAAGCTCCACGACCGATCCGAAACGCCTCCTAGAGAGTCCCTTGATCTGCCGGCGGCGTCAAAATGGTGGAGAGACCACCGGTGGGCCACCACGGCGTTGAGGACAAGTCGCGGCTCCAAGTACCTCGTTCCTTGGCAAAATCCGACTCCAGATGGAGTCTCTTGACCCCTCGGACCTGTAAGTGAAGCATAACAAACAACAATAGATGGTCCTAGGGCCTTATTGGCGAATGGATGGCGGGCGTGGGGTCGATGAAGGTCGCCGAAGCTCAAGAGCTCCAGCGAATGATTAGCGGCTAGTGCGAGCGATGGAATCCAAAGGTATCAATCAGACGTAGCTACTAAAACAAAGCTAAAAATGCAATAAAAGAAGGAAAAAGGGACCTCAAAGGCATGTATGCATGAGATAGACCTCACGGCCAAGGTGGCCGGAGATGGGGGTGGAACACGCCTCCTGGCGTTGCCGTACCTCAACGAGGTGTTGGGAGTGCTCTCCTATCACTGGAGCTCATCAGCCAATAACCCGGATGTCTTAGCTAGGCCAAGGAGCGGTTCAAGGAAGGAAGGAAGGTTGGGAGGTGGTTTTGAACGAGTGATAGACAGTGCGAGAAGAACGAGGAATCATGGATGCCTCAGTGATCCATGGATCGAGATAAACCCCAGACGTGTATCATGGATAAGAGGGGAAGAAAAGTCAAGAAGGAAGCTATGCGAAAAGATGAAAGGAGACTCCTCGAAAAAATCGTGAAAAAGAGTCAAAACCACAGTCTGACATGTTGTAGGAGCTAGGGTAAGAGAGTTGACATGCGATCAACTCTCTATCCCTCCTGGCAATGGCACCATTTGATTAACCAAAAGATATTGGGGTCTAAGTGTCTCACACAAGGCAGAGACAAAGTCGTTATGGCGACCCTCGATAAATCCTAGTTAAGTAAACAATTAACCCACAACAACAATCAAACAATGAAAAGTAATATGTGGAGTTAAAATTTATTATAACTCTACAACAAGTGTGTATAGTGCAAGTATGTGTAGAGTGTCGAACACAGGGAACAAGCAGGAGAGATCGAAAAAGTGCTCGAGTGAATGTGATCAAATGCCTACAAATGTGTTATTTTTGTGGGTTTTTATTTTTTTTATTTTTTTATTTCTTTTTTTAATGTTGTATTTTTCTTAATTTATTGATTTTGTATTTTCTTTTTGTATTTTATATTTTTTCTTTTTCAATAATGAGGAATATATACAATAAAGGAAAGAGACCAATAATATATAGAGAAAAATCGGTAACAATAAGCAAAAATAAGAAATAATATATTTTTGGGCTTTTTATGTTGTTCAAAATTTTTTGTGATTTTTCGAGATTTTTCCTAATTTTTTAGTATTTTTAAAGGCAAAAAAACTGAAAATAGTGAATAAAATCAAAGAGTGAAACTAAAATGATGATGGAAAATACTAATCATAGTTCAGAAATCCTCAAACTAATTTTAATTGAAAGATAATAAATCAGAAAATATTCAGAGACCGAAATTATAGTTTTAGGATTTTTCTGGAATTTTTGAGGTTTTAATGAAGTTTTAGGGGTTTTCTAATTTTTAGAGGTCTTACTTTGAATTTTTTAGTGATTTTTGTACAGAAGTTAAAATACACACTAGCAACATGTGATTTTTTGAATTTTTAAAGGGGTTTTAATATTTTTTAGTATTTTCTAATGCAAACAGTAGCAAAATTGCATGTTTCAAATTTTTATAAATATAAAAATGTAATAAAAATGCAAACTAAAAATATGATGTGAAAGAGTAGATAAACAGGATCCTAAATTAATTTTTTGGTGATTTTTAGGATTTTATAGACGCGTGAAATAAATAGAGACAACAAATAGAAAATACACTACTACCAAGGGTATAAATGTAAATATCTAGAATCTTAGGGGCCACAATGCATTTTTCCACAAAATATATAACTATTTTACAAAATTTTTGGACCAAATGCAAATAGCAAAACCCGCAAGGGCACAAGCGCAATATTCGCCGCCACGCACGTGGTATGCACGTGTTTGGGGAGCACCTAAATGTAAATAACAAAATCCTGGGGGCGTACTTGTAATTTTTCGAAAAAATATTACACTTAATTAAAATGTTCTTGGACTAAAATGAAATAACAAGACCTGCAGGGGGTCCCTTGCAAAATACCCACCACCCCACGTGCGTGAGTCACATGAGGTGACGTGGACAAGGACCTGATTGCAAATATGAAAAGTCTAGGGGTCTAAATATAAATATTAAAAAAGTTTTAAACTGCAAATGAAAGATTTAACACTACTAAATAAATACAAAATAGGCAGTGGCTTGAGTGCAAAATTTCCACGCCAGGCGCATCTAACGGCGTGGTCGAAGCCACTTATCCACGTGTCAGCCCTGGGAGCGTCGATGACGCTTGGAAGCGGAGGGGTGAGATTAGACCAGGCGATGGCGATCAACGACTGAGGTGCTCTGGATCGAACGACACCTGCTATATCTGGAAGTTGGCTCTTGATCGAACGACAATGAAGACCCCAGGACGAACTGGAAAGAACTAGAGCTTGGGGCTCCCTCGATCGCTCGAATGATGCAGCTCCGTCGACCTGAAGCTCCATGACTGATCCCAAACGCCTCCTGGAGAGTCCCTCGAACTGCCGGCGGCGTCAAAATGGTGGAGACACCACCGGCGGGCCACCACGGCATTGAGGACAAGTCGTGGCTCCAGGTACCTTGTTCCTTGGCAAAATCTGACTCCATATGGAGTCTCTTGACCCCTGAGACATGTAAGTGAAGCACAACGAACAACAGTAGATGGTCCTAGGGCCTTATTGGTGAATGGATGGCGGGCGTGGGGTCAATGAAGGTCGCAGAAGCTCAAGAGCTCCAGCGAATGATTAGCGGCTAGTGCGAGCGATGGAAATGGAATCCAAAGGTATCAATCAGATGTAGCTACTAAAACAAAGCTAAAAATGCAATAAAAGAAGGAAAAAGGGACCTCAAAGGCATGTATGCCTGAGATAGACCTCACGGCCAAGGTGGCCGGAGATGGGGGTGGAACACGCCTCCTGGTGTCACCGTACCTCAACGGGGTGTTGGGAGTGCTCCCCTATCACCGGAGCTCATCATCCAACAACCCGGATGTCTTAGCTAGGCCAAGGAGCGGTTCAAAGAAGGAAGGAAGGTTGGGAGGTGGTTTTGAACGAGTGATGGACAGGGCGAGAAGAACGAGGAATTATGGACGCCTCAGTGATCCATGGATCGAGATAACCCCAGACGTGTATCATGGATAAGAGGGGAAGAAAAGTCAAGAAGGAAGCTATGCGAAAAGATGAAAGGAGACTCCTCGAAATAATCGCGAAAAAGAGTCAAAACCACAGTCTGACATGCTATAGGAGCTAGGGTCAGAGAGTTGACCTGCGGTCAACTCTCCATCCCTCCTGGCAATGGCGCCATTTGATTAACCAAAGATATCGGGGTCTGAATGTCTCACACAAGGCAGAGACAAAGTCGTTGTGGCGACCCTCGATAAATCCTAGTTAAGTCAACAATTAACCCACAACAACAATCAAACAATGAAAAGCAATATGTGGAGTTAAAATTTATTATAACTCTACAACAAGTGTGTATAGTGCAAGTATGTGTTGAGTGTCGAACACAGGGAACAAGCAGGATAGATCGAAAAAGTGCTCAAGAGTGAATGTGATCAAATGCCTACAAATGTGCTATTTTTGTGGGTTTTTATTTTTTTATTTTTTATATTTCTTTTTTTTTAATTTTTTAATGTTGTATTTTTTAATTTACTGATTTTGTATTTTCTTTTTGTATTTTATATTTTTTTCCTTTTTCAATAATGAGGAATATATACAATAAAGAAAAGAGACCAATAATATATAGAGAAAAATAGGTAAAAATAAGCAAAAACCAGAAATAATATATTTTTGGGCTTTTTATGTTGTTCAAATGTTTTTGTGATTTTTTGAGATTTTTCCTAATTTCTCGGTATTTTTAAAGGCAAAAATACTGAAAATAGTGAATAAAATCAAAGAGTGAAACTAAAATGATGATGGAAAATACTAATCAGAGTTCAAAAATCCTCAAACTAATTTTAATTGAAAGATAATAAATCAGAAAAAAATCAGAGACTGAAATTATATTTTTAGGATTTTTCTGGAATTTTTGAGGTTTTTATGAAGTTTTAGGGTTTTTCTAATTTTTAGAGGTCTTACTTTGAATTTTTTAGTGATTTTTGTACAGAAGTTAAAACACACAGAAACAAGAAACATGTGATTTTTTTGAATTTTTAAAGGGGTTTTAATATTTTTTTGGTATTTTCTAATGCAAACAGTAGCAAAATTGCATGTTTTTAAATTTTTATAAATATAAAAATGTAATAAAAATGCAAACTAAAAATATGATGTGAAAGAGTAGATAAACAGGATCCTAATATAATTTTTTAGGTGATTTTTAGGATTTTATAGATGCGTGAAATAAATAGAGATAACAAATAGAAAATACACTACTACCAAGGGAATAAATGTAAATATCCAGAATCTCAGGGGCCACCGTGCATTTTTCCACAAAATATATAACTATTTTACAAAATTTTTGGACCAAATGCAAATAGCAAAACCCGCAAGGGAACAAGCGCAATATTCCCCACCACACACGTGGTATGCACGCGCATAGGGAGGACCTAAATGTAAATAACAAAAATATGGGGGCATACTTGCAATTTTTCCAAAAAAAATACACTTAATTAAAAAGTTCCTAGACTAAAACGAAATAACAAGACCTGCAAGGGGTCCCTTGCAAAATACCCACCACCCCACGTGCGTGAGTCACGTGAGGTGACGTGGACAAGGACCTGATTGCAAATATGAAAAGTCTAGGGGTCTAAATATAAATATTACAAAAGTTTTAAACTGTAAATGAAAGCTTTAACACTAATAAATAAATACAAAATAGGCAGGGGCTTGAGTGCAAAATACCCACGCCGGGCGCATCCAACGGCGTGGCCGAAGCCACTTATCCACGTGTCAGCCTTGGGAGCGCCGATGACGCTTGGAAGCGGACGGGCGAGATTAGACCAGGCGATGGCGATCAATGGCTGAGGTGCTCTGGATCGAACGACACCTGCTATATCTGGAAGTAGGCTCTTGATCGAACGACGATGAAGACCCCAGGACGAACTGGGAAGAACTAGAGCTTGGGGCTCCCTCGATCGCTCGAATGACGCAGCTCCGTCGACCTGAAGCTCCATGACCGGTCCCAAACGCCTCCTGGAGAGTTCCTCGAACTGTCGGCTGCGTTAAAATGGTAGAGAGACCACCGGTGGGCCATCCGGCGTTGAGGACAAGTCGCGGCTCCAGGTACCTTGTTCCTTGGCAAAATCCGACTCTAGATGGAGTCTCTTGACCCCTGGGACCTGTAAGTGAAGCACAACAAACAACAGTAGATGGTCCTAGGGCCTTATTGGCGAATGGATGGCGGGCATGGGGTCGATGAAGGTCGTCGGAGCTCAAGAGCTCCAGTGACTGATTAGCGGCTAGTGCGAACAAAGGAAATGGAATCCAAAGGTATCAATCAGACGTAGCTACTAAAATAAAGCTAAAAATGCAATAAAAGAAGGAAAAAGGGACCTCAAAGGCACGCATGCCTTAGATAGACCTCACGACCAAGGTGGTCGGAGATGGGGGTGGAACACGCCTCCTGGCGTCGCCATACCTCAACGGGGTGCTGGGAGTGCTCCCCTATCACCGGAGCTCATCAGCCAATAACCCGGATGACTAAGCTAGGCCAAGGAGCGGTTCAAAGAAGGAAGGAAGGTTGGGAGGTGGTTTTGAACGAGTGATGGACAGGGTGAGAAGAACGAGGAATCAGGGACGCCTCAGTGATCCATGGATCGAGATAAACCCCAGATGTGTATCATGGATAAGAGGGGAGGAAAAGTCAAGAAGGAAGCTATGCGAAAAGATGAAAGGAGACTCCTCGAAAAAATCGCGAAAAAGAGTCAAAACAACAGTCTGACACGCTATAGGAGCTAGGGTCAGAGAGTTGACTCGCGGTCAATTCTCTAGCCCTCCTGGCAACGGCGCCATTTGATTAACCACAAGATATCGGGGTCTAAATGTCTCACACAAGGCAGAGACAAAGTCGCTGTGGCGACCCTCGATAAATCCTGGTTAAGTCAACAATTAATCCACAACAACAATCAAACATTGAAAAGCAATATGTGGAGTTAAAATTTATTATAACTCTACAATAAGTGTGTATAGTGCAAGTATATGTAGAGTGTCAAACACAAAGAACAAGAAGGATAGATCGAAAAAGTGCTCAAGAGTGAATGTGATCAAATGCCTACAAATGTGCTATTTTGTGGGATTTTCTTTTTTTATTTTTCTTTTTTTTATTTTTTTAATTTTGTATTTTATTTTTAATTTACTGATTTTGTATTTTCTTTTCGTATTTTATATTTTTTTTCTTTTTCAATAATGAGGAATATATACAATAAAGGAAAAAGACCTATAATATATAGAGAAAAATAGATAAAAATAAGCAAAAATCAGAATAATATATTTTTTTGGGCTTTTTATGTTGTTCAAATGTTTTTGATTTTTCGAGATTTTCCTTTTTTTTGGTATTTTTAAAGGCCAAAAAACTTAAACAAGTGAATAAAATCAAAGAGTGAAACTAAAATGACAATGGAAAATACTAATCAGTGTTCAGAAATCCTCAAACTAATTTTAATTGAAAGATAATAAATCAGAAAAAATTCAGAGACCGAAATTATAATTTTAGGATTTTTCTGGAATTGTTGAGATTTTTATGAAGTTTTAGGGGTTTTCTAATTTTCAGGGGTCTTACTGATGAGCGACCTGAAGGCTAGGGTATAGGTGCTAAATCGGTCTTTGCGACCCACGCGATCAAATGCGCTCAATCAAGAAAAATAGACCACTAATATAGATAAAATCACTCAAAACACGGAAGCGGTCTCGCTATTAGATTAACCTGGTATAGCGACCAGGGTCGAACTCAAGGAGCACGGGTTGGCCTCTCGGCCTACGAAGTAGTCAAAAAGGGAAATATAATAAAAGAAGCAACTATTTTTGGTGGTTTTTAATTATTTATTTTTTTTTGGATTTTTATTGAATTAAGAAAATAAGAAAAGTAAAGAAACACACACTTCAACAATTTATTAAAAGCAATAAAAATCAACCAAAAATTCAAACAAAAATATTTTTATGTGTTTTATGATTTTTAGTGTTTTTGGTGAATTTTTGAGAATTTTCTGATGTTTATTTAATTTTCTAAAAATCAAAAAGTAATTAAACTGAAATGTACTGTCCAGCCAAGCTAAAAGGACCTAAATAAAATATTTAAAGGCCCCAAAATAGCTGAGAGGTAATTTTCCTGTGGAGAAGAAAATAAGGAAAATTTAGGCACCTATTTTATTATTTTTGGATTTTTGGTTTAATTACTAGAATTTTTATAAGATTTTAGGTGTTTTTCAATTTTTAGGTGTTTTAGATAATGAAAAATAACCAAAATTGGCTAGAATATCAAGCTATGTAAACCAAACAGTAGACAATATTTCTGGAATTTTTAAATGAGTTTTAATATTTTTTGATGTTTTTAAAGTTAGACAATAACAAAATTAAGTGTTCTTGATTTTTTAAAAATATCAAATGAAAACAAAAATGTCCTCAAAAATCCTCGAAAATTTTACACTATGGCAGGAGCCATGTGTCCAATTTTCGTTGGATTTGGAGGTGATTTGCTATTTTATTCAAAAATAAAGAAGGGTCACTGTGCACAGGGACCAAAGTGCAGATACCCGAGAGTCTGGGGGGTCTGGTGCAATTAACCCAGCAAAACACGCGCCACGCGTGTGCCTGGGGCACTCAGGGACCCAAATGCAATGAAAATAAGTCCCGAGGACTTATTGGTAACATGTACCAAAAGCCCAAGGGCTTATCTGCAAAATACCCACACATAGTCGCACATGCTCAAATAAACCACGCACAGGGGTAGAAATGCAAATAAGTAAAAACTTTCATTCAACTAATAACAACCAGAACTACAAGGGCATGAAATGCAAAACACCCAGAAAATCACGTGTCGAAGCACGTGTCACATCACATACAGGGGCATATCAGCAAATCAAAGCAAGTACCCGGGTCTCTATGCAAATAACCCTAAAACTAAACAACTAAACTCAATATTTACAAGACTAAACGCTAAATACAAGAAAAGACAGGGCCTAAGGGTAAATTACCCTTTATTAATGGAGTGGGTGGATGGAGGCCACGTGGAGCATCTGACGGTGGCGAACGATGGCTCTCCAGATCTCTCCTCCTCAGATCCAACGATGACTGCTGCTCCTGCGATGGGCGGCCCCGATGAAGTCTGGAGCTGGAGGAGTGATCGAACGGAGGAGAAGGGTCCTCGAAGAACAGATGACCGGCGAGATTCGCCAGCCCGGTGGTCTCGCTCCGAGGGTCCTCTGCTGCGCCTGAAGGTCGGAGAAGCTCCGCACTGGTGTCCTGCAGCTGGTGGTGGGCTCCGATGGTCCAGTCGAGCTCTGGTGAGCCCCGGCGAGGACGGCGGAGGAAGCCTTCTGGTCCTGATGGCCCAACACCTCAGACGGGCTGGGAAGCTCCTGCAAAGTAGACCAAAAGACTCACAGGTCGAGGGCAAACTACCTCGACCCAGTCAGGTGGGGTGACGGTGGTCTGTGGGTCGGTATGGCGAGCTCCGGCGAAGGGGGTAGACGGAGGAGCTCGATTCCCAGCTCCTGTGCGAGCTGGGTTGGATGGGAATGCGGAGAATGTGCATGAGGAGAAGACGGATGCGATGGTCGATTCCGATGGTCGAACGGAGTGATGGAATGGTCGGAATCAGCTAGAGACGGCGGCGGCACGAATTGGGCGTAATCGAAAATCAGAGAAAAAGAAAGGTCTACAAGGTTACCTGGGTGGACGAGTAGACTGGGGACGAGCTTAGGAAGCTCTGGGTCTTCGCCTCGAGGAGCGTCTCCCTCCGAGGCTCGGTGCTCCTGCTGGTGGCAGAGCAACGGCGGCGAAGCTCGCCGGATCGATGGCCTCTCTTCCTCTCCTCGCTTCGACAACGCCAAACGCGAGCTGTCACTCTCGCGCACTTACTGGAGCTCACAGGGGTGGATTCGAATGGCCAAAGATGGAGGATTAGGGTGGCGGAGCAACGACTAAATATGGGTGCGGGTCCGGCTAGACGAGGTCGGGTAGGGCGTGAAGGTGCGCGGATCCCGATGTGGATACCCCGGCGAGGGTGTCGGATGTGGCATTAAGGAGTCGGACCCAGGGTTTAGGTGGTAGGCGATCGGGTTTAGCGGGGAAACATCCGAGAAGTTGGGGACACGCTAAGGACCCGTGTGGAGTGGTCCTGGGGGGGGGGGGGTAGTTGACCGGGCGGTCAACATCCCCCAGAGCCAACAGGAATCAGCCACGTGGCAGAATCTTAGAAGTGAAAATTAGGGTAGCTAGGGGCCGATTTAGCAAAAACTTAAAACATGAAATATTTTTATTTTATTTTTTTTATTTTTTAGTGATTTTTAATAATTTTTTTTCGAAATAAAAATAAGGTATATACATAATATGTAATACATAGGTATATGTACACTATACAGGGTTTTTAATTTTTGATTTTTTTAATTATTATTTTTATGCAATTTTATTCCTATTTTATATTTTATTTATTTTCATTATAAAATAAGGAATAAAAAGATATTTTTATTTTATTTTTATTATTCATATACATAGGTAAAATAAATACATATATACATTTATATACATGGTATATTTACAATATATTTTTGTGTTTTTAATTTTGCTATTTTTATTTGGTTTTTGTTTTGATTGTTTTTATTTTATTTATTTCCATTATATAAAGTAGAATATTTACGTAGATTATAAAAAAAATTAATTTTATTTATTTATAAGGCTAAATAGATATATAGGTGATTCCATGTACAATGTGAAAGTGATATTTTTGTTCTTTTTGATTTTTCTCTTTTTATCTTGTTTTTATACTTATAAATATGTACAAGTATTTACAAACCCATTTGCATCTATTTTTGTGAGGAAAATATTTTATTTTATTTACATAGGTATTTACACATATATGAGCCCCTATCTCCCTCTACTTTGGCTTTTATGCGGTCAGGCCCATGCTGAGCCCTTCCTTGGGTTAGGTTGCTCAATATTTATTCTAAATATTTCCCTCTTTTTCTTTTTAATCTTTATCTTTTATTTTTGCACAAAAACATGCTAACTATAGGTTTTTACACAATGCATGCTTTTGGTAATTATTTGTATTTACACATATCTACATGCATTTGCAAAGGTTTTTGTAGCTAAAATATAAGAATAAAGAGTGATGAATGAGTATTCATCACCCCCCTATACTTAACTTTGCTAGTCCCTTAGCAAACACTTATTTGAAAAAGAAGTGAAAAAGAAAGAAAAGAAAAAGAAAAGGAGAATGTACATGGATCAAGGCTGATTATTAAACTTGCCTTTATTAAATTAAGGTATGGAGCTCGATCAGATCTTTGGATTATTAATGTGTCGGAACCTTATTTGGACTTAAGTCTAAAACTCAACAGCCTCTAAGTTCCACTATTCTATAACCAAGACTCCTCAATGCTCCAGATCAGAACAAGTCATCAATCACAAACCCTGAAGACCATGAATCTTTTCTTGTCCTGTGAAAGTGAGGTCTAAGCTCTCCACCTCAGAAATGGCAACTTGACAACCCTCCCCAACAAGGTAACTCTATGACCTCAATCTGGCCACTCTTTCCTCGAAGAGCGGGGTATTCCCTTCTAAGTTCAAGTTCAACCGGCTCAAGAAGAGGAGGAAGAAGAGAATGGGTCAAGGCCAGTGTAGCCAAGTACCCTTGGGAGCTTGACCAGTGTAGCCAAGTCTCCCTGCTGCCAGCTACATCAGGTGGATCATGAAACCGAGCTTTGCTTATTGCACTCTATATACATACTCCGGTGGGATTACCATTTTCTATCAGACCCACCACTTTTTTGGAGTTATTTTCTTTTTGCACATTTTTTTTCGAGTGCATCTATACAGCATGTGCAGCATATGTACAAGGAGTTTTTCCTCTTGAGCCAGTAGACTATCCCTCTTTTGAAGCTTTATTGCAACCCACAACTCCCGTCGTTAGACCTCATGGCAACCAGACCAAGTTGAGACGCACTTCCTTCACTAAAAGAAGAAGAGAGGTTCCGCCTAGAAGTACTACCCTCATATGCTACCCTAAGTTAAGGAAGACTGCCTCCTCACCACCTCATCCGTAGAGAGCTCGGTGCATAGTGCTGGTGTCCAAGTAAAGCCATAATCTATATGAGTCATGTGTTGTTGTTAAGTGCTCTACTTAGGCTCATTGAGATGACATGTGATCATAGCCTAGTGGACTCAAAGAATTAAGTCACCATGGACCTGAAAAGCCTTAAACCTAAGCCCTATAAGGTTCCTCTTAAAAGTTAGGTGATTAAGATCTTAATCAAGCTCCATTTCTCAATTTGATTTCAGGCTAGTTTAAATGTCAACTATCATCCAGAAAAACTATATACATATGTACAAGATGCTTATTTACACAAATTTTTACAATCATGCAAAATTTCCGAAAAATGTTTTGAAATCATGAATGGATGATGCATGAGGTGCAAGTTTTGCAAAAAGATATTTACACACATTTACACAAGATTTTTGCAAACTTTTGATTTTCAAAACATTTTGGAAAAATTTTGTACTATATACATAATTTTGATAAGAAAATATTTACACAAACTTTACACAAAAGATTTTTGAAATCATTTTTACAAAAATAATTTGTACACTAGCTATTTATGTGCAAATAAAAGAAGTTTATGTACATGAAAATTTTTAATTTTTGTGATTTTTAGCCATTTTATTTATTAACACACTCACACAAAGTACGAGTTATGGCTAAAGTATATATGAAATATATACACACTCCCCTATACTTAGCTCGAACGATGTCCTCAGAGTCAAGAGCGATGAATAAGACATAACTCGTGCTGGGTATAGGGAAGTGAAAAGAAGGGCTATATACAAAGAAGAAGAATGAAATAGAAAAGTCAAGAGGGTCTCGGGTCTTCCCCCTATACTTAGGATCAAGTAATCCTAAGTATAGCAGGCTGTATACTAAGGAAAAATCCGAGAGGAGAATGTACAGGGTCTACCCCCCTATACTTAGGGTGAAATATCCCTAAGTATAGGCATCAAAACAGGGGTAGGCAGAAACAAAAGAAATACCCAAAAGGTCTCACATCCCCCCTATACTTAGGGTAAAGTGCACCCTAAGTATAGCATAATCACAAGATGAAGAAAGGGATGTGGGACTAAAGAATGTAGTGATATGGACATCTGGATCTATACAAGGCGGAGGAACAGTGAAACTCAGGCGTGAGATGCATTAGATGTGAGTCAAAGACCACATCTCACGCAAAATGAATAGGGGCAAGATCAGCGACCCGTGGCTCATGATCTAGAAATGGCTTGAGCCGCTGGCCGTTCACTCGAAAGGTACTCTCAGAAGACAACTCAGATATATCAATGCTACCGTTGTCATGTACCTTTCTGACCAAGTAGGGTCCCTCCCATTTGCTCTGTAGCTTCCCTGGAAACAAACGTAGCCTCGCATCAAACAGCCATACTCTCTGTCCAATCTCAAAATGCTTGTGGCTGATATGAGAATCATGCCACTCCTTCACTCTCTCCTTATACTGTAGGCTGTTTGAGAAAGTTGTATCTCTAAGCTCCTCCAGGGCGGCTAACTCTGCCCTCCTCTGGTCTCCCATACCATCTGGATCCATAAGAATATCTGTAACTGCCCAAAGTGACTTGTGCCTCAGCTCAACAGGTAAATGGCACGACTTGCCATATACGAGGCGAAAGGGAGATGTGCCCAATGGAGTCTTGAAAGAAGTCCTATATGCCCACAAGACCGAGTCCAAAAGCTGTGACCAATCCTTTCGGTCAGGGCGGACGACTTTCTGCAGTATAGTCTTGATCTCCCTGTTCGACACCTCGGCTAGACCATTCGTCTGTGGATGATAAGGTGTAGCAACACGATGGTCTATACCGAACTCGCTAGGTGTAGCAACACGATGGTCTATACCGAACTCGCTAGCAAGGGCCTTTACCTGGTCGTTGATGAAATGAGACCCCCCATCAGAAATCAAAACTCGTGGAACCCCGAACCGCGTGATGATGTGCTTCCTTAAAAATCTGCAAACTGTCCTCACATCAGCGGCTCGGACGGGGATAGCCTCAACCCAACGACTAACATAATCCACGGCCAACAGAATGTACTCGAATCCCTGACTCTTAGGGAATGGACCCATGAAATCGATGCCCCATGCGTCAAAAACCTCACAGAAGTGAATAGGCTGCATCGGCATCATATCACGTTGTCCACAAGTGCCCATCCTCTGACAGTCAGTACACCTCTTCACGAACTCATCAGAGTCCTTGAAGAGGGTAGGCCACCACAAGCCGGATTGGAGCACCTTCTGTGCCGTTCTCCTCCCAGAATGATGTCCTCCTGCCTCAAGCTTGTGGCAGTACGTGAGGACGCTATGGTGTTCCTCCTGAGGAATACACCGACGCCAGACGCTATCCCCTCCTTCGTGGTAAAGGATGGGATCCTCCCAGTGGTAGGACTTGGCCTTCGCAAGGAAGGTCTCAAGCCTCTGCCTGGGCCAATCTTGTGGGACTTTCCCAGCAATGAGAAAGTTCACAATATCGGCATACCACGGGAGTGAGGCGATAGCAAGGATCGCCTCATCTGGGAAGGTATCTCGAATGGGGTCAATCTGCTCAGACTCCTAAGGCTGCTCTAAACGGGAGAGATGATCTGCCACCACATTCTTGACTCCAGGCTTGTCCTTGATCTCAATGTCGAATTCCTGGAGTAGAAGGATCCATCTAGTCAATCTAGCCTTGGCATCCTTCTTTGCCATGAGGTACCTGATGGCGGTGTGATCTGTGTACAAGGTCACTCTAGATCCAATGATATAAGATCGGAACTTATCTAGGGCGAACACTACGGCTAGCATCTTCTTCTCTGTGACCGTGTAGTTCCGCTGGGCGTAATCCAATGTGCGGCTAGCGTAGTAAATGGCAAATGGAACTCCATCCCTCCTCTGTCCCAGCACTGCCCCCACGACAAAATCAGAGGCATCCGTCATGATCTCGAATGGGAGAGACCAATCAGGCGGCTGGAGGACAGGAGCCTCAATCACACACTGCTGGAGAGTCGCAAAGGACGAAAGACACTTGTCATCGACAAGGAACTCGGTGTCTTTCGTCAAGAGGTCAGTCAACGGCCGGGCAATCCTGCTGAAATCCTGAATAAATCTCCTATAAAATCCAACGTGCCCCAGGAATGACCGTAGCTGCCTCAAATTGGACGGCGGTGCGAGTTTTCTAATGACATCCACCTTGGCCGGATCCACCTCCATGCCCCTGTTGGAGATGATGTGGCCAAGCACCGTCCCTTGAGTCACCATGAAGTGACTCTTCTCCCAAGATAGAACCAAATGGAACTCAATACATCGCTGGAGTACTCGGTCTAGGCAGTCAAGACAAGAGTCGAATCCGTCGCCGTAGACCGAAAAATCGTCCATGAAGACCACCAAACACTCCCCTACCATGTCCGAAAAGATCGACAGCATGCACCTCTGAAAAGTCGCAGGGGCATTGCATAGCCCAAATGGCATGCGTCGAAAGGCATATGTACCAAAGGGACAGGTAAAGGTGGTCTTCTCCTGATCCTCAGGAGCGATGGCCACCTGGTTGTAGCCCGAGTACCCATCCAGGAAGCAATAATGGCTCTTCCCTGCCAGTCTCTCAATGATCTGGTCAATAAAAGGCAGGGGGAAATGGTCCTTCTTGGTGGCCTGGTTGAGTCTCCTGTAGTCAACACAGACCCTCCAAGAGGTGGGTACTCGTGTAGCAATCTCCTCTCCCGACTCACTGATCACAGTCGTGATACCCGTCTTCTTGGGCACCACATGCAAGGGGCTGACCCACTTGGAGTCGGAAATGGGATAAATGAAATCTGCACTCCACCATTTTAATATTTCCTTCATCACAACCTCTCTCAGGTTGGGGTTCAGTCGCCGCTGGAACTCACACGACGGCTTCGCCCCCTCCTCGAGATAGATATGGTGGGAGCACACTGATGGACTAATCCCATGGAGATCTGCTACGCTCCATCCGATTGCCTTGCGGTTCTTTTCAAGAACCCCCATCAAACGGGATTCTTGCTCTCCAGTCAGATCGGCGGAGATGATGACTGGGTACATCTCAGGTTCGCCCGCAAGGAACCGATACTTCAGCGAAGTAGGGAGCAGCTTCAGCTCTGGACAGCTGGGTGCTGGCAAATCTGGCCTCGGAAGAAGATGTGTGAGTGCTGCTAAGTTTGCCAAATCTGCCTGGGAGAAAGAAAGCGAACTCTCGCAAACTGAGTCTGGAGAAGGCTGCTTGACTGTGCTGTCTCTGATCTGCTCTGCCTCTACCTCCTCCTCATCTATAGGCTCAGGTGGACTCAAGTCTGGCATCTGATCATCACAATCTACCCAATCAGACTCTGAATCCGAGGGATCTGCATCAAATAAGGTGGCATCAGTACCACCATCACACAAGGTGGCCTCAGCACCACCATCACCAAAAGCCGTGTCGCGGTCGAGAACCGGCTCTGCTGCCTCTGTAGTATCCTAGACCAGGGCTGTGCTCTCCAAGCTCTCCTCTGCTATCATCTCGGCATCAACTGTGTCTGAAAATGAGAGGATGGCCTGTGCTGAAGGGTCTTCCCATGCTGCCTCGTCATCTGTGATCACAAAATCACAGTCCTGGTGGATGTCTAGCCCGGCCTCTGTCAGCTGCTCTGTATCTGTGCTAGTCTCTGAGCATGCTCTCTCTCTGGCTCTGTAGTCCGTGACCGTCTCTATTTGTACACTCTCGCCCTCGACGCGAAAGTATACCTTCCCGCTATCATGATCAGTCACCGCCTTGGCTGTGGCCAAGAACGGACGACCAAGGATGATGGGGGTATCGGCCACTGAATCAGGGATCTCCATGTCCAACACTACGAAGTCCACGGGGAATTGCAGGCCCTGAATAGTGACGATAACGTCTCGCAACAACCCCTTCGGCCTCTTGACAGATCGATCAGCAAACTGAAGGACTGTCCTGCTCTATCGAAGAGTGCCCAACTCGAAGCGGTCGAGAAGGGTTGCCGGAAGGAGGTTGGTAGACGATCCGCTATCCAATAGAGTACGGTCGAACCTCTGCTCACTAATCTGACATCTGACATACGGGGCTCCTGAATCTGGCCTCTTAGCCGGCAGACGATTCTGGATCGCGAAACACGTGGCTTTCGTCAGCACATGAATCTCTGAAGTGTGGTTCCTCCTCCTCCTCCTGACTGTGGTCCTGTCTCTCAAAGATCGCTGAAGAAGGGGGATGTGCTGTAAAGCCTCCTGAAGGGTCAGCTGTATGTGAAATCTGTCGATCATGCTCTGGCTGAACTCCTCCTGCTCTCTCTTTTTTGGGTCTTTTTCTCTTTTCTTCCCCTTCCCCATCTGAAGGGCTCTAGGGAAGGGGATCACAGGGTCCTTCGCAGATGAAGGACTAGGAAAAGGCCTAGACGGCTCGACGGCCGGATCCGCACATACATCAATCACCACAGTGGGATCAGAAGAAACTAAACCTTTTCCTTTATTTAAAACAGTGTTCTGAGATACATCAGCATGAGGAAAAACAACATCTCTATATATATGAACACCGGTGGCCTCAGTACCACCACGGGCTGGCTCTGCTGCTGGACGTCTCGCGGCCTCAGTACCGCGGGCTGGCTTAGCTACTCTGGTGGCATCAGCACCACCTCCTCGAACTGGTGAAGTGGCGGCCTCAGTACCGCCGGTGGAATCAGCATCCTTGGTGGCATCAGTACCACTGTCTTCATCATGCGAAGCATCAGTACCGCTCTCCTCCTCCTCATCTGGCGCCCTAAGTGTATCCTCGTGTCGTCGCTCAGACGAGGCGCCGCCTGCTGGTGCTCTACCGCTCCTAAGTGTAACAAAATCAGCATCAAATAGATCCGAAGACATATCATCAAATGGATCACTAGGAGTGGCATGCTCAGTGTGAACTACCTGCTCAGACTTCCTCTTGAGGCTATTGGGGTTCGGCTCTATCTGTGCAGGGATGGCGACCTTCCCTCTCACCAAGTCTCACATCTCCTGGCGGAACTCGTGCATCTCCCGTCTAAAGGTAGCCTGCTGGTCCGTGAGGAGGCGGGCTATGTCATCCAAAGCGGGGCTCTCATGGGAGCCCGACGGGTAGCCTCTCTGGTAATGAGGCTGCTGGAACTGCTGCTGGTGCTGCTGAGAGGGGTAGGAGGAAGGATGCTGCTGCTGGTGTGGTGGGTGAGCCTGCTGCTCACGTCTCCAAGACTGTCCCTGCTGCTGATAGGGACGAGGAACAAAGGACGACTGCTGGTATGACTGATAGGCTGGGGGCTGCTGCTGCGGCTGGTGATCCCTCTGCTGGCCATACTGCCCTCCCTGACTGGATGACTGTTGCTGGGGCTGGGTACCTCCACTCCCCTACCTGAATCCGGGATGATCTCGTCGGATCCCAGGCTGAGGGCGGTCATACCAAATCCCGTTGACATCCATCAACGGCTCTGCATCGTATGGGGCTGGCGGGAGTACTGCCAGAGGCTGATCCGGCTGGTATACCACCATCTGCAAGTCTGGAGATGGTGGTGTCTGGTAGGTGGGCTGTTGCTGCTGGTACGGCTCCGCCTGTACAAGGTGAACCTGTCTAGGCTGCTGAAAAGAGCTGGAGCGCTGGGACGAGCTGCTGCTGCCGCCGGTATCGCCTCGCGACTGAAGACGAGGCTGGAAAGCCGTCTGTGCCTCCTGGAGACACATGAGCTGGGTCTTCATGTCACTCAGAGTCTGTGCCATCTACTCCATCTGCGTGATGCCCTGGCACTGCTTCTTCTCGATCAGCTCCATCCGGTCCAACTTCTCGCTGATGATGCCCATATCCGCAGCGGATGACTCTGCCTGTGCTGCTGCAACTGCGGATGAACTGGATGGACCGGCGTCGACCCGTGCTATCCTCTGGTACTGCACGGGTCCTGGCTGCTGTTGGGGTCTCCCCTGAGTGTACAACCGGGTCTAGGACATCACCATATAATTCTCGGCCATCTCCTCGTAGATGGCCCAGACCTGGTCGTGGTCCTTGGCAAAGTAGGACCCGCCGCAAGAAGCATTCACCAGGCCCTGGAGCTCTGGTGTCAACCCGCTGAAGAAGCTCTGCACAAGGTTCGGCTTCGAAATGTCGTGGTGCGGGCATCGGTCTGTGAGCTCTCGGAACCTCTCCCATGCCTCATGGAATTGCTCGTTGGGGAGCATGGAGAAGTTGCTAATCAGGGCCCTCGCTGCATTCGTCCGCCTGAGTGGATAGTACTTGTTCAAGTACTCGGTGCGGAGCTGCTCCCAAGTGTAAACAAACTTCCCCAAATGCTTCAGCCAGGTGGCTGCTCTGTCTGCTAGGGAGAAGGGGAAGGCGATCATCCTGATCGTGTCCTGGTCCACCTGACGGTCGTGGACAGTGCTGCATATCATCAAGAACTCCTGGAGGTGGAGATGGGGCTCCTCTGTCGCGAGTCCGTGGAAGCGGGGGAGTAGCTGCAAAGTGTTCGGGGGGAACTTGAAGTCCCCCATGATCGCCGGAAGTACTACCCAGTGGTGCGTCAGCGTCGATCCGGGGTTGTGTAACTCCCGCATCGGTCTCGGTGGTCCTCCGGCCGCGGCTGCGGCGGCTGTCGCTGCTGCGGCAGCTGCTGCATCCGCATCATCTGGGATCCTCGGTCCCTCTCTCCTCTGCTCTCGCTCTGCTCTCATCTGCTCCATCTCTCTCCTCATGTCGATCATGAATGCTCCCTGATCCCTCAGCTGCTGCTGGACGGTCTCTAACGAGGCGATCAGGGTGGAGTTGATCGCTCCCTGATCCAATACGAAGTGCTCAGGCTGACGGGAGCGATCCTCAGAACTGCCGGCCATAACATCTGCAAAATCAAATGAGCCCAACTCAGGTGTTGTCAAATCTGCTAATCTCTCCTCGGGCTCATGTCGCTCAGGTCCGAAAGAAAGGGGGTCGAGGGGGAACAGGGCGGAGTCGTACTCGGGCTCGGAGAGCTGGTCTCGGCTCTCGCGGGCCAACCTAGATGATCGGGTAGACGTGCCCGAGAGCGGTGCAGCCAGAGCCTGCCTAAGAGAGCGTCTACCCATCATCTTGATCTGGCGAGTAGTGCGGATGAGATCTGGAGAAACTATGCTCAAAATGCAAACCCCCGGTTCACCAACGCAATGCGAGCTGAAGACCGTAAAAGCTCGGTCAAATTATCTTGTCGATTTTTATTAGGTGAACACACAAGATATCAGAGCGCTTACGTAACCTGTTAGGATACCCGATGCTACCCCAACCGACTAGCTCGTACGGAGAAGTCGGTAATCAGTTGGGAATAACACCGGAGGGCTCTACCTAGGGTGCGGGTCACTCTCTCGCGCAATCAAACCAAACAATGAGGGGGTTGCTCTCCCCAAGACAAATTTTTAAGTGAAGTGTCTTTTAGGGTCAATAGTTTTAACCAGTCCCAATTTTATGGTTTTTCTTTTTAATCTTTTTCAAATGAAAAACAAAGGCCTAACGAATTTTTCGGTTCTCCTGGTTATTTAGTCCAAAAACAGGGGGAAGAAGACGAAAAAGCCGATGCACGATGAAATCAATGATGCATGCTGAGATAGAAATGCGTACCTTGCCTCCAGCACTCTACATACAAGTGATCCGCGCAGAATTTAAAGACAGGAAATAAACTACCTAAATGATGCAACGGGAAAAACCGAGTCCTAGATCAGCAATTTCTACTCGCAGAACCGTCTAATCGGTCACCGACCTCCAAGCCAAAGGGTCCGGTCTTGGCCCACCCCTCCTCTGCCCGACAAATCGGGGGTAGGAGAAAGCGCTTTATAGGGTGGACTGCGACACGTAGGCTACGAAGGAGATGAGTCGATTATTTTTATTAATTGATTATTAGTAGGTCCAATTAAGCGTACTATAGGAGCAGGCAGCTAATTAAGTGTGGGGACCTTACTAATTACGGAACAAGCAAGAGAAAATCCTAAGGCTAGGGGCTCGATGAAAAACCGCGTAAACACTGGAAAAGGCAGTAAAAATAAAAAAAAAAGAAAACAAAGCCGCGTAAAAAGCCGCGAAAAACTCCTAAGGGTCCCCCGAGCACACCGGTGCTCGGCGAAACAGACCCGCTAAGTCCAAGAGTCCACAAGTCCCGTCTGAGTACCTGCATTATTACAATAATAATAAAATAAAACCTAATCTAAACCTCACCCACTCGACTCTCTCTCTCGCTCTCTCTTGCGGCTCCGTACAGAAGGGAGCCGCCTCCAAGTCCTGCGGTTGCGTCGGCTCCTCGAAAGTCGCCTCAGCGGTCCTCGAGCCCTCGCAAGAAAGAAGACAAGTGGTCAGACCAAATAAAAATAATCAAATAATAAATGAAAAATAAATGAGAGGAAAATGAGGGTATATATGCAAAAATGCAAAATAAAACAAACACTCAAAATAAAACAAAAATAAAAACAAAAGAAAAGAAAATAAAACAAAATAAAACAAAAATAAAATATAGACAAAAGCCGCGAAAAAGCTGCGAGCTCTGAAAGAGCCGCGAAAAGCCGCGAAAATAAAAACGAAAATAAAAGAAAAACTACTAAGTTGTGCTCCCTGACGAGTCCGATAATGCCAAGTTAAGAATGTGTTTTTAATGTTTGTGAGTGAAAACAATGAAAGTCGTTCGTTGTAGGCGGCGATCGGAAACAGTCAAGAAATAACCACAAATTTTATTCAATTTCAATCAAGTGGTTTTTATGTTTATTTTACTTGGGCAAGTCCCAAGGTCGATCACAAGGAGGCAAAGGAACAACCTAGAGTTGCGTCTATCAAATTTTGAGTTCGGTTTTCAAGGCGGTCTTTTTTTTGGAATTTTTCAATGCACTAAGGGATGCAAAATGCAAGTTCGGCCTATTTTAGGGACTAAAATGTAAATTTCAATCAAACGATGTCCGAAAAATACGAAACTTGGCCACAATGTAAATGACGATGAAATGAGTGCACTGCAATTTTTTTTTGGAATTTTTAGATGCAATATAAATTTTTTATGAATTTCTAAGTGTAAACAAATTAATTTTCAATATTTAATTATAATAAATATTAAACCTATTTATTTTCGAGAGATAAAATTATCTAAGATCTATCACTAGGTGATGGATCTCAGAAAAATCCTAAATCTCAAAAATGTGGGGTATAATACCTATTAAAAATCAAATACTGAAATGTGCTAAATGATTTTTACAGAGCAAAGTATGCATGCAAATGCAAAGATTTTTGGGCACAATGTTAATCAAAGTAATCTCTACGATATGAGATTTTTGGGGAATTTTTAGACTAACGATTAATTAACTATGAATTTCCGAGCACAGATTGGGCAAAATATTCCAATTTCCACAAAACAATTATTTATTAATCAACCGTAAATCACAAAAATGTCCACAGCATGTCAAAATGTAGAGGATGAAAAGATGAACAAAATGCTATTTTTAGATAAATATAATAATGTAAACTAGAGGTCTAAAATGCACGAGGAATGCATGGGTACAGATGTAAATAAAATAGACAAAATATGAAAAAGAATGAACTGCGGGGGCCTAATTGCAATTACCTATGAAACTGTGACGATGGATGACGTTCCCCCGCACGTACCTCGCACGTGGGGGGTCTCGGGCTGCGAGCCCGGCGGCGAGGCGGCTGAGGAGAACCGGGCGAGGCGGACTGGGCGTCGTATCGTCGGCCTTCCTCTGGCCGACACACGGCCAAGAGGGTTGCGAGGTGGTGTTGGAGTCGATGGCGAGCGGCGAGGCGTTGGTCGGCTCGGCCAAGGCGACGGGAGGCCGAGTCGCTGGTGGAGGAGGAGCAGCGCTCCTGGCGGTGGCGCTGGAGCAGGCGTGGCTGGAGGAGGAACAGTCGATGTCGTTGGCGACGTAGATGGAGGGAGTTGTCATAGTTTGTCGGAGAAGACGAAGGCCGGCTACGGCGAGGCGGAGGCCGGGCGTAGGCGTTGGTGAAATCGTTGGCGATGGAGTCGGAGACGACGCCGGAGTCGAGGCGGGTGCGTTGGTCGGAGCTCGACGGAGTTGGCGAAGCAGAGGGTCAACGAGATGGAACAGGGGACGATGATTGGAGGTGGGCGGAGAGATAGAGAGCGAGGTAAGGGGATAGAGAGAGAGAGAGATTGAGAGAGAGAAGAGAGATAGAGAGAGGGGGAGGGATACCTGGAGGAGATGGAGGCTTGACGTCGAACGCGGCCGGAGCGAAGCAACGGCGGAGGGCTTGAGCTGCGGCGAGGAGCGGCGAGCTTCTCGGATCACGCCGGCGAGGATGGTTGTCACGATCACCTGGAGAACGGCGGATGCCAGGACTCGGGGTTGGCGAGGTGTTTTTATAGTCGAGGGACGAGCGGCTGTTGCGGAGGTGGTTGGCGTCAACGGCGAGGCGAGAAAGGCGGCGGCAGTTGCGAGCGATGCGGGGGAGGCGCGAGGTTGAGGGTGATCTACAGCGGCCGTTCGATCGGCCATGATCGAACGGTTGCGGGGTCGCCACGTGGGGCAAAGGGAGGAAGAGCGGGGCACGTGCGGAGCACGTGCCTGGGAGGCACGTACGACGCACGTGCGTCCGCTTTAATATATTTTTTTTTAATAAAAACAAGTATAAAAAAGGCTCAAAAAACGCTGACACGTGGCGGCCTCTGGGGCGACCACGTGTCAGCACCAGAAAAATCGAAAATAAAACCTCTTGTAAAATAGATAAAAAATAGCAAATGACCTTGGATCGAAAAAGTTTCTTCACGAAAAATGCTCGTCTCGACGAGATCTACAACTTTTATGAAGACATCAAAGCCAAATTCGGTCAAATGTAAAAAGTGAGTTTTTGGGGTATCCCATGTACATAGAATACCTTGATTTTTGGGTTTTCTAATTTTTGTGTCATTTTTTAAACAAGATAAAAATCCAGAAAAATAGGGAAAACTCAAAGAGAAATAAAAGACACATTAATCTAATTTTTTTGGATTTTTATTAATAAAGAAAATATATACATAAAATACAGGTCAAAAAGCCGCGAAAATATACAATGTACAAAAGAGGCCCAAAACCCAACTTTCACATACGAGCTCCGATTCACTTGAACTTGGTCTTGTTTTGAAGGTAATTGAATGTGTATTAGTTCAAAAGTGAGTAGGATCAAATCGGACACTGGATGGGGAAGATATGTGGCTTTTAGTCCGAAATTCCTAAAACTAGGGTTTGGGTTTTTGGTCCACTTATCAGGGTTAATTATTTTTTGTATTTTTTATTTATTCTTGTTAGTGATGTGTACACAGTAGAAGTGGTTTTGGGTTATGCGGTGTTAGCATGAAGGAGTTAAAAATAGGGGAAGTTAGGCTATTTACAGGTCATTTTTGGCTTCTTATTTTATGCAGAAATTAACGCTAAAATGCAATTCTTATGAAATCATGCATGAATGCTAATTATGCAGAATAAATGCAGAAATGCGGTTGATTTTGAGGGACTTGAACTTTAAATAATGAGACTTAGAATGGTGAATCCGAGATTCATCATCCCCCTATACTTAAACCATGCTCGTCCCTGAGCATAAAAAAGAAACGCCATGAAGTGAAATGAGACTGGGTTCCATACCAAAACCATGAACTGAAGGTGAAAGTGAAACTAAACTCGACCTTTGGATTAATAATGTGTCGGAACTTCTGCGAGACTTAGAATTTTAAAATCAACAGTCCTAAAGTTCTACACATCATTGACACAGTTTCGGCTCAGAAGTCATCTTAGATCAATCCTCTTCCCAAAGTATACCCTATGAACATTGAATAACCGACTCTTGTGTGTGAAGGGTTTTAGCTCTTCCCATTCAGAATGCCGGACTACCATGCTCCTCTCCTTTCCAGTAACTCGTCCTCGGGGAGTCAGGTATTTCCTTCTAAGGTCTGTCGCGTTGTGTTCACAATCGAATGAGGGAGAAGATAGAAGAAAGAGAAAAGAACTGGAGGGTGGTCAGTGTAGTCACCTCTCCTTGTGAAGATGGCCAGTGTAGCCGAGTCTCCACCAAGATCTGCAGTTTTTTGAAGCTTGGACCTTTTTGGTCGGATTTTTATTTGGTAGAATGCTTCTTTGTATTTGGAATTTTTGGTGGTTCTGCTTGGATCTTGTTGTGCCCCTACGGATATAGAATCTTTTTGTTCCGTATATTTTTTGGGGTCTTAGAAAAATTGTGCCCAGCCGTCCATCCCTTTTCCGAAGCTTTATTTCAACCCGTACTCCGGTCTTTAGATTTCCACGCTGCCAGAAAAGAGACTCACACAGTCTTCCAACATCCCGTTTGGGTTGAGCTAAGTGCATAGTGCGAGAGTACGAATTAATTCCCTATTCCAGAGTTGTACCCAGAATGAAGAGACCAGGTTAGACACTAAGAGTCAAACATTGTACATTGTCAGGTGGAACTTAAGGAATTAAGTCACAAAGACCTGAAGCTCTTAAAATCCTATTTCTCGGTGAAGTTCCTCTGAAAATTAGGTAGATTAAGGTCAAGTCCAGACCACTCTCGGTTTCGGCTCATAACTTGGTTCAGAACCCAATGACTTTTCACAGATGCAAATGCATGTGATGTTGGATGGAGTGCAGGTGCGTGAAATGCAGACATTTCATCATTTTTTTTGACATTTTATGCAAGGGAATTTTTTTGTTGCAGAAAATGGAATAAGAAGCTTCTTTTTCATTTATTTTTTTTCAAGTTAGTACCCACCCCGTAAATACATATAGACTTACGCGAAAGTAAGAGATATGGGTAAAATATATACAAAGTATACATACAGACCCCCTATACTTAGCGAGTGATGTGTCCTCAGAGAACAAGAAGCGTAAAGAAGACATAGCTCGGGCTAAGCGTAAGAGAGTGAGAAAAAAGAAAGAAAAAAGAAAAGAAGAAAAAGAATGAAAAGAAAAGCGGTCAGGAAATGAGGAGAGTATATACGGGTGGATGTCGGTTCCCCCTATACCTATGTTATGATTAGCCTAAGTACGGAGGGAGGGTGGAAATGGAGCGATTAGGAGTCAGGAGAGAATGGTATATACAGATGGCATCGGTCTCCCCCTATACTTAGGCCTTGGCCTAAGTAAAGGAAGAAGCTGTACACGGAGGCCGATGTGGTCGGGAGGGAGGGAGGCAATGATCAGATAGATTTTCAATGTCCTCGCTCTGCGTGAAATGGATGACCTCGACTTGAACTGTTTGTTCTTTGGGTGATTCAATGTATGGCTTCAGCATTTGTCCATTTACTGAGAACGGTTGTGCATTCTCTTTGAGTTCGGCAATATCTACGCTTCCATTGGTATGCACATCGATGACAATGTAGGGACCCATCCATTTTGATTTTAGTTTCCCATGAAAAATCTTCAACCGAGCATTAAACAACCACACTTTCTGTCCAGGGACAAAGGTCTTCTCTCGAATGTGTCTATCATGCCATCTCTTGACCTTGTCCTTATAAATCACACTGTTGTCATATGCCCGATTTCGGATTTCAATTAGCTCATTCAGATTTAAGTCTCGACATAGTTTCCCGAGGTGACAACTCCAATTCAACTTTTTGATTGCCCATTCAGATTTGTGGATCAATTCTGCAGGAAGATGACATGGCTTGCCATAGATCATCCTAAAAGGTGAAGTACCAAGTGGAGTCTTATAGGCTGTCCTATAGGCCCATAGAACTTGGTCCAACAGTGTCGACCAATTCTTCCTATCGGGACGAACCAACTTCTGGAGAATGCTCTTCACCTCTCTATTAGAAACCTCTGCCATGCCGTTAGATTGTGGATGATACGGGTTGGCTATTCTATGCTCAAATTTGTACTCCTTAGCCAAAGATCTCATCTCCCTGTTCATGAAGTGGCTACCTCCATCAGAAATCAATACTTTTGGTATCCCGAACCTCACAATGATGTTATCTTTGATAAACTTACAGACGACTTTGCTATCTGCGGTTCGGGTTGGAATAGCCTCTACCCATCTTGATAAATAATCCACCGCTAACAAGATGTACTCAAATCCATTGTTGTTGGGAAAGGGACCCATAAAATCGATCCCCCATGCATCAAAAACATCACAGAAAATTATTGGTTGCATGGGGCATTTCATCTCTATATCCCATAGTCCCTCCCATTCTTTGACAAATCAGGCATGACCGTACAAATTCATTAGCATCCTGAAATAAGGTCTGCCAGTAAAATACACATTGGAGTACCTTGTGCGCGGTTCTCTTTCCCGAATGGTGTCCTCCAGCCTCGAGAGAATGACAATGTGTGAGGACACTCTGATATTCCTCCTGAGGGATACATCTTCTCCAGACACAATCCGGTCCTTCATAGAAAAGGAAAGGATCGTCCCAATGGTATTTTCTCGAATCCGACTTTAATTGATCAATCATTTTTTTGGTCCAACCATAGGGAACCTTCTTGGAGACAAGATAGTTCACTATGTCGGAATATCATGGGGTTGACTCAATGACGCAAATCGATTCGTCTAGAAAAGTCTCCTTGATTGGTCCGATATCAGGATGATCGTTTTGCTCGATTCGGGAAAGGTGATCAGCAACAACATTCTTTATTCCAGGTTTATCCTTGATCTCCAAATTAAACTCCTGGATTAACAAGATCCATCTCAAAAGTCGTGCCTTAGCATCCTTCTTATCCATGAGATATCTAATTGCTGTGTGGTCTGTGAAAATTGTCACCTTGGAGCCCAATATGTATGATCTGAATTTTTCCAGGGCCCAAACAACCGCGAGCATTTCCTTTTCAGTCACTGTATAGTTTCTCTGTGCAGGGTCCAACACTTTGCTCGCGTAGTGAATCGCATAAGGAATTCCATCTCTTCTTTGTCCGAGTACCGCTCCGACAACAAAATCCGATGCATCAGTCATGATCTCGAAGGGAAGAGACCAGTCGGGAGCTTGTAATATCGACGATTCACATATTTTCTTTTTCAAGAGCTCTAAGGCCTCTAGACATCTGTGATTTACAATAAACTCGGTGTCTTTTCCTAAGAGCTCAGTCAGTGGGCGGGCGATCTTTGAAAAATCAGGAATAAACCGTCGATAAAATCCAACATGCCCTAAGAACGACCTCACTGACTTGACGTTGGTTGGTGGCTCAAGTTTCTTGATCACATCCACCTTGGCAGGGTCCACCTCCATTCCCTTTTTAGAGATGACGTGCCCCAACACGATACCCTCAGTCACCATAAAGTGACTCTTCTCCCAGGAGAGTACCAAATTAACCTCCCTGCATCTCTGAAGGACTCGGTCCAAGTGTGCTAAGCATGTATCAAATGAATCACCATGAACCGAGAAGTCGTCCATGAAGACTTCCAGGAAATCACCAACCATTTCGGCAAATACGACAATCATGCACCGCTGGAATGTGCCTGGGGCATTGCAAAGCCCGAATGGCATGCGCTTGAATGCATAAGTACCGAAGGGACATGTGAATGTGGTCTTTTCCTGGTCCTCGGGAGCGATAGCTACTTGATTGTAGCCGGAGTACCCATCAAGAAAACAAAAGAATGCTTTCCCTGCAAGTCTCTCCAATATTTGATCAATGAATGGCAGTGGAAAGTAGTCTTTCTTGGTCGCAGCATTCAGGCGCCGGTAATCGACACAGACGCGCCACGACGTGGGTACTCGGGTCGCGATCTCTATCCCCTCCTCGTTGGTAACCATCTGGATTCCCGACTTCTTCAGGATGACATGAAGGGGGGCTACCCACTTGGAGTCAGAAATGGGGTAAATAAATCCTGCTTTGCACCATTTCTCTATTTCTTTCTTCACTAATTCCCGAAGATTGGGGTTTAATCTTCTCTGAAATTCACGGGAAGGCCTTGCATTATCCTCAACATAAATTTGGTGCGAGCAGAGAGCGGGGTTTATTCCCACGAGATCCGATACAGTCCAACCTATGGCTTTTCGATTTCGCTCAAGGACTTCGATCAGTCTGGATTCTTGGTCCACTGTTAATGATGAGTTAATGATCACATGGAATTTTTCTTTGGGTCCATTGAGGAATGCATACTTCAGTGTGGGAGGAAGTGGCTTCAGCTCTGGCAATTCTGAATCGTCGATCAAGTCTGGCTGAATGACTTTTGCTTCTGGCTCAGTATCGGTTGGCGGTGAATCACTGTGTGAGATGTTGTCTATCAATTCCAAAGAAAAGTGAGTTGGATCGATAGAGTAGAATGGTAATTCGGCCAGAGCCGCGTCCGACTCATCATCGGTTGACTGTCCCAGAGGTGATGTGATTGACAAATCCAAGAGGCTTTCTGTGTTGTCAAGTGTGTGACAACCTGGGGGTCTAGAAGTCTCAGAGACTGCATCGTGTATTATTTCTTCTTCTGATGATGTGCTTTCTACCTGTATGTCTGGCAGTTGGTTCCATGGCCCAGTGGTTCTGAGGAGATTGCATTCTGATGGTTCGGCATCTTCAGTTGTGGATTCGGAGTCTGGCCTTTGCCACTTTGTTTGTTTCATCTCTAAGTCCACTTCTCTGCCTGGAGAACGGAATTTCATCATGCCAGTTCCGTAGTCGAATACGGCCTTAGCGATTCTTAAGAAAGGTCTTCCGAGAATGATTTGCAATTCCTTCCAATGGTTCGGGGTCTCCATGTCCAAGACAGTGAAGTCTACTTTGTATTCTGTACCCTCGATGATGATGATGACATTCTTCACTTCTCCCTTAGGTCTTTTAGTGGATTTATCAGCAAATTGGAGTAAAGATGATGATTTCTTGAGAGAGCCCAACTCCAATCGATAATATAAGGCTAAGGGTAGAAGGTTTATGGAAGATCCATTGTCGAGAAGTGTGCGTGTGAATGCTATACCGCCAATGTGACTCTCCACATAATGGGCGCCCAGATCCCTTTTCTTTCTTGGCAGATGCTGGTTTTTGACGCACTTGGTGGTGGCAACTGTCAAGATATGAGTCTCCACGAATTGACTTGTTCTCTTTGTACGAGTCCGGGTGGGGGTGCATTTTGCCTTCAAGTATTTCTGAAAGGCTGGATTACCTGCCACGTATTGATCAAAGGGTACTTTGACTGTGATGTTTTGTTGGCAGAATTTTTCCATGACTGGGTCATCTTTGATGTTTTTCTTTTGTTTTTCTTTCTTTAGGGCATGGGGGAAAGGAATGGAAGCATTTGAGACAGGAGATAGAGGGCCAGAATCATAAGTAAGAGCATCTTTATTCAACTTGGAGTTTTTATTACAATCATAATAATCAAAATAAGGTTGCTGAAAAGGTGACAAAGGTATTTTTGCAGCAACTAGAGGTTCAAGGTCCTCTGCAGACTCCATAGATGCTTTCCCTTTATCTACTGCTGGATCTTCAGGCGTCCTTCATCTTCCTCCTCGGAAACATCCTCCGGTTGATCTTCCGAGTCTTCATGGTCCGATTCCCTTGCCCGGTCAGGTACGACCACGGTCCTTCCGCTCCTGAGTGACATGGCATTTATTTTGTCAAACGAAAGGATCTCATGTTCAGATGTGGAAAAGTCTGGATAGTATACCTGGTTATTGTGTTGAGATGAGTTGAATTTGTTCAAGCTATTGGGGTTAGCTTGAACCTGGGCGGGAATGGTTGTGGCTGGATCTGTCTGCTCATCCTTCCAACGGGACAAGCGGTTGACATCAACCCGTAGATCTTCCAGTTCATGTCGGAAGTGACGAAACTCCTCAAGTATTTGTCTCTGGATGTCGATCGGTTCTTCTGGGGGTTTGGATGACTGAGCTGATTGTCTGGGGGTTTGAGATTGCTGATGGTATTGCTGATGTTGGCTCTGGCGATTGTAGGGTTGCTGCTGCTTCGGTTGCTGGAATGCGGCATTATAGAAAGTAGGTGGGCGCTGATAAGTCTGACGGTCTCCCATATTACCCTGTCGGGTAGTGTCTTGGGTGTACCAGATGCCATTCACTTCAAATGTCAGAGACGGGGCTTCCTTGACTGTCTCAGTCGGTGGGGGCGGCTGTTGGGAAAATTGGGCATGGGATTGATCGTGAGCCCATGGTTGTTGTTGCTCTGCTCCTGGTTTCTCCTGGACATGATGCACATGATATATCGGGACAGTAGGTGCACTAGGCATCCCCATCTTGGACACCTTCTCGGTGAGTTCCTCCATCTGCTTCGGGAATTGCGAAATCCTACTGTCGATATCGTTCATTCTCTTGTCCACAATTGTCAATTTATCAGAAATAAAGTGCATGCTTGGAATCAAGTCCTCAGCTATTTCTGCCACCGTCTGCTTCCCGCCTTTGGCTTGAAGGGTGTTCAGGGAATCAGTGTATGCTCTACTGGCAATTTGAGACCGGCTTGTTTCTGCCATCTGCTCCAGTATTTTCCAGACGGTCTCAGCTCCTCGTGATGTGTAATTCCCTCCGCAGGCAGCACTAACTAACCCTTGAGTCTCATGGTTGAGGCCAGAGTAGAGTGATTGGACTAGGATGTTGTTGTCCAGATCATGGCAGGGACATTTTTGTAGCAGGTCCTTAAACCTATCCCATGCCTCACAGAGTGGTTCATTGGGCATCTGAGAGAAACTGGTGATGCGGGTCCTCATTTGATTGGTCCGGCTCAAGGGGTAGAATTTCTTCAGAAAGAGGTTTTTGAACCTCTCATAAGTTGTCATAGTCACCCCCAAGTTTTTCACCCAGTAGTCTGCTTTCCCTTTCAAGGTGAAAGGTAGTGCAGTGAGACGAATGTAGTCTTGGCTGACTTGTGGGTGCCTCAGATTAGAACATATCAGCTCCAGGTCCCTCAAGAATTCGTATGGCTCCTCAGTCGTATTACCATGGAATTGAGGTAATTGACTGACAAAATGTGGCTTTAATTCATAGTGGATCTCTGGCTGTGGTGGCTGCAAATAGTTCCACACTCTGTACTGTCCAGGGTTGTATGCGGCTTCCATTGGCACTTCTCCTCCAGCATTCATTTGTTCGAGCTGCTCCCTCAGTAGCTGTTGTTGTTGCTCAGATGCAGCCAGTCTCGCGAGAATCATCTTCATTGGATCTTCATTAGGTTCATCTTCAGGGTCTTTCTTGGAAGGTATCTTGGGTGGCATCTCTTTTTCTTTATCTGGAGAATATAAAGGATTTTAGTTAATAGATTGGAAAGAATTGATGTAACAGTTATCCTCGATCTTTTGTGGTGAGAAATAGACAGGGTGGGTCTGTCCTCCTTCTAGGAGGAAGAAGGAATATGGTTCTTGGGAAGGGTTTCCCGGGGGCCAAGCAGGTCCAGAGTAAGAGTTTCTCTGGGTTTTTGAGATTGGGGAGTTTGTGGTAGAGAGAGACGAGACTGAACAAAAATTACCACAGTCCTCCATTCTCGGGTCAACAAGATGTTTTATGATGTAGACACAATTGTGTGGTATTCGTTGATGAACTATTTTCTACGCACAATCAAACACAATACAAGGGTTGTTTCACCAACTCAACTCAAAATGAAGACCGTAAGGGTTCGATCAATTATCCCGTTAGTTTTAATTGGTGAGAATTCAAATCTTGTAAGCCGTTTGCGCGAGCTGTTAGGTTTGGAGCTGGGCTCTATCCTAGTGTGCGTCTCTCTCCTCGCTGCAAGATAAAATCAAACAATGTCGGGGTTGCTCTCCCGCAGAAATTCTTGATTTTATGGATTTTTTTTAGATCGGCTTTATTTAGCAGTCCCAATTTTATTGAGGCGATCACTGAAGAATTTAGGTGAACACAAATACACGTCTACCGTCCAGTCCCAATTTCCTTTAGATTTATGTGATAAAACAAGAGAGAGGAATTCGGAAAAGCCGATGCACGCGGAAAACTATGATGAATGCTCAGTTAGAAGACTTACAGTGCCTCCTCGCAATCTCCATGTGGCATGCAATACAGAATTTTAAAAATTTATACTAAATGTGTGCAAGCCGATGAAAACCGCACCTAAGCAGAAAGTTCTATTAGCGGGAAGAATTGAGTTGGATTTGGCTAAGTCGAACGATCTAATGTGCGTCTCAGTTAAAGTGCAGTGTGGCTTAAGATCCTACGAGCACAATCAAAAATAAAATGCTCTAAGAGCCGTATGTGCAGGTCTATCCTAATCGCCACTCAAGTCGGGCCTCACCCTCTCCGGAGAGTGAAACAGGCCACGACACACCACAAATAAAGTTCAAGGTCTTTTTTACACACGCGAGAGTCCAAACGGACACCGCTATAAATGAGCAGAAATTAAAAGTGCAGAAATTAAAAACCTAGACTCTACGCTCTCTCACGACTCGACTCGATCTTAATTTAATTGCGGTTTCTTCGGGTGTCGGTGAAGATGCGTCGGTTCCTTGAAAAACCGCTCCACGTGCGCCGGGTACCTCGCAAGAAAAATAAGAGAGAGAATGTAAGAGAGTGACTCAGAAAATAATCAAAAATAAAATAAATGAAATAAATGCTGAAAAATAAATACAAGAAATAAAATGGGATTTACAGTGAAAAATTCGGGGGTCAGACTACCCGAATTTGGAAAACCGAACAAAAATTTTCAAAACAAAAAACTAAGCCGTTTGCCTCCCCGGCAACGGCGCCATCTGACGAGTCCGATAATGCCAAGTTAAGAATGTGTTTTTAATGTTCGTGAGTGAAAACAATGAAAGTCGTTCGTTGTAGGCGGCGATCGGAAACAGTCAAGAAATAACCACAAATTTTATTCAATTTCAATCAAGTGGTTTTTATGTTTATTTTACTTGGGCAAGTCCCAAGGTCGATCACAAGGAGGCAAAGGAACAACCTAGAGTTGCGTCTATCAAATTTTGAGTTCGGTTTTCAAGGCGGTCTTTTTTTTGGAATTTTTCAATGCACTAAGGGATGCAAAATGCAAGTTCGGCCTATTTTAGGGACTAAAATGTAAATTTCAATCAAACGATGTTCGAAAAATACGAAACTTGGCCACAATGTAAATGACGATGAAATGAGTGCACTGCAATTTTTTTTGGAATTTTTAGATGCAATATGAATTTTTTATGAATTTCTAAGTGCAAACAAATTAATTTTCAATATTTAATTATAATAAATATTAAACCTATTTATTTTCGAGAGATAAAATTATCTAAGATCTATCACTAGGTGATGGATCTCAGAAAAATCCTAAATCTCAAAAATGTGGGGTATAATACCTATTAAAAATCAAATACTGAAATGTGCTAAATGATTTTTACAGAGCAAAGTATGCATGCAAATGCAAAGATTTTTTGGCACAATGTTAATCAAAGTAATCTCTACGATATGAGATTTTTGGGGAATTTTTAGACTAACGATTAATTAACTATGAATTTTCGAGCACAGATTGGGCAAAATATTCCAATTTCCACAAAACAATTATTTATTAATCAACCGTAAATCACAAAAATGTCCACAACATGTCAAAATGTAGAGGATGAAAAGATGAACAAAATGCTATTTTTAGATAAATATAATAATGTAAACTAGAGGTCTAAAATGCACGAGGAATGCAGGGGTACAGATGTAAATAAAATAGACAAAATATGAAAAAAGAATGAACTGCGGGGGCCTAATTGCAATTACCTATGAAACTGGGAGTCCCTATGCAAATTAACCACGAGGGCACGTGCGGAGCACGTGCCTCTGGTTGGAGGGGGGCCTCTGCGTGAATATAAGGGTCTTCGGGGGGCCTGGTGCAATTTACCCCCGCGTCACGTGCGGGGCACGTGACCAGGGGGGACTGACGATGGATGACGTTCCCCCGCACGTGCCTCGCACGTGGGGGGTCTCGGGCTGCGAGCCCGGCGGCGAGACGGCTGAGGAGAACCGGGCGAGGCGGACTGGGCGTCGTATCGTCGGCCTTCCTCTGGCCGACACACGGCCAAGAGGGCGGCGAGGTGGTGTTGGAGTCGATGGTGAGCGGCGAGGCGTTGGTCGGCTCGGCCAAGGCGGCGGGAGGTCGAGTCGCTGGTGGAGGAGGAGCAGCGCTCCTGGCGGTGGCGCTGGAGCAGGCGTGGCTGGAGGAGGAACAGTCGATGTCGTTGGCGACGTAGATGGAGGGAGCTGTCGTAGTTGGTCGGAGAAGACGAAGGCCGGCTACGGCGAGGCGGAGGCCGGGCGTAGGCGTTGGTGAAGTCGTTGGCGATGGAGTCGGAGACGACGCTGGAGTCGAGGCGGGCGCGTTGGTCGGAGCTCGGCGGAGTTGGCGAAGCAGAGGGTCGACGAGATGGAGCAGGGGACGATGATTGGAGGTAGGCGGAGAGATAGAGAGCGAGGGAAGGGGATAGAGAGAGAGATTGAGAGAGAGAAGAGAGATAGAGAGAGAAGGAGGGATACCTGGAGGAGATGGAGGCTCGACGGCGAACGCGGCCGGAGCGAAGCAGCGACGGAGGGCTTGAGCTGCGGCGAGGAGCGGCGAGCTTCTCGGATCACGCCGGCGAGGATGGTTGTCACGATCACCTGGAGAACGGCGGATGCCAGGACTCGGGGTTAGCGAGGTGTTTTTATAGTCGAGGGACGAGCGGCTGTTGCGGAGGTGGTTGGCGTCAACGGCGAGGCGAGAAAGGCGGCGGCAGTTGCGAGCGATGCGGGGGAGGCGCGAGGTTGAGGGTGATCTACAGCGGCTGTTCGATCGGCCATGATCGAACGGTTGCGGGGTCGCCACGTGGGGCAAAGGGAGGAAGAGTGGGGCACGTGCGGAGCACGTGCTTGGGAGGCACGTGTGACGCACGTGCGTCCGCTTTAATATATATTTTTTTTAATAAAAACAAGTATAAAAAAGGCTCAAAAAACGCTGACACGTGGCGGCCTCAGGGACGGCCACGTGTCAGCACCAGAAAAATCGAAAATAAAACCTCTTGTAAAATAGATAAAAAATAGCAAATGACCTCGGATCGAAAAAGTTTCTTCACAAAAAATGCTCGTCTCGACGAGATCTACAACTTTCATGAAGACATCAAAGCCAAATTCGGTCAAATGTAAAAAGTCAGTTTTTGGGGTATCCCATGTACATAGAATACCTTGATTTTTGGGTTTTCTAATTTTTGTGTCATTTTTTAAACAAGATAAAAATCCGGAAAAATAGGGAAAACTCAAAGAGAAATAAAAGACACATTAATCTAATTTTTTTGGATTTTTATTAATAAAGAAAATATATACATAAAATACAGGTCAAAAAGCCGCGAAAATATACAATGTACAAAAGAGGCCCAAAACCCAACTTTCACATACGAGCTCCGATTCACTTGAACTTGGTCTTGTTTTGAAGGTAATTGAATGTGTATTAGTTCAAAAGTGAGTAGGATCAAATCGGACACTGGATGGGGAAGATATGTGGCTTTTAGTCCGAAATTCCTAAAACTAGGGTTTGGGTTTTTGGTCCACTTATCAGGGTTAATTATTTTTTGTATTTTTTATTTATTCTTGTTAGTGATGTGTACACAGTAGAGGTGGTTTTGGGTTATGCGGTGTTAGCATGAAGGAGTTAAAAATAGGGGAAGTTAGGCTATTTACAGGTCATTTTTGGCTTCTTATTTTATGCAGAAATTAACGCTAAAATGCAATTCTTATGAAATCATGCATGAATGCTAATTATGTAGAATAAATGCAGAAATGCGGTTGATTTTTAGGGACTTGAGCTTTAATTAATGAGACTTAGAATGGTGAATCCGAGATTCATCACTCCCCGGTAACGGCGCCATTCTGATGAGCGACCTGAAGGCTAGGGTATAGGTGCTAAATCGGTCGTTGCGACCCACGTTATCAAATGCACTCAATCAAGAAAAATAGACCACTAATATAGATAAAATCACTCAAAACACGGAAGCGGTCTCGCTATTAGATTAACCTGGTATAGCGACCAGGGTCGAACTCAAGGAGCACGGGTTGGCCTCTCGGCCTATGAAGTAGTCAAAAAGGGAAATATAATAAAAGAAGCAACTATTTTTGGTGGTTTTTAATTATTTAATTTTTTTTGGATTTTTAATGAATTAAGAAAATAAGAAAAGTAAAGAAACACACACTTCAACAATTTATTAAAAGCAATAAAAATCAACCAAAAATTCAAACAAAAATATTTTTATGTGTTTTATGATTTTTAGTGTTTTTGGTGAATTTTTGAGAATTTTCTGATGTTTATTTAATTTTCTAAAAATCAAAAAGTAATTAAACTGAAAGGTATTGTCCGGCCGAGCTAAAAGGGCCTAGATAAAATATCTAAAGGCCCGAAAATAGCTAGGAGGTAATTTTCCTGTGAAGAGAAGAAAATAAGGAAAATTTAGGCACATATTTTATTATTTTTGGATTTTTGGTTTAATTGCTAGAATTTTTATAAGATTTTAGGTGTTTTTCAATTTTTAGGTGTTTTAGATAATGAAAAATAGCCAAAATTGGCTAGAAAATCAAGCTAAGTAAACCAAACAGTAGACAATTTTTCTGAAATTTTTAAATGAGTTTTAATATTTTTTGGGGGTTTTTAAAGTTAGACAGTAGCAAAATTAAGTGTTCTTGATTTTTTAAAAATATCAAATGAAAACAAAAATATCCTCAAAAATCCTCGAAAATTTTACACTATGGCAGGAGCCATGTGTCCAATTTTCGTTGGATTTGGAGGTGATTTGCTATTTTATTCAAAAATAAAGAAGGGTCACTGTGCACAGGCACCAAAGTGCAAATACCCGAGAGTCTGGGGGGTCTGGTGCAATTAACCCAGCAAAACACGCACCACGCGCGTGCCTGGGGCACTCAGGGACCCAAATGCAATGAAAATAAGTCCCGAGGACTTATTGGTAACAGGTACCAAAAGCCCAAGGGCTTATCTGCAAAATACCCACACATAGTCGCACATGCTCAAATAAACCACGCACAGGGGTAGAAATGCAAATAAGTAAAAACTTTCATTCAACTAATAACAACCAGAACTACAAGGGCATGAAATGCAAAACACCCAGAAAATCACGTGTCGAAGCACGTGTCACATCACATACAGGGGCATATTAGCAAATCAAAGCAAGTACCCGGGTCTCTATGCAAATAACCCTAAAACTAAACAACTAAACTCAATATTTACAAGACTAAACGCTAAATACAAGAAAAGACAGGGCCTAAGGGTAAATTACCCTTTATTAATGGAGCGGGTGGATGGAGGCCACGTGGAGCATCTGACGGTGGCGAACGATGGCTCTCCAGATCTCTCCTCCTCAGATCCAACGATGACTGCTGCTCCTGCGATGGGCGGCCCCGATGAAGTCTGGAGCTGGAGGAGTGATCGAACGGAGGAGAAGGGTCCTCGAAGAACAGATGACCGGCGAGATTCGTCGGCCCGGTGGTCTCGCTCCGAGGGTCCTCTGCTGCGCCTGAAGGTCGGAGAAGCTCCGCACTGGTGTCCTGCAGCTGGTCGTGGGCTCCGATGGTCCAGTCGAGCTTTGGTGAGCCCCGGCGAGGACGGCGGAGGAAGCCGTCTGGTCCTGATGGCCCAACACCTCAGACGGGCTGGGAAGCTCCTGCAAAGTAGACCAAAAGACTCACGTGTCGAGGGCAAACTGCCTCGACCCAGTCAGGTGGGGTGACGGTGGTCTGTGGGTCGGTATGGCGAGCTCCGGCGAAGGGGGTAGACGGAGGAGCTCGACTCCCAGCTCCTGTGCGAGCTGGGTTGGATGGGAATGCGGAGAATGTGCGTGAGGAGAAGACAGATGCGATGGTTGATTCCGATGGTCGAACGGAGTGATGGAATGGTCGGAATCAGCTAGAGACGGCGGCGGCACGAATTGGGCGTAATCGAAAATCAGAGAAAAAGAAAGGTCTACAAGGTTACCTGGGTGGACGAGTAGATTGGGGACAAGCTTAGGAAGCTCTGGGTCTTCGCCTCGAGGAGCGTCTCCCTCCGAGGCTCGGTGCTCCTGCTGGTGGCGGAGCAACGGCGGCGAAGCTCGCCAGATCGATGGCCTCTCTTCCTCTCCTCGCTTCGACAGCGCCAAACGCGAGTTGTCACTCTCGCGCACTTACTGGAGCTCACAGGGGTGGATTCGAATGGCCAAAGATGGAGGATTAGGGTGGCGGAGCAACGGCTAAATATGGGTGCGGGTCCGGCTAGACGAGGTCGGGTAGGGCGTGGAGGCGCGCGGATCCCGATGTGGATACCCCGGCGAGGGTGTCGGATGTGGCATTAAGGAGTCGGACCCGGGGTTTAGGTGGTAGGCGATCGGGTTTAGCGGGGAAAAATCCGAGAAGTTGGGGACCCGCTAAGGACCTGTGTGGAGTGGTCCTGGGGGGGGTAGTTGACCGGGCGGTCAACATCCCCCAGAGCCAACAGGAATCGGCCACGTGGCAGAATCTTAGAAGTGAAAATTAGGGTAGCTAGGGGCCGATTTAGCAAAAACTTAAAACATGAAATATTTTTATTTTATTTTTTTTCTATTTTTTAGTGATTTTTAATAATTTTTTTCGAAATAAAAATAAGGTATATACATAATATGTAATACATAGGTATATGTACACTATATAGGGTTTTTAAATTTTGATTTTTTTAATTATTATTTTTATGCAATTTTATTCCTATTTTATATTTTATTTATTTTCATTATAAAATAAGGAATAAAAAGATATTTTTATTTTATTTTTATTATTCATATACATAGGTAAAATAAATACATATGTACATTTATATACATGGTATATTTACAATATATTTTTGTGTTTTTAATTTTGCTATTTTTATTTGGTTTTTGTTTTGATTGTTTTTATTTTATTTATTTCCATTATATAAAGTAGAATATTTACATAGATTATAAAAAAATTAATTTTATTTATTTATAAGGCTAAATAGATATATAGGTGATTCCATGTACAATGTGAAAGTGATATTTTTGTTCTTTTTGATTTTTCTCTTTTTTATCTTGTTTTTATACTTATAAATATGTACAAGTATTTACAAACCCATTTGCATCTATTTTTGTGAGGAAAATATTTTATTTTATTTACATAGGTATTTACACACATATGAGCCCCTATCTCCCTCTACTTTGGCTTTTATGCGGTCAGGCCCATGCTGAGCCCTTCCTTGGGTTAGGTTGCTCAATATTTATTCTAAATATTTCCCTCTTTTTCTTTTTAATCTTTATTCTTTTATTTTTGCACAAAAACATGCTAACTATAGGTTTTTACACAATGCATGCTTTTGGTAATTATTTGTATTTACACATATCTACATGCATTTGCAAAGGTTTTTGTAGCTAAAATATAAGAATAAAGAGTGATGAATGAGTATTCATTACCCCCCTATACTTAATTTTGCTAGTCCCTTAGCAAACACTTATTTGAAAAAGAAGTGAAAAAGAAAGAAAAGAAAAAGAAAAGGAGAATGTACATGGATCAAGGCTGATTATTAAACTTGCCTTTATTAAATTAAGGTATGGAGCTCGATCAGATCTTTGGATTATTAATGTGTCGGAACCTTATTTGGACTTAAGTCTAAAACTCAACAGCCTCTAAGTTCCACTATTCTATAACCAAGACTCCTCAATGCTTCAGATCAGAACAAGTCATCAATCACAAACCCTGAAGACCATGAATCTTTTCTTGTCCTGTGAAAGTGAGGTCTAAGCTCTCCACCTCAGAAATGGCAACTTGACAACCCTCCCCAACAAGGTAACTCTATGACCTCAATCTGGCCACTCTTTACTCGAAGAGCGGGGTATTCCCTTCTAAGTTCAAGTTCAACCGGCTCAAGAAGAGGAGGAAGAAGAGAATGGGTCAAGGCCAGTGTAGCCAAGTACCCTTGGGAGCTTGACCAGTGTAGCCAAGTCTCCTTGCTGCCAGCTACATCAGGTGGATCATGAAACCAAGCTTTGCTTATTGCACTCTATATACATACTCCGGTGGGATTATCATTTTCTATCAGACCCACCACTTTTTTGGAGTTATTTTCTTTTTGCACATTTTTTTTCGAGTGCATCTATACAACATGTGCAGCATATGTACAAGGAGTTTTTCCTCTTGAGCCAGTAGACTATCCCTCTTTTGAAGCTTTATTGCAACCCACAACTCCCGTCGTTAGACCTCATGGCAACCAGACCAAGTTGAGACGCACTTCCTTCACTAAAAGAAGAAGAGAGGTTCCGCCTAGAAGTACTACCCTCATATGCTACCCCAAGTTAAGGAAGACTGCCTCCTCACCACCTCATCCGTAGAGAGCTCGGTGCATAGTGCTGGTGTCCCAGTAAAGCCATAATCTATATGAGTCATGTGTTGTTGTTAAGTGCTCTACTTAGGCTCATTTAGATGACATGTGATCATAGCCTAGTGGACTCAAAGAATTAAGTCACCATGGACCTGAAAAGCCTTAAACCTAAGCCCTATAAGGTTCCTCTTAGAAGTTAGGTGGATTAAGATCTTAATCAAGCTCCATTTCTCAATTTGATTTCAGGCTAGTTTAAATGTCAACTATCATCCAGAAAAACTATATACATATGTACAAGATGCTTATTTACACAAATTTTTACAATCATGCAAAATTTTTGAAAAATGTTTTGAAATCATGAATGGATGATGCATGAGGTGCAAGTTTTGCAAAAAGATATTTACACACATTTACACAAGATTTTTGCAAACTTTTGATTTTCAAAACATTTTGGAAAATTTTGTACTATATACATAATTTTGATAAGAAAATATTTACACAAACTTTACACAAAAGATTTTTGAAATCATTTTTACAAAAATAATTTGTACACTAGCTATTTATGTGCAAATAAAAGAAGTATATGTACATGAAAATTTTTAATTTTTGTGATTTTTAGCCATTTTATTTATTAACACACTCACACAAAGTACGAGTTATGGCTAAAGTATATATGAAATATATACACACTCCCCTATACTTAGCTCGAACGATGTCCTCAGAGTCAAGAGCGATGAATAAGACATAACTCGTGCTGGGTATAGGGAAGTGAAAAGAAGGGCTATATACAAAGAAGAAGAATGAAATAGAAAAGTCAAGAGGGTCTCTGGTCTTCCCCCTATACTTAGGATCAAGTAATCCTAAGTATAGCAGGCTGTATACTAAGGAAAAATCCGAGAGGAGAATGTACAGGGTCTACCCCCCCTCTATACTTAGGGTGAAATATCCCTAAGTATAGGCATCAAAACAGGGGTAGGCAGAAACAAAAGAAATACCCAAAAGGTCTCACATCCCCCCTATACTTAGGGTAAAGTGCACCCTAAGTATAGCATAATCACAAGATGAAGAAAGGGATGTGGGACTAAAGAATGTAGTGATATGGACATCTGGATCTATACAAGGCGGAGGAACAGTGAAACTCAGGCGTGAGATGCATTAGATGTGAGTCAAAGACCACATCTCACGCAAAATGAATAGGGGCAAGATCAGCGACCCGCGGCTCATGATCTAGAAATGGCTTGAGTCGCTGGCCGTTCACTCGAAAGGTACTCTCAGAAGACAACTCAGATATATCAATGCTACCGTTGTCGTGTACCTTTCTGACCAAGTAGGGTCCCTTCCATTTGCTCTGTAGCTTCCCTGGAAACAAACGTAGCCTCGCATCAAACAGCCATACTCTCTGTCCAATCTCAAAATGCTTGTGGCTGATATGAGAATCATGCCACTCCTTCACTCTCTCCTTATACTGTAGGCTGTTTGAGAAAGCTGTATCTCTAAGCTCCTCCAGGGCGGCTAACTCTGCCCTCCTCTGGTCTCCCATACCATCTGGATCCATAAGAATATCTGTAACTGCCCAAAGTGACTTGTGCCTCAGCTCAACAGGTAAATGGCACGGCTTGCCATATACGAGGCGAAAGGGAGATGTGCCCAATAGAGTCTTGAAAGAAGTCCTATATGCCCATCGTCCTTCTCCTCTGACTTCTGCTCCGACATCTTCATCAACAACCACCAGAGCTACATCGCCTCCGACAACACCAACGACGCCAAGCTTTGACGCCTCTTCACAGCACCGCTGGTCTCCATCGACTTCAGTCTCCTCCAGCATCAACCGTCAGGAGCTTCCAAGCTCTGATCTCCACCAGAAGCCCCGCCGGCCCCTCATGCCTCCGCTTACTCCATCGCCAACGACTTCTCCAGACGGCGGGCCATCATCGGCCGCCTCTGCCACGCGAGTTGATCGACTGACGAGCCACCTTCGCCGCAAAAGCCACCAGTTGATCTTCGCTCCGCCTCGCCACCGGGCGTGAGGCCTGAGGCCCCCACGCGCGTGCAAGGCACGTGCGTAGGGGGGAACGCTGTCCATACTCAGCCCCAGGTCACGTGCGTCGCACGTGACCCTGGGTCAATTATATCTCACCCCCCGGAGGTCTGCCCAATTGCACATCTGCCCAGGCAACCAGGAGTCACGTACTGGCCCTTAATTACTGGTAATTGCACTTAGCCCCCCACTGCATATTTCTTTCTTTATTTTATTTATTATATTTACAGTTACACCCCTGTATTCTACCTCTGTTTTAAACCTCTTCTTTACATTATTTTATCAATCCAAAACATGATGTTTGTTATTCAATTTTCTACACTTTGACATATTGTGGGCATTTTTGTGATTTACGCTTAATTAATAAATAATTGTTTGTGGAAATTTACATATTTCGCCCATTTTATGCTCTTTAATTTTTATTCAATTAACCATTGCTCTAAAAATTCCTCAAAAATCACATATTGTATAGGTAATTTTGTTTGACATTGTGCCTAAAAAGATTTGATTTACATATATAATTTGCTTTGTAAATATTATTTTGCACATTTCACTATTTAATTTTTATTAAGTATTAGATCTTACATTTTCGAGGTTTAGGATTTTTCTGAGATCCATCACCTAGTGATAGATCTTAGATAATTTTATCCCCTGAAAATAAGTAGGTTTAATATTTATTATAGTGAAATTCATTCTATTTGCATTTGAAAATTCATAAAAAATTCATATTGCATCCAAAAATTCCCAAAAATTACAGTGCATTCATTTCATCATAAGTTGTATTGTGGTCAAGTTTCATATTTTTCGGACATCATTTGAACGAAATTTATATTTTAGTCCCTAAAATAGGCCGAACTTGCATATTGCATCCCTTATTTGCATTAAAAATTCCAAAAAAAGACCGCCTCGAAAACCATGCATGAATCTTGATAAACATAAATCTATGTTGTTCCTTTGCCTCCTCGTGATCGACCTTGGGACTTGCCCAAGCAAAATAAACATAAACCCACTTGATAAAAATTGAATAATATTTGTGGTTATTTCTTGACCGATTCTGATCGCCACCTACAACGAACGGCATTATTATTTTCACTCACAAATAAAAACAACTTCTTAAAGCAGCGATTTACGGACCCGTTAGATGGCACCGTTGTCGGGGAGGCAAACGGCTTAGTTTTGTGTTTTGAAATTTCTTGTTCGGTTTTCTGCATTCGGGTAGTCTGACCCCCGAATTTTTCACTGTAAATCCCATTTTATTTTCTGCATTTATTTTCAGTATTTATTTTAAATTTGATTTTTTTTTCTGAGTCATTCTCTTACACAAATCTCTTTTATTTTTCTTGCGAGGTACCCGGCGTACGTGGAGCGGTTTTTCAAGAAACTGAAGCATCTTCACCGACATCCGAAGAAGTCGTAATTAAATAAAGATCGAGTCGAGTCGTGAGAGAGCGTAAAGTCTAGGTTTTTAAATTTCTGTAAATTTCCATTTCTGCTCATTTATAGCGGTGTCCGTTTGGACTCTTGCGTGTGTAAAAAGACCTTGAACTCTATTTGTGGTGTGTCGTGGCCTGTTTCACTCTCCGGTGAGGGTGGGGCCCGACTTGAGTGGCGATTAGGACAGACCTGCACATACGGCTCTCAAAGCATTTATATTTTTGATTGTGCTCGTAGGATCTTAAGCCACACTGCACATTAACTGAGATGCACATAGATCGTTCAACTTAGCCAAATTTAACTCAATTCTTCCCCGCTAATAGAACTTTCTGCTTAGGTGTGGTTTTTAATCGGCTTGCATTTCATATAGAATAATTTTCAATTCTTGTATTGCATCCCACATGAAGATTGCGAGTATTCACTGTAAGTCTTCTAACTGAGCATTCATCATCGTTTTCCGCGTGCATCGGCTTTTCCCGAATTCCTCCCTCTTGTTTTATCACATAATTCTAAAGGAAATTGGGACTGTACGGTAGACGTGTATTCGTGCTCATTTTAATTCTTCAGTGATCACCTAATTAAAATTGGAACTGCTAAATAAAGCCGATCTTAATAACACATAAAATCAAGAATTTCTGTGGGAGAGCAACCCCGACCTTAGATTATTTTATTTTTTCTGAGTGAGCGAGAGACGACACTTAAGGCTAGAGCCCAAATCCGGATTTTCATCTTGACTACTAATTCTGCCAAAAACGATTAGCTACTTCTCAGTGAGGATCTACAGGTAGCCAGTAAACGGTCTGGATTTTCATAGCAGAGTGGGTGGTTTAGAGGACACCGCATAAGGCTCCGTCCTCAAGTAACACGGGTAGCCGTTCTACGATCCGTACTTACACCCATACTGGTTGAAAGTAGGTGCAACTAGTCGAAGAATCCAGGCGAGGTATTACGAAAATTTCAGCACCTAACAGCTCGCTAAATTTTTGCCAAGATTGATTTATCACCAATTAAAATTGAAAAGATAATAGCCGAACTCTTACAGCTTCATTGTGTGAGTTGATGAACCCGGGGTTTGAATTGTGTTTGCATTGGTGTGCGCGAACCGATTTCAAGATCAATAGCCGCACATTTAATAAAATTTCTCTTGACTATCCTGTGCAATCATCTCTCTTCTTGATAATGGAACTCTTGTCCAAAAACTCTTGCAGATCCAGCCCCCCATTCCCTTTAAAAATGACTGAACATCTATCTAAAAACCCATCAGAGCTATACTACGAAAATGGATTTGTTTCAGTTAGGCCCAAACCAACTAAATCCTCTTCTTTCAATAATCCTCCAACATTTGCGGGAGACTTTCACGCGCAGATAAATTCGGCATCCTCATTGAATTCTTACTCAAATCATCTGACCACACATAACCACCTACCATCTTGGACTGGACCGTCTTATTCTCAGTTTCTCGCCAATGAAACATTTCAAAATAAAAATCCCTTTGAGTCTCATGACTGGGAGAGAAACTAAACCCAGATGGAAAGATATGCACTGAATGATCATCGGCGTTGGATTGACCATAATAGACCCCTCGTCAGACATGATGCTCATACAGAGGACTGGACTGACCTCCTAGAAACACATAAATCATGTATGCTGACTCCACCATATCAAGGTCTGACCAATCATGATCAAAGGATTGAACTCCACTCAGATTAAATACACATGCCTGGACCATATTAGCAGCCTCCTTCCATTATTTTTGAGGAGAAATTTTCAGAAAATAATGATCATATGTCGGATATTCCAAGAAATTCTCCTCTCAGTACAAACGAGAAAATAGAAGATGAAATTATCGAACACACATCGCCTGCTCCCATGATTGATCATGAACAAAATTTTGAGTATGGTATTTCGAGGATAAATAAGAGATTCAATTCAATAGAGGATAGATACAAAATTTTACTGACCGATTAATTTCACTCTATGGGAGCTCGGACATAAAAATGAAAGAGGAAATGATTGGATCTCATTTTGACAATTTTGAGTCAGAACATCAAAGCTCCTACTCATCGACGGAAGAAACCACATCACCACATCACACACAAAATGCCAAAAAAATCGAAATATTCGAAAATCAAGAAAAAAATCGAAAATCTCGAAAAATACATAAATTGAAACTGAAGAAGATCTGAAGTCCTGCTATACGGGAAGCACTAGGAAAGAAATTGATATTTGAACTTCCCTTTCTACAGGCCATTGAACACTTCCCCGATCTTAAAAGATTTATAATAAACAAATTAACTAAGAAAAAGTCAGGCAGGATCAGAACAAAGACCGAAAGACATATCTTGTCAATGGCCTCCTCGTTGGTGTTGAGGAGAAAAACCAAGAGCCGCATAGTGAAGCGGTTGCCCAGATTTGACTGTGAAATCAAAGATACAATTTTCACCCATGCTCGGATTGATGACAATTCACCGATCAATATCCTCTCGACCTCTGTATTCCATGAACTCAAACTCGGACCGATTCGGAAGATACGAGAGATTGTTCAATTGGCGAACCGATCGATAAAGCAGCCGAGAGAAATCATTTCTATCATCATGAAATTCCAAGGTGCTCCGCTCAAAGTAGAATTCACGATCATTGATATTGAGCATCAAAGAGAATTCACCCAGTCTCCAATCAATCTTGGAAAGCCATTCTTGGCATTGGCTAAGGCAATTATTGGTTGTGAGACTCGGGAAATCAAATTCACAGCAATGGAAGCACTTAGATCTGACCATGTCTTTGAGGAACCACGATCTTCTGAGGCAACCCACGAAGTCCCCGACAACCGTAACCATGAAGCGGTAGAAGAGCCCTACCCCGCAGCCACACCTGAGATAGCGGTTGTTGATGAGACTATTGGTTTAGAGACTCTCCCCAGTATTTCAATTCCCGCGTATCTCAAAATAGACAAATCCTTCTACTACGATCCTGATACATATGCATGGTCGCACTCTGGAGCAACATTCTCTGAATACTTGGATCAAATCATCCCAAATCGAGAGTGCACCAACATTCAGAAGGCCAAGAATAAACAAGCAAAACGAAAACCAACTAAGGAGAATTCCAATGGCTATTCATCTGGTTACTCAAGTGAACCGACACCTTCACGAAGAAAGAAAAAGAGAGTTACCTTTGACCTTTCGGAAGAGGAATCAGTTGATGATCCCTCATCAGGTCCGGAAAAGATACTCTACATGAGTGAAGTCTGTTCGGCAACTCTAAAGCCATATCTTTGTAAGGATCCAAATTTCAATTCTCATTGGACAACTCCCGTTCCAAACTACTACTCATCCAAAGCTAATGCTCCTGCCCTCTTCAAAGACACCGGAATTATTTCTTATGAGCTGACTGAGACCGGTGCTTCTGAGTATTCATCCGAGGACAAACCGATTGACCCCAAGAAGGAACAAATTCTGAGGAAACAACTGAAGAAACAAAAAGACATCAATATTTGGAGTATGTCCACTTTCAAATACTATTCCTCTGAGGATAACTCTGATGATGAATATCTTTCTTCTGACTCAAACACTTCATCTATTATCCATCATGATTTTTCTGAGGATGACACTGATCATAGTTGGGAATCATATGTCTCATCTCTGACTCACCATTACGATCTCCCACCGCAGGCTCAAAAGAAGATCAGCCGAAAACCACCTTAATCATCGGCTACCCACCCTCCCTCCCGACCACATCGGTCTCCTTGTACAGCTTCTTCCTCTACTTAGGCCAAGACCTAAGTATAGGGGGGACCGATGCCATCTGTATATACCATCCTTCTCCTTCTCCCGATCACTTCACTTCCACCCTTCTTCTATACTTAGGATGACCAGAGCCTAAGTATAGGGGGGAACCGACATCCATCTGAATATACTCTCCTCATTCACATATCGCTACCGCTTTATTTTTCTTTTCATTTTTTACTCTCCTACGCTTAGCCCGAGCTATGTCTTCTTTCCGCTTCTTGTGCTCTGAGGACACATCACTCGCTAAGTATAGGGAGGTCTGTGTATATACTTCATATATTTTACCCATATCTCGTACTTTCTCATAAGTCTATATATATTTACGGGGTGGGTAACTAACTAAAAAAAACAACAAAAAAACAAAAAAAAACACAACAACAAAAATAAAGAAAAGGAGTTTTTCTACTAACACTAACCTTGCCCGAAAATTTTTGAAAAAAATGGCTTCTTATTTCATCAAAAAAAATCAATCAAAAAATTCACCGAAAAAAATTGTGTCTGCATTTCACACACCGGTACTTCATCCAGCATTTCATTTGCATATGTGAAAAGTCATTGGGTTCTGAACTAAGTTATGAGTAGAAACCGAGAGTGGTCTGGACTTGACCTTAATCCACCTAATTTTAGAGGAACTTCACCGAGAAATAGGATTTTAGAAGCTTCAGGTCTTTTGACTTAATTCTTTAAGTTCCACATGACAATGTGCAGCGTTTGACTCTTAGTGTCTAACCTGGTATCTTCATTCTGGGTACAACTCTGGAATAGAGAATTAATTTGTACTCTCGCACTATGCACTTAGCTCAACTCAGACGGGATGTTGGAAGACTGTGCGAGTCTCTTTTCTGGTAGCATGGAAATCTAAAGACCGGAGTACGGGTTGAAATAAAGCTTCGGAAAAGGGATGGACGGCTGGGCACAATTTTTTCTAAGATCCCAAAAAATGTACGGAACAAAAAGATTCTATATCCGTAGGGGCACAACAAGATCCACGCAGAACCACCAAAAAGTCCAAATACAAAGAAGCAACTGCCAAATAAAATCTGACCAAAAAGGTCCAAGCTTCAAGAAACCTACAGATCTTGGTGGAGACTCGGCTACACTGGCCATCTTCACAAAGGAGAGGTGACTACACTGGCCACCCTCCAGTTCTTTTCCCCTTCTTCTAACTTCTCCCTCATTCGATTGTGAACACAGCACGACAGACCTTAGAAGGAAATACCTGACTCCCCGAGGACGAGTTACTGGAGAGGAGAGGAGCATGGTAGTCTGGCATTCTGGATTAGAAGAGCTAAAACCCTTCACACACATGAGTTGGTTATTCAATGTTCATAGGGTATACTTTGGGAAGAGGATTGATCTAAGATGACTTCTGAGCCGAAACTATGACAATGATGTGTAGAACTTGAGGGCTGTTGATTTTAAAATTCTATGTCTCACAGAAGTTCCATCACACTATTAATCCAAAGGTCGAGTTTAGTTTCATTTTCACCTTCCGCTCATGGTCTTGGTATGGAACCCAATCTCATTTCACCTCATGGCATTCCTTTTTGATGCTCAGGGACGAGCATGTTTTAAGTATAGGGGGATGATGAATCTCGGATTCATCACTCTAAATCTCATTTATTAAGCTCCATTCCCTTAAAATCATCAGCATTTCTGCATTTATTCTGCATAATTAGCATTCATGCATGTTTGCATAAGAATGGCATTTTATCCATCATTTTTGCACAAAATAAGAAGCCAAAAATCCAAGCCACAGTTGACCTGTAAATAGCCTAATTTCCCGGATTCTTAACCCCTTCATGCTAACTCCAAATAACCCAAAACCACCTCCACTGTTCACATATCACTAACAAGAATAAATAAAAAATACAAAAAAATCATTAACCCAAATAAGTGGACCAAAAACCCAAACTTTAGTTTTAGGATTTTCGGACTAAAAGCCCCATATCTTCCCCATCCAGTGTCCGATTTGATCCTACTCACTTTTGAACTAATGTACATTCAATTACCTTCAAAACAAGACCAAGTTCAAGTGAATCGGAGCTCGTATGTGAAAGTTGGGTTTTGTGCCTCTTTTGTAAATTGTGTATTTTAGCGGTTTTGACCCGTATTTTATGTATATATTTTCTTAATTAATAAAAATAAAAAAATAGATTTAGATGTCTTTTATTTATCTTTTATTTCTCTTTATTTTTCCGGATTTTTTTATCTGGTTTAAAAATGATAAAAAAATTAGAAAACCCAAAAATCTAGGTATTCTATGTATATGGGATATCCCAAAAAATCACTTTGTAAATATGATCGATTTTGGCTTTGATGTCCTCATAAAAGTTGTAGATCTCATCGAGACGAGCAACTTCCGTGAAGAAACTTTTTCAATCCGAGGTCAGTTACTATTTCTTTTTGATTTTACAAAATCTTTTTCTTTTGATTTTTCTGGTGATGACACGTGGCAGCCCCTGAAGCCGCCACATGTCAACGTTTTTTAGCCTTTATTTTTATTCGTTTTTATTAAAAAAATTAAAATAAATAAATAAAAGCTTCGTACATGCGTCGTACGTGCGGAGCATGTGCCCCACTCTCAGCTCACCCCTCGCCACATGTCGCATTCTCAGCCGACCGATCTCGGCCGATCGAGCGGCTGAGGTACATCGTCTTCCCGCGCCCCCTCCTTCGAAACCACCGCCAACCCCGATATCTTCGCAACCATCACCCTCCTCCACCAGCCGCCCCGATATCTGATAAGCGCCCCCGCACCCTATGTTAATTCGGTCAGATTAATGTCCAAATTAATTAGATGTGTTCGTTGCAGTCGGATACGAGAGGGCTAATCAAAAACCACTTTAATTAAATTTGAGTTAATTTCAAGCGGCAAATTTTTTTTACTTGGTGAAGTCCATGGTCGAACTCAGGGAGGCATCAGTCTCCTTAGGTGAATTATTAGCAAAGTCCAATGTTCGATTTTTCAAGGAATTATTTTTTTATCCTTTTCTATTTTCTGTGCAGACACACGCAACAATCTAGCCAATCCAAAGTTAAATCAGTTTGAGATATCAAATTAAGCCCAAAAATTATGAAAATTGGCCAGATGATAAATTATGGTGAAAAAGAACTACCCTAATTTTTTTGGAATTTTTAGACACTAAATGAATTTACTGTGAATTAAACATGCAGGCTGGGTGATTTTCACTAATTTATTTTTAATAAATAACAAATCACATCTTTTTCAGGAACAAAAATTATCCTAGATAGATCAAATGATAAGGAATCTAGGAAAATTGACAAACCTTAATTTCAATGTGAAATGAACCTATTAAAATTAAAATAAGAAAATCACTAAAGAATTTATTCAGGCATCGATATGTGTGCAAATGACATGAAATTTTTATGCGAGGTTGAGTTCACTATCCTAGAGCTACTGTGAATTTTTGAGAATTTTTAGAGCTACAGAAATTTAGTTATGAATTAAAAGGTTCAACTGGGCAAAATATCACACAAATAGACCAATTAATTCATTTAAAATTCTACTGCAATTACAAAATTGTGACAGGTGGCACAATAGATAGAGGACAAGTTACTCAACAATATGCAATTTTTAGAATTTAAAAATGATGCAAAATGACACCTAGGGATGCGTGCAAAGACAGGGGTGTATTTACAATATAGAAAATAAAATTACATAAAATGAAACATGCTGACAGAGACTTAAATGCAATTACCTATAATGGAGAAACTGATATGCAATTTCTCCACACGCACGTGCTCCTCACGTGGGGATGCTTCACAGGGACCTTTTTGTAATTTCAAAACGTCCCCAGGGCCTCTATGTAAAATACCCAGGCCGCACGTGCTCCTCACGTGGTCGGCCTAGGCTCGGGCGGCTTCGGAGGCTCGGGGCTTGGCTCGGGTGCTTCTGGAGGTCTAGAGTGAGGCTCGGCTAGCCTCGGGTGGTCCGAGCCTAGGGTCGGGTATGAGGCTCGGTCTTCGTCGACGTGGCGTAATGAAGACCCTTGGATCAAGATCGATCCAAAGGGTGTCGGTGCTGACGCGTGGCGAGATCAGAGGCCGTCAGATCTGGATAGATCCAACGGTGCCTGAGAGCCGCGGAAGATGGTGACGTGGCTGCCTCTCGACCGCTGGATCCAGATGATCGATCCAACGGTTGGCTGATGCAAAATATGTGGCGGACTCCTGAGCGTAGGATCAAGGATGATCCTACGGTCGTCTGCGGCTCCGGTCGGATGGCGACGTGGCTGACGCTAGACCGTTCGATTAGGATGATCGAACGGCCGCTGGACCTTCTCCCTCAACGGGCCTCCACCGCCTGCAGAGGAGTTGGCGGGGCTCCGGCGACGAGGCCTTGGCTCCGCCCGTCCCTCCTCGTGTCAGTGATGCTCTCCGGCAGTCCGGAGCTATCCCAGAAGAAGCGCGGTGATGCAGCAAGGCGTCTGGTGGACTCATGAGCTAGAGAGGGCCGTGGGAGCTCCGTGGCGACGAAGCTCAAAAGGCTCTCCGGTGATGTTCCGGCCAATGCACGAAAGTGGTACCTGCAGGCGTTAGAAGAGTAGCCGATGCAAGGGGTGCACTTGTGGAGACGTGGGGATGGTCGGCGAGGCCTAAGGAGGATCGGAGATGGTCTGGCGATGGTACTCCGGCCAAGTGGCGGAGCTGGAGATGGTGGAGAGCGAAGTGAAGTGTTTGAGGGTGTGAAGGGTACCGCGAGGATGAGAGCTCCATCGCGGAGCTCGGCGGAGTGGAAGAGAGGCGTGAAGATGGATGTAGACGTCGAATAAAATAGGAGAAATCAAAAGAAAAATCAAATGAAGATCGGAGGAAGGTGGAGGAAATTACCTGGGGTTTGGAGCTCGAGATCGAGGTCCAGATCGTCGCTCGAAGGGGAAGTAAGTCCCTGAGCTCAAGCAGCGACTCGGAGGAGTGGCTGCGACACGGCGGTGCGCCGAGGATCTCGCCGGAGAAGATGACCGGTCTTCGCTCGAGGAATCGTTCACTCGCTGTCACCAAACGGGTGCTCCGAGCTCGGGGTATCTCTCAGGGGTGGCGGATGGGTGTGAAATTGGCCGGAGGGCGAGTATTTATAGGTTGGAGTAGACGGCCGGGCTGGTGAGGAGGCGAGGTTCATGGGGTTTGTGGGACGTCGCTGGCAGTGGACGTGGGTGTAAGGTGACTGGCGAGGATGAGGGACGAGTGGGGGTGATCGTGGGATAGATGGTGGTCGTCGACGGTGGAGGGAGCGCGCCCAAGAATAGAAAGGGGTTGCCCCTCCCGCAAGGCGGAGATCGTGGGAGAGAGGGGTGCTAGAGGTAGGGGACGAAGTCCCAGCCATTGGATCCCTTGATCCAACGGCCGAGACCGAGGCGGGATGGAGCGGTAGGATGAGATCTGGGGTGAAGCGATCTGAGGGTCATGGAGCGACCACGTGGCGCAACGGGGGCGAGGTTCGAGCGGGCAGCTGAGATGGGATGAAGGGATTCGATCGGGTGGTTAAGATTAGAATGTCAGTGGACGATGCAGATCGAAGGGCTAAGGCGTGATCTGATGGCGCATAATGCGCCACGTGGCACGCTGTAGGAGAGGCGCGGACGGGCAGTTTAGATAAGGCGAGGGACTTGATCAGACGGTGGTCTTTTAAGGCGTACGTGGAGGCATTGTGGTCGTTGGATCTGGATGGAGATCCAATGGTTGTGGTCGCGGGCGGCTAGGGCAAGGGAAGCGGGCCGCGTGGCGCAACCAGATGATGCCACGTGGCCAGCTGTGATTGGTTGGACAAAGAAATAAGTGTAGATAGAAGAGGGGGGCGAATTTGGAAAAATGCAAAATATGAAAGTTGTAGATCTCAATGAGATCTACAAGTTTCATGTTGACCAAAGACGGAGATGAGATCAAATATGATACAAAAAATACAAAGATACAAATATGCATACATGTAGTATACAAAGAGGCCAAAAAACTCAACTTTTTCATACGAGCTCCAAATTGGATGAAATTAGTCTCATTTTAAAGGTCTTTTAGTGTGTATTATTCTGAAAGTAAGTAGACCTATTTTGGAGTTGGTATGAGGGATCTATGGGCATTTTATGGTCCAAGGGCTTTAGGGCTTTATTGGCTATTTTACAAAGGACATTTCTGGCTTTCTTCCTTATATTATTAACTAAGGTGCACATAGTATAAGGGAAAGGTTATTAAATGAGTGGATATTTTACAAGTGATTTTGGCTTCTTATTTAAATGCAGATGAATGCTAAAATGCATGTTTTATGTATGCATGTCTGAATGCTATTTATGCATTATAAAGGGAAATATGCCTCTATTTACTCAGGAACAAGGCTCTATTTTTAACTTTTAGAGTGATGAATCACAGATTCATCAACCCCCTATACTTAAACCTTGCTCGTCCCCGAGCAACTAAATAAAGTTCAAGAGTTAAATGATTTTGGGTTCCATACCAAGGTCATGAACAAAAGTTAAAAATGAGCTTGACTCAACATTTGGATTGATTATGTAGCGGAACCTTATTTGGACCTGAACTTAAGACCTAACAGACTTCAAGTTCCACAAGTCTTCTATTCAAGACTCCTCAATAGTCAGGTCAGAACAAATCCTCAAACGCAAATTTCTGATGACTATGATTCTTACTTGTACTGTGTAAGTGGGATATAGCTCTCCACATCAGAAATGACTCAGAACCAGCCTCCTCTAACAAGGTAACTCAAATAACCTGGTCCAGTAACTCTTTCCTCGAGGAGCGGGGTATTCCCTTCTAAGTTCAAGTGCGACCAACTCAAGAGGAGAGGGTAGAGAAAAGAATGGACGGTAGCCAGTGTAGCTACCTATCCCGGGATGCCTGACCAGTGTAGCCAAGTCATCCAACTGCATTTTCTTTGCTAATATACATACTCCGACAGGTATTATTGTTTTTTTACTTGGACCTGTCTGATTTTTTTGGAGTTTTTGCATTTTTTTTCAAACTCATACAAGGTGCAACATGTACATCAGGAGTTTTTCCTCTTGTGTCAGTAGACTATCCCTCTTTTGAAGCATTATTGCAACCCACAGCGTCCTGTCCTTAGACGTCAACACCACTAGACTAGGTTGAGACGCACTACCCTCCCTAGAGGAGGACGGATGTGTCCACCCGTGTGCTACTCCAAGCTAAAAGATTCTACCTCCTCACCACCTCATCAATGAAGAGCTACGTGCATTATGCTTGTCCAAGTTAGGTCATTATCTAAAAGAATCCTACGCATGCACGAGATATTCTACTTAGACTAATCAAGATGACATGTGAACATAGACTTGCAGACTCAAAGAATTAAGTCACTTGACCTGAGAAATCTTAACTCCAGTTCCTATAAGGTTCCTCTGAAATTAGGTGGATTAAGGTCAAATCAAGTCCATCCTCAATATCTACTCATAACTTGGTTCAGAACCCACTAGCTTTCCACCTTGCATATGCAAGATATGTAGATGAGATGTAGATGTCATGCTATGAAGATGAATGAAAATGCAAGACTCTTTTTCTTTTCTTGGATGCAGAGATGATATGCAAGAGTAAATAAGAAGCCTATTTTTATTTTCATTTTTTTCAATTTTTACCCACCCGTAATTATTGTAAAACATATACAAAAATACGCAAAAGTACGAGCTATGGGTAAAGTATATATGTAATATATACACGCCCCCCTATACTTAGCGTGTGCTATGTCCTCAAAGCAAGAAGAGCGAGGAAAAAGACATAGCTCGTGCTAAGCGTAAGAGAGCTAAAGAGAAATGAAAATATATAGAAATCGACCGGCCCCCCTATACTTAGGCTCCGGCAGCCTAAGTGTAGAAGAAAGTCAAAAAGTGGGGCGGACGAGGTCAAGAAGAGAAGTGGATGAATATACAATGCGGGCATCGGTCCCCCCTATACTTAGGCTCAGGTCAGCCTAAGTATAGGATGGAAATGAGTATGAGGACCAATGTGATCTGGAGAATGTACAAAGAACTGACTCAAGTGGCTCCTCCCCCCTATACTTAGGTTATGGTTATCCTAGGTATAGTCCAAGATAATGATGTTATGAAGCGGAGGGGGTTTACTAGAGTCGCTTGAGAGAGGATAGGATGTACAAGAATGATAATATATACAGATGAGTCGGTCTGAATCTTTCGAGATGCTGCGGATGGCTAGGGCTCACTGCTGCAAGGTCTCATACGCGGCTCGAGGTGTATCTGATGTATCTGTCTCGCGCATGAATACAATCTCCTCAACATGGACTAACTGCTCATTGGATTCGACGAAGTGCTTCAACAGCTGTCCATTCACTAGGAATGTCGGTGCGTCATCTGCGAGATCTGAGATCTCGACACATCCACTATCATGCACCGTGCGGACGACAAATGGGCCTATCCACTTGGACTTCAACTTGCCTTGGAAAATCTTCAGCTTAGCATTGAACAACCATACCTTCTGTCCAGGAACAAAGGTCTTTCGTCTGATATATCTATCATGCCAACGCTTCACCCTTTCCTTGTACACCAAACTATTGTCATATGCACGGTTTCTGACTTCCACAAGCTCATTCAGATCCATGTCTCTCTGTTTCTGCCCAAGGTGCGTGTTCCAGTTGACTTTCTTGATTGCCCATTCTGATTTGTGCACTAACTCTGCGGGCAAATGGCATGGCTTTCCGAATACCATTCGGAATGGGGAGGTGCCTAACGGTGTTTTGTAAGCTGTCCGATAGGCCCAGAGGACTTGATCCAATATCTGAGACCAGTCCTTCCTGTCCGGGCGGACAAGCTTTTGCAATATAGTTTTCACCTTCCTATTTGACACCTCAGCCATACCATTGGTTTGTGGGTGGTAAGGACTCACGACACGGTGTTCGATGCCGTAGTCCTTCAGGAGTTTCTTCACCTCCCGATTCACGAAGTGGCTACCCCCATCTGATATCATCATTTTGGGGATCCCGAACCTAGAGATGATGTGCTCTCTGATGAATTTGCAGACAGTTCTGTTGTCTGCGATTCGGGTCGGGATAGCCTCCACCCATCTGGATAGATAATCCACCGCAAGAAGGATATATTCGAATCCGTGGCTAACATGAAATGGGCCCATGAAATCGATGCCCCAGGCATCAAAGACATCACAAATGATGATAGGCTGCATCGGCATCTCATCCTTGGAACCAACGGTTCCTCCCATTCTCTGGCACACTGGGCATGACTTCGCGAAGGCGGTGGCATCGCGAAACAGAGTCAGCCAATAGAAGCCACACTGAAGTACCTTCCATGCGGTCCTCTTCCCGGAGTGGTGCCCTCCTGCCTCTAAGCTGTGGCATAAAGAAAGGACACTCTGGTATTCCTCCAGAGGAATACATCATCTCCAGACACAATCTGGTCCTTCAAAGAAAAGGATCGGATCCTCCCGATGGTAGTGTCTAGCGTCTAACTTCAGTCGGTCGATTTGGCTCTTGGGACAATCTTCAGGAACTTTCTTGGAGACAAGATAATTCACGATATTGGCGTATCATGGGAGTGAATCGATAACAAAAATCGACTCGTCAGGGAAGGAGTCTAGAATTGGTGAATCCTCGGAAGTATTAAGATCTTCGAGACGAGAGAGACGATCGGCCACTACGTTCTTCTTTCCAGGTTTATCACGGATGTCCAAGTCAAACTCCCGGATAAGTAAAATCCACCGAAGAAGACGCGCCTTCGCATCCTTCTTCTCCATCAAATATCATAGTGCCGTGTGGTCAGTGAACACGATTACCTTAGATCCAATTAAATGGGATCTGAACTTGTCCAAAGGCAAACACTACCGCAAGCATTTCCTTCTTCGTAACTGTATAGTTACGCTGAGCGGTGTCAAGCACTTTGCTTGCATAGTGAATTGCAAACGGGATGCCATCTCTTCTCTGTCCTAACACAGCCCCCACAACATGGTCTGAGGCGTCCGTCATGATCTCAAAAGGAAGAGACCAATCTGGGGCTTGTAGGATGGGTGCGTCCATAATCATTCCTTGCAAAAGCTTAAAGGCCTCAAGACATTTGTGATTAACAATAAACTCCATGTCTTTGCCTAGAAGCTCAGTTAACGGTCGGGAAATCTTAGAAAAATCCTTAATGAATCTCCGATAGAATCCAACATGCCCGAGGAACGACCGCAACTGTTTGACGTTGGTTGGTGGCTGGAGTCGTCTGATCACATCCACCTTGGCAGGGTCAACCTCCATTCCTCTCTTGGAGATGGTGTGCCCCAACACTATGCCCTCCGTCACCATGAAGTGACTTTTCTCCCAGGAGAGCACCATATTAACCTCACAACATCTTTTGAGGACTCGGTCCAGATTCCTAAGACAGGAATCGAAGGAATCGCTGTGGACCGAGAAGTCGTCCATGAAGACTTCCAGGAATTCGCTGACCATTTCGGCGAATACAACGATCATGCACATTTGGAAAGTACCTAGAGCATTGCATAACCCAAAAGGCATGTGCCTGAAAGCATAGGTACCAAAGGGGCATGTGAATGTGGTCTTTTCCTGGTCCTCTGGAGCTATGGTTACTTGATTGTAGCCCGAGAACCCATCTAAGAAGCAGAAGAATTCTTTCCCCGCTAGTCTCTCCAAGATCTGATCAATGAACGGCAGGGGGAAATGATCCTTCTTCGTCGCGGCATTCAGGCATCTGTAATCCACATAGACGCGCCACGACGTGGGCACTCGCGTCACGATCTCCTCTCCGTCCTCATTGGTGGTCGTCTGAATTCCTGATTTCTTCGGGACAACATGGATTGGGGCCACCCACTTAGAGTCGGAGATTGGGTAAATAAAACCCGCGTTGCACCATTTCTCTATCTCCTTCTTCACGACCTCTCATAAATTTGGATTCAAACGACGTTGGAATTCACGAGAGGGTTTGGATTCATTCTCCAAGTAAATATGGTGCGAACACAGAGCGGGATTTATCTCGTGGAGATCGGAAATGCTCCAGCCTATCGCCTTGCGGTTTTTCTCCAGGATCTCTAGCAAGCGAGATTCCTGCTCCTCGGTCAATCGCGAACTGATGATGACCGGAAATTTCTTGTCCTGACCCGCAAGGAAGGCATATGTTAAAGTTGTGGGTAAAGGTTTGAGCTCAGGAATAGTGTGATCGTCTAAGAAGTCTGTCTCAATCTGATCTGGCTCGGTGTTGGAAGTGGCTGGATCTTTCTGTGTGATAGCTGTCACCAAGTTGTTCGGCTCAGGAGTCGGATCGTCAAAAGTCTCCATGCAATCAGTAAAAGCCACGCCCGACTCGTCATCATCATCTTCCGATTGTCCTAAAGAGGGGAGGACTGATAGGCCCAACTGGGCCTCTACGTCATCGAAGATGTAGGGCGATGCAGGTTCCGAGCTGTAGTCGTTCCTGAAGACCTCGTAAACTGACTCATGCAATGGATCATCTCCGGAGGGGAGGGACTCATCGGTGCTGGCTGGGTTCTGTCTCCATGGCCCAACTGTGTCTACATGCTCGCAGTCTGCTTCAGTTGAAGAGTACTCGATGCTAGATTCGGAATCCGATCTCTGCCATCTTGCCTGCTTCATCTCGAGTTCCTCATCTCCGCCTAGAGTTTGGAACTGAATCTTCCCGGTCTTATAATCAAATAAGGCCCCTGTTGTTCTGAGGAAGGGCCTACCTAGAATGATCTGGGAGTCTCTCCAATTACGAGGGGTTTCCATATCCAGGACAGTGAAGTCCACCATGTATTCTTGCCCCTCGACTTTGATCACAATGTTCCTCAATTCTCCTTGGGACCTCTTGGTTGATTTATCAGCAAACTGTAGAAGGGCTCTAGATTTCCTAAGAGGTCCGAGATTAAGCCGCTCATAGAGGGTTGTAGGCATCAAATTGATTGAGGAACCATTGTCCAGGAGAGTGTGTGCAAACGTGATGTCATCAACATGACTCACTACATAATGTGCACCCATGTCTATTCGTTTCCTAAGAAACGAGTTCTTTATTGCACAAGTCGTGGCTAGTGATAGAACGTGTTTCTCAACACGGCTTTTGGTCTTCCTGCTAACCCTAGTAGGTGTGCATCTCACCTTAAGGTATTTTTGGAATGCAGGGGTCATCTCCACGTACTTGTCAAAGGGGATTGTGACCTTGATGTGTTTATTGCAGAACTCTGCCATCTCAGGGTCATCTTTTTGGATTTTTTGGTTTTCTTCTTTCCACACTTGAGAGCTCGGGGGAAAGGGATTATTGACTCCAACTCATGTTCAAAAACTGAATGATTTTCATTAACTTCGGGAACTGAGTTCTTTACAAGACTGACTCTGAAACAAACTAGGACTCTGACTCTGACTAAAAAGAAAATGCTGAGGCGAAACCGGTGATGCTTCTTCCGCGACTGCTGGACGAACCTCCTCAGATGGAGGTGCGGTCTCTTCATCGGTTTCGTCGGACTCCATGCGGATGTGGGACTACTGCTTCGAGGACTCCGATGTCCTCTTCTTCTGCCGGCGATGGTGGTGGTGATGCTCCTCCTCTTCCTCCAAGTTCTCCTCAGGTAGAGACCCGGAGGCTCCTTCCTTCGGTGCCTGTGCCCGATCAGATATGGTTACGGTCCTTCCCCTCCTGAGGGACATATGATTTACATTATTGATAACCGCTCCCGCACCCTTAGTTAATTCGAGCAAATTAATTGTCCAAATTAATTTAAAGTGTTCGTTGCAGTTGGGTACGAGAGGGCTAATCAAAAACCACTTGAATTATATTCGATGTTAATTTCAAGCGGCAATTTTTTTTACTTGGTGAAGTCCAAGGTCGAACTCAGGGAGGCATCTGTCTCCTTAGGTTGATTTTTTTTAGCGAAATCCAAGTGCTAGATTTTCAGAGGGAATATGTTTGGTCTTTTTTTTATGCAGGACACATGTAACCAGCAGGCCAATATGAAGTTAATTCAATTAAGATATCAAATAGAGTCCAAAAATTCTGAAAATTGGCCAGATGATTAATTATGATAAAAATTAACTACCCTATTTTTTTTGGAATTTTTAGACACTAAATGAATTTACTGTGAATTAAACATGCAGACAGGGTGATTTTCACTAATTAATTTTTAATAAATAACAAATCATATTTTTTTGGAGATGGAATTATCCTAGATAGCTCTAATGATAAGGAATCCAGGAAAATTGACAAATCTTAATTTCAATGTGAAATGAATTTATTAAAATTAAAATAAGAATATCACTCAACAATTTATTCAGGCCCCGATATGTGTGCAAATGACATGAATTTTTTATGGCATGTTAAGTTCACTGTCCTAGAGCTACTGTGAATTTTTTAGGATTTTTGGAATCACAGAAAATTAATTAGAAATTAAGAGGTGTCACTGGGCAAAATATTCCACAAATCAACCAATTAATTCATTTAAAAATCTACTGTAATTACAAAAAAATGACACGTGGCACAATAGATAGAGGACAAATTTCTCAACAAAATGCAACTTTTAGAATTTCAAAATGATGTAAAATGCAACTAGGGATGCGTGCAAACACAGGGGTGTATTTGCAATACAAGAAAATAAAATTACATGAAGCAAATATGCTAACAGGGACTTAGATGCAATTACCTATAATGCTGGGGACTGGAGTACAAATTCTCCACAGGGCACGTGCACCTCACGTGGGGTCTGCTTCACAGGGACCTTGTTGCAAATATGAAAAGTCCCGAGGGCCTCTGTATAAAATTCCCAGGCCGCACGTGCTCCTCACGTGGGCGGTCTAGGCTCGGATGGCTGTGAAGGCTCGAGGCTCGGCTCGGACGCTTCTGGAGGTCTAGAGTGAGGCTCGGGCGGTCCGAGCCTAGGCTCGGGGAAGAGGCTCGGACCAGGGCTGTGTGGCGTGCTGCGGACCCTTGGATCAAGCTCGATCCAACAGATGGCGGTGAAGACTCATGGCGAGATCTCAGGCCGTTAGATCTAAGTTGATCCAACGGCTCCTGGCTCGCGATGGAGAGGGAGACGTGGCTGACTGACGGCCGCTGGATCAGATGATTATCCAACGGTTGTCAGCTGTTGCGGAGGTGGGACACGTGGCTCACGAAGCGCCTTAGATCTGGAGAGATCCAACGGTTCCTATGAAGCTCGGCTGAGAGGCGACGTGGCAGGATGACACCCGTTCGATCGAGGTGATCGAACGGCAGCTGGGCTTCTCCTTCAACGGGCCTCCGCCGCCTGCGGAGGAGATGGCTTGGCTCCGGCGAAGCGGCCTTTGCTCCACCATTGCCTCCTCACGTCGATGAAGCTCTCCGACTTGTCGGAGCTATCCCAATAGAATCGTGGTGCTGCGGCGAAGGTAACGGTGATCTCAGGAGTTGGAGAAGGCCGTCGGAGGCTGCTGGCGACGAAGCTCGAGGGCGACTCCGGCGAAGCTCCGATCAGTGAATCAGATGGCACCTGCAAGCGTTAGAGAAGGAGCCGAAGCTCGGGCGTGCACTCGTGGAGGTGGGTGGATGACTGGCGAGGCCTAAGGCGGAGGGGGATGATCTGGCGACAGTGCTCCGGCCAAGTGGCAGAGCTGGAGATTGATGGATGGTGAGATGCATCGTCGGCGGGCGTAAAGGTGACCGCAAAGATGAGAGCTCCGACGCGGAGCTCGGCAGAGTGAAATAACCGCTCCCACACCCTATGTTAATTCAGTCAGATTAATGTCTAAATTAATTAGAAGTGTTCGTTGCAGTCAGATACGAGAGGGCTAATAAAAAACCACTTTAATTAGATTTGAGTTAATTTCAAGCGGCAATTTTTTTTACTTGGTGAAGTCCAAGGTCGAACTCAGGGAGGCATCTATCTCCTTAGGTTGATTTTTTTAGCGAAATCCAAGTGTTATATTTTCAGAGGGAATATGTTTGGTCTTTTTTTATGCAGGACACATGTAACCAGCAGGCTAATATGAAGTTAATTCAATTAAGATATCAAATAGAGTCCAAAAATTCTAAAAATTGGTCAAATGATTAATTATGATAAAAATTAACTACCCTAATTTTTTTGAATTTTTAGGCACTAAATGAATTTACTGTGAATTAAACATGCGGACAGGGTGATTTTCACTAATTAATTTTTAATAAATAACAAATCACATTTTTTAGGAGATGGAATTATCCTAGATAGCTCTAATGATAAGGAATCCAGGAAAATTGACAAATCTTAATTTCAATGTGAAATGAATTTATTAAAATTAAAATAAGAATATCACTCAACAATTTATTCAGGCCTCGATATGTGTACAAATGACATGAATTTTTTATGGCATGTTAAGTTCACTGTCCTAGAGCTACTGTGAATTTTTTAGGATTTTTGGAATCATAGAAAATTAATTAGAAATTAAGAGGTGTCACTGGGCAAAATATTCCACAAATCAACCAATTAATTCATTTAAAAATCTAATGTAACTACAAAAATATGACACGTGTCACAATAGATAGAGGACAAATTTCTCAACAAAATGCAACTTTTAGAATTTCAAAATGATGTAAAACGCAACCTAGGGATGCGTGCAAACACAGGGATGTATTTGCAATACAGGAAAATAAAATTACATGAAGCAAATATGCTAACAGGGACTTAGATGCAATTACCTATAATGCTGGGGACTGGAGTGCAAATTCTTCACAGGACACGTGCTCCTCACGTGGGGTCTGCTTCACAGGGACCTTGTTGCAAATATGAAAAGTCCCAAGGGTCTCTGTGTAAAATTCCCAGGCCGCACGTGCTCCTCACGTGGGCGGCCTAGGCTCGGATGGTTGCGGAGGCTCAGGGCTCGGCTCGAGCGCTTCTGGAGGTTTGGAGTGAGGCTCGGGCGGTCCGAGCCTAGGCTCGGGGAAGAGGCTCGGACCAGGGCTGTGTGGCATGCTGCGGACCCTGAGCTCAAGCAGCGACTCGGTGGTGGAGAGCTGTGACTCGGCGGTGGCCGAGGATCTCGCCGGAGAAGACGGTCGTCTTCGCTTGAGGAACTAGCAATTCCTGTCACCAACTGGAAGCTCCGAGCTCGGAGTATCTCTCACGGGGGGCGGATGGGTGCGACGATGGACGGTAGTGGAGTATTTAAAGGTCGAAGGTCTCGGCCATGTTGACGATGGAGCGATGTTTAAGGAGTTCGTGGGAGAGAGCTGGAGGTCGATGTGGGTGATGGAGTAGCTGGCGAGGATAAGGGATGAGTGGGGGTCATCGTGGAGGTGGTGGTGGTCGTCTACGGTGGTAGAGGCGCGGCCAAGAATAGGAAGAAGGTGCCCCTCCCGCAAGGCAGAGAACGTGGGAGAGAGGGGCTCCCGAGGTGGAAGACAAAGTCTCCATCGTTGGATCTTGTGATCCAACGGTGGTGATCGAAGCGGGATGGAGCGGCTGGATGTAGATCTGGTCGTGGCGATCCGAGCGTTGTGAAGCGGCCACGTGGTGCAACGGGAACGGGGCGTGGGCGGACGGCTGTGATGAACATCAGGAGTTTAATTGGATGGTCCAGATGCTTGCGGGGCTAACGGCTCGGATGAAGAGACTGGAGCGTGATCTGATGGCGCAGAATGCGCCACGTGGCATGATGATGGAGAGGCGCGAACGGGCGATGGAGATGAGGCGGGGGTTTTGATCTGACGGTCAAAGTGAAGGGCGTACGTGGAGGCGGCTAGGCTGTTGGATCTGGACGACCATCCAACGGCTGAAAGCTACGGCAGCCTGGGCAAGGGATGCGGGCCACGTGGCGCAACCAGAGGGCGCCACGTGGCCTGTTGTGGTTAGCTGGACCAAAAATAAAGGTAGAGAGAAGAGGGGGCTGAATTTGGAAAAATTCAAAACATGAAAGTTGTAGATCTCGATGAGATCTACAAGTTTCATGTTGACCAAAGACGGAAATGAGGTCAAATATGATACATAAATATAAATATACAAATATACATACATGTAGTATACAAAGAGGCCCAAAAACCCAACTTTCTCATACGAGCTCCAAATTGGATGAAATTAGTCTCATTTTAAAGGTCCTTTAATGTGTATTTTTCTAAAAGTGAGTAGACCTATTTCGGAGTTTGTATGAGGGACTTATATGTATTTTCTGATCCAGGGATTCTAGGGCTTTGTTGGCTATTTTACAAGGGGGATTTTTGGCTTTCTTCCCTATATTATGAACTAAGGAGTACATATTATAAGGAAGAGGTTATTTTGGTAAGTGGATATTTTACAAGGGATTTTGGCTTCTTATTTAAATGCAAATGGACTGTTAAAATGCATGTATTGTGTATGCATGCATGAATGCTATTTATGTATTATAAAGGGAAATATGCCTCTATTTACTCGGGAACAAGGCTCCATTTTTAACTTTTGAAGTGATGAATCACAGATTCATCAACCCCCTATACTTAAACCTTGCTCGTCCCCGAGCAACTAAATGAAATGCAAGAGTGAAATGATTTTGGGTTCCATACCAAGGTCATGAACAAAAGTTAAAAATGGAGCTTGACTCGACCTTTGGATTAGTTGTGTGGCAGAACCTTATTTGGACCTGAACTTAAGACCTAACAAACTTCAAGTTCCACAAGTCTTCTATTCAAGACTCCTCAATAGTCAGGTCAGAACAAATCCTCAAACGCAAATTTCTGATGACTATGATTCTTACTTGTACTGTGTAAGTGAGGTATAGCTCTCCACATCAGAAATGGCTCGGAAGCAGCCTCCTTTAACAAGGTAACTCAATAACCCGGTCCAGTAACTCTTTCCTCTAGGAGCAGGGTATTCCCTTCTAAGTTCAAGTGAAACCAACTCAAGAGGAGGGAGTAGAGAAAAGAATGGACGGTGGCCAGTGTAGCCACCTATCCCGGGATGCTTGACCAGTGTAGCCAAGTCATCTTGCTGCATTTTCTTTGCTAATATACATACTCCGACAGGTATTATTTTTTTACTTGGACCTGTCTGATTTTTTTGGAGTTTTTTCTTTTTTTTTTCAAATTCATACAAGGTGCAGCATGTACATCAGGAGTTATTCCTCTTGAGTCAGTAGACTATCCCTCTTTTGAAGCATTATTGCAACCCACAGCATCCCGTCCTTAGATGTCAACACCACCAGACTAGGTTGAGATGCACTACCCTCCCTAGAGGAGGACGGATGTTTCCACCCATGTGCTACTCCAAGCTAAAGGATTCCACCTCCTCACCACCTCATCAATGAAGAGCTACGTGCATAGTGCTTGTCCAAGTTAGATCACTGTCTATAAGAATCATGCGTATGCACGAGATATTCTACTTAGACTAATCAAGATGACATGTGAACATAGACTTGTGGACTCAAAGAATTAAGTCACTTGACCTGAGAAATCTTAACTCCAGTTCCTATAAGGTTCCTCTGAAATTAGGTGGATTAAGGTCAAATCAGGTCCCTCCTCAATATCTGCTCATGACTTGGTTCAGAACCCACTAACTTTTCACTTTGCACATGCAAAGTATGCAGATGAGATGAGATGTCATGCTATGAAGATGGATGAAAATGCAAGACTCTTTTTCTTTTCTTTTTAGATGCAGAGATGATATGCAAGAGTAAATAAGAAGCCTATTTATTTATTATTTTATTTTTTTCTCTTTTTTTCTTTTTCTTATATATATATATATATTTATTTATTGGTATCGGTATACCTCCTATTTTACAGAATTTACAAGTATGTACACATTTTTCACACATTTTTTTTCACTTTCTACCCACCCATAATTATTGCAAAATATATACAAAAATACGCGAAAATACGCGAAAGTACGAGCTATGGGTAAGTATATATGTAATATGTACACGCCCCCCTATACTTAGCGTGTGCTATGTCCTCAGAGCACGAAAGCGACTAAAAAGACATAGCTCGGGCTAAGCGTTAGAGAGTTAAAATAACAACAAGTATAGAAGTTGTCCCGCCCCCTATACTTAGTCTCTGGTAGCCTAAGTGTAGAAGAAGATCAGAAATGGGGCGGACGAGGAAAAGAGGGGAAATGGATGAATATATACACGGCGGGCATCGGTCCCCCCTGTACTTAGGCTCTGGTCAGCCTAAGTATAGGACAGGAGTGAGTATGAGGATCGATGTGATCTGGAAGATGTACAATGAACAATGAAGAGACTCGGGTCACTCTCCCCCTATACTTAGGATCTGATCATCCTAAGTATAGCATAAAATGAAATGATATGGAGCCGGGGCGAGTGATTCGAATCATGGGGAGGGAGGGAGAGAATGTATGTACAAGAAAGAGTGAGAATATACAATGATTAAGAAGGTTTGTGACGAACCTTCTTGCGGACGCGAGGAGGTGGATAATATACATATGTGTCGCTGTCGGAATCGTCCTCAGATGAATAATAGTGAGGTTTAGGGATCGTCCAACGAGGGACGACACACGGCTGCTTGCTTAGATAAGGCTTAATGACAGCCAAACTGAGCTCACTCATATAAATCACCTTATCTGGACCCGATGAGGATTCCTCTGATAATTCCTTCTCCGGAATGTTGAAGGAAATTTTCTTAGTCGGTTTTCTAGAACCTGGATCATTGAGAGGGAGATGAGAGCGACGCGTCTGGAGAGGTTTGGGGGAACATCTCGAGGAATCAATTCTCGACTTCCTCTCACTATATAGCCGACTAGAAGAGGGAGCAACCGTGTTTTTATGTGGATTCAATTTATTCTTGGTTGTTTCCTTTGAAGGTCCAGGATGTGGTGCGGTGTTGACCATGGGTTCCTCATTAGACGAGTCATCATATAGATTAGCATATTCTTGAAGGGTCAGCATGCGTCTCGAGAAAGTGCTAGTGATCTCAGTTAGCTTGGCATTATTGGGCTCTTATGTCGGATCATCGAAATGATCAAGGCAATCCACAAAGGTCGTGTCCGACTCAATGATAGCTTCTGGTCGTGAGTCCTCCTTAGAAGCTATCACGGTGGTGGTGCAAGCAGTTGATGAAGTGGAGATGTGGGGATTCTCTGATCCAACGGTCGTCCAGACAGTCGATTTCTCAGGTGTAGCTGAGAGGTGGGACTCATCTACCTCTCGATGGTCATGACTGTCAGCGGATGTGTGGGTTACCTTAGAGTAAAGTTTATCACAGAATGGATGAGGTCGAAGCGCTCCCAATGCTGTAAAATCGATTTCCCGAGTCTCGCAATCTATAGTCGCCTTAGCCAAGGCTAAGAACGGCTTCCCGAGAATAATCGGAGACTGGGAAAACTCTCCTCGGTGCTCAATGTCAATGATCGTGAAGTCCACCTGGAGTAGAGCACCTTGAAAAGTAACGATGACTGAAATATTTCCTCTCGACCGTTTGATGGATCGATCAGCCAGCTGAACAATCTCTCTTGACTTTCTAAGTGGCCTGAGTTTGAGCTTGTCAAACACAGAGGTCGGGAGGATATTTATCGGTGAGTCATCATTGATTCTTGCATGGGTAAAGATGATGTCTTTGATTTCACATTCAACTCGGGGCAACCGCTTCACTCTGCGGCTCTTGTTCTTTCTCCCCATCACCAAGGAGGTGGCCATAGACACTATATGTCTTTCAGTCCTCGTCCTCTTATTGCCCGACCTCTTGGGCATTAATTTACTTCTCACAAATCATTTGAGGTCGGGAAAGTGATCTATGGCCTTTATTAAGGGAAGTTTGAAAATCAATTCTTCATCGAGTGCTTCCCTTAGGGCAGGATCCAATTTTTTTAGGTCTTTTTCATTTTCAATTTTTATGTGATTTTTTGGTTTTTCAATTTTTTTGGTAATTTTGATGGATGAATGATCAGACTCTGGATTGGAGGGCAAGTGGTTAGTAGAAGAGGGAGATAGAATGGACTCCAGCTGTACAGACGGTGTGGGTTCCCTGATGCTTGCTTGGTTTTCAACATCGGATCTACTTACATCCTTTTCCACTTTCATTCCCAGGCTGGCAGAAATTGAGTGCAATATTTCCATGACATCTCTCAACTTGTTACCAAATGATTCATTTTTCTCAATAAGTTTGGAAATGTCATCCTCCACAAAATTCCCATGACAATTCATGGGAGAGTTCTGCTCAAGTGGAGGATATTGCTGAGATATTGGGGTCTCATACTCAACATACCTAGACTCAGGCATGTTAATGCTGGGTCGAGTATGGACCATCTAGATGGCAAATCTTGATTGGAGCCTCATATGATGAAACGGAGACTGATAAGTCTAGCTCATGAGTCCAATCTTGTGAGTGTATAGGCTCTCCGAATGAAGGCTGGTTAATGGAAGCTTGATCACTAAAGTCAATCAAGTCTGAGAAATCATGATGTTCAGGCCTCTCTATTCGGTTTGTTCGATTGACTAAGTTATGCCCTAAGGTCAAGTTGGGATGTGTATATGTGAATTCTTGTCTGGTCCCTACTTTAGGTGAGAATGAAGTATGCATGGGCATATAATCTTGCCAATCATATATCTCAGCAATGGCTTGCTCTTCATTTGATTCTTTGATTCCTGCAAGCTCTCGAGAATAAGGACAGTCAGCCCCAAGATGGAAGTGGATCCGGAATGTCAGAATATGGAGTAGGTGAGAAATGCGAAGAAATGGAGAAGTCAGTCGAAGTTCTGACTTCATAATCAGGTTGAGGTGGAGCCGACCACGGGTAAGGATCTCCCGTGGATGGCGGAGGATACATGGAAGAATGAGAAGGCGAAGATGAATGGTATATGGTCGAGGAGGATTGACCAGAGGTCACAGTGTATGGGGACCAATATCCTGACATCTTTGAAGATGAAAGGATAATTGTAAGCAGATGGAGGTAGAAAATGTGCAATTATACAAGATAACACACACAGACAGACTCAAAGATAAATGCAAGAGCAAACCCCGAGTTCACACTCAACACGATGAAGGACCCGAAACCCAGTCCAATTAATCTTGTAGATTTTAAGTGTGATTTTCAAGCAAGATAGCAAGGATTACGCGGCCTATAGGGAAGTCGGCTCAGAGCCGGATGCGTCTTCCCTGTTTAACCTGTCGCCTAAGATACCGCCGGTCCTTCCTTTCTTCGCTCCTATCCCAAGTCGATGGATTCAAAGACCATACCCCTATCTACCTGCAAGCAGGCGGAGGCTGACAAGGCCGGAACTTCACCCCGGGGGGTTACTGGCAGCTTGTCGCAAAGTACCGCAATTTCGCCCCTATCTACCTGAGACAGGCGGAGGCTACTTGGTACTAGTCAGTGAATCTGAAATTATTCGACTTGTGATATTTGCTAGGATCAGTTGGAACGTGATATGGAAGGCGAGGATTTGGGCTCTGTCTTAAGGTGTTCACACACACTCAAGTACCCTCACTCAGCCAGAAAACAAGGTCGGGGATTAATCTCCCGCAACAATTTTCCAATTTTATTGATTTTTTGGTCAATAATGTTTAGCAGTCCCAGTTTAAGTTAAGTTATCACTTTGTTAGTCAACCACACAGCACGCCTATCGTCCAGTCCCAATTTCCTTTTTAATTTAAATGTAAAAATCAGAGGGGGAAATCGAGAAAAGCCGATGAAAGTTAAAAACAATGATGTGTATACTGAGTAGAGAATACTTACAGTGATCCCTTCGCTTTTATGCAGGATGCAGAACAGAATTAAGATATTTTACACTATATGCAAATGCAAACGAGAAAAGCCGCTCCTAGACAGGCAGTTCTATTAGTGAGTGAAGAACGAATTTGTTTTGACTAGATCTGTGGTCTAAGTGCGTCTTTTATGTGCAATGTGTGGTCCTAAATAATTACGAGCACAAGCAAATCCTAGAGTGGCTCAAGGAGCCGCTAGTGCAAGCTTAGTCTAAAATTCAAACCACACAGCAGACAGGGACACGGTTCCACTATGTTTACACACGCGAGAACCCAAACGGGAACCGCTGTAAATGCAGACAATTTTTACAAGTTAAAAAAATGAAAAATCCTTCTGGCGTCTCAACAACCGACTTGATCCACGAATGGTCGGCCTCCGATGCACTTCGAGATGCGTCGACTTCAAGAAAGCCGCTCCAAGTCCACCGGACCCTCGCACAAAAAGATATAAAAATATTAGAGAGATAAAAAATTAAAAAAAATAATTGAAGAAGAAAAAAATGGAATAATTACAAGGTGGTTCGGGGATCAGACTACCCGAGTGACTAGAAAACCTAAATCTAAGTGTCTAAAGTGATCCTAAGCCGTTTGCCTCCCCGGCAACGGCGCCATTTTGATAACCGCTCCCGCACCCTATGTTAATTCGGTCAGATTAATGTCTAAATTAATTAGAAGTGTTCGTTGCAGTCGGATACGAGAGGGCTAATCAAAAACCACTTTAATTAGATTTGAGTTAATTTCAAGCGGTATTTTTTTTGACTTGGTGAAGTCCAAGGTCGAACTCAGGGAGGCATCTATCTCCTTAGGTTGATTTTTTTAGCGAAATCCAAGTGTTAGATTTTCAGAGGGAATATGTTTGGTCTTTTTTTTATGCAGGACACATGTAACCAGCAGGCCAATATGAAGTTAATTCAATTAAGATATCAAATAGAGTCCAAAAATTCTGAAAATTGGTCAGATGATTAATTATGATAAAAATTAACTACCCTTATTTTTTTTTGGAATTTTTAGACACTAAATGAATTTATTGTGAATTAAACATGTAGACAGGGTGATTTCCACTAATTAATTTTTAATAAATAACAAATCATTTTTAGGAGATGGAATTATCCTAGATAGCTCTAATGATAAGGAATCCAAGAAAATTGACAAATCTTAATTTCAATGTGAAATGAATTTATTAAAATTAAAATAAGAATATCACTCAACAATTTATTCAGGCCTCGATATGTATACAAATAACATGAAATTTTTATGGCATGTTAAGTTCACTGTCCTAGAGCTATTGTGAATTTTTTAGGATTTTTGGAATCACAGAAAATTAATTAGAAACTAAGAGGTGTCACTGGGGCAAAATATTCCACAAATCAACCAATTAATTCATTTAAAAATCTACTATAATTACAAAAATATGACACGTGGCACAATAGATAGAGGACAAATTTCTCAACAAATTACAACTTTTAGAATTTCAAAATGATGTAAAACGCAACCTAGGGATGCGTGCAAACACAGGTGTGTATTTGCAATACAGGAAAATAAAATTACATGAAGCAAATATGCTAACAGGGACTTAGATGCAATTACCTATAATGCTGGGGACTGGAGTGCAAATTCTTCACAGGGCACGTGCTCCTCACGTGGGGTCTGCTTCATAGGGACCTTGTTGCAAATATGAAAAGTCCCGAGGGCCTCTGTGTAAAATTCCCAGGCCGCACGTGCTCCTCACGTGGGCGGCCTAGGCTCGGATGGCTGCAGAAGCTCGGGGCTCGGCTCGAGCGCTTCTGGAGGTCTGGAGTGAGGCTCGGGCGGTCCGAGCCTAGGCTCGGGGAAGAGGCTCAGACCAGGGCTGCGTGGCGTGCTGCGGACCCTGAGCTCAAGCAGCGACTCGGCGGTGGAGAGCTGTGACTCGGCGGTGGTCGAGGATCTCGCCGGAGAAGACGGTCGTCTTCGCTCGAGGAACTAGCAATTCCTGTCACCAACTGGAAGCTCCGAGCTCGGAGTATCTCTCACGGGGGGCGGATGGGTGCGACGATGGCCGGTAGTGGAGTATTTAAAGGTCGAAGGTCTCGGCCATGCTGACGATGGAGCGATGTTTAAGGAGTTCGTGGGAGAGAGCTGGAGGTCGACGTGGGTGGAGTAGCTGGCGAGGATAAGGGATGAGTGGGGGTCATCATGGAGGTGGTGGTGGTCGTCTACGGTGGTAGAGGCGCGGCCAAGAATAGGAAGGGGGTGCCCCTCCCGCAAGGCGGAGAACGTGGGAGAGAGGGGCTCCCGAGGTGGAAGACAAAGTCTCCACCGGTTGATCTTGTGATCCAACGGTGGTGATCGAAGCGGGATGGAGCGGCTGGATGTAGATCTGGTCGTGGCGATCCGAGCGTTGTGAAGCGGCCACGTGGTGCAACGGGAACGGGGCGTGGGCGGACGGCTGTGATGAACATCAGGAGTTTATATGGACGGTCCAGATGCTTGCGGGGCTAACGGCTCAGATGAAGAGACTGGAGCGTGATCTGATGGCGCAGAATGCGCCACGTGGCATGATGAGGGAGAGGTGCGAACGGGCGATGGAGATGAGGCGGGGGTTTTGATCTGACGGTCAAAGTGAAGGGCGTACGTGGAGGCGGCTAGGCCGTTGGATCTGGACGACCATCCAATGGCTGAAAGCTGCGGCAGCCTGGGCAAGGGATGCGGGCCACGTGGCGCAACCAGAGGGTGCCACGTGGCCTGCTGTGGTTGGCTGGACCAAAAAATAAAGGTAGAGAGAAGAGGGGGTCGAATTTGGAAAAACTCAAAACATGAAAGTTGTAGATCTCGATGAGATCTACAAATTCCATCCAAAGACGGAAATGAGGTCAAATATGATACATAAATATAAAGATACAAATATACATACATGTAGTATACAAAGATGCCCAAAAACCCTACTTTCTCATACGAGCTCCAAATTGGATGAAATTAGTCTCATTTTAAAGGTCTTTTAATGTGTATTTTTCTAAAAGTGAGTAGACCTATTTCGGAGTTTGTATGAGGGACTTATGTGTATTTTCTGATCCAGGGATTCTAGGGCTTTGTTGGCTATTTTACAAGGGGGATTTTTGGCTTTCTTCCCTATATTATTAACTAAGGAGTACATATTATAAGGAAGAGGTTATTTTGGTAAGTGGATATTTTACAAGGAATTTTGGCTTCTTATTTAAATGCAAATGGACTGCTAAAATGCATGTATTATGTATGCATGCATGAATGTTATTTATGTATTATAAAGGGAAATATGCCTCTATTTACTCGGGAACAAGGCTCTATTTTTAACTTTTGAAGTGATGAATCACAGATTCATCAATTATCGTACAAAAGGATCTCATGTTCAGATAAATAATTATCGGAATAATATACCTGATCTCGAGGTCAGTTCTGGCCATGGTGTAAACTGTTCGGGTTGGCCTGAACCTGTGCGAGAATTGGGGTCTTTGGCGCCATATGTTGGTCCTGGGTACGAGAGACCCGATTGATATCGGTTCTCATGTCCAGGTAGTCATTCTGCATATGTTGGACCCTATCAGACAGGGTCTGGATCGCCAAGGTGAGAGACTCCAATTCGGTGGGCTAAGCTGGCTGATGTGTGGATGAGGTTCTGTATTGGCCCTGCTAGCCATGTCGATACTGCTGCTGGTGGTGGGACGGTGCTGGGCCCTGCTGATATGTGCGCTGCTGCTGCTGGTGCTGCTGAGGCTGGTACACTTGTTCTGGCCTGGACTGAAAGCGCGGTGCGGGGACGGAGCTGGTTGCTTGGTAAGCTGGGGAAGGTCGGTGAGGCTGACCATTCCCCATCTCCGACTGTCTACTGACGGGGTCACGGCTGTACCACAACCCGTTGATCTCGAACACCTGCGGAGGCTCCTCGTATCCGGTCTCTGCTGGTGGGGGTGCATGCTAGTCCTGTTGGGTGTAAGTCTGATCCTCCACCCAGCCACTGTGAGGCCCCGGTGCCTGCTCCTGCACAAGATGGACTCGATGCACAGGTGCAGGTGGTGCAGAAGGGGCAGGTAGCTTTATCTTAGCTACCTTCTCAGTGAGTTCCTCCACTTGTTTAGGTAGACGTGAGAGAGACTCAAGGTCAGTGACCCTCTCGTGGATCTTGCTCGACCATGGTTAGCTTGTCGGCAATCATCCCCATGCTGGGGATGAGGTCCTCGGTCAGATCCGCTACAGTCCTTCGGGTTGTCTCGTTGGATAGGATTGAGGGAGACAACTGGTAGGCCCTGGTGGCCTGCAACCTGCTGGTTTCCGCCATCTGTTCCAGGATCTTCCATACGACGTGCTCGTTCTTGTTCAGATAGCTTCCTTCACAGGCGGCACTGGACTAACCCCTGCATCTCTGGGGTTAGACCACAGAACAAGTCTAGACTAAGATCGCCTTAGAAATGCCGTGGAAAGGGCATTTCTGCACTAAGTCATTGAACCTATCCCATGCATCGTGGAAGGGTTCACTAGGTCCTTGGGGAGAAGCTGGCGATCTTCGTTCTCATTTGGTTAGTCCTACTGAGAGGGTAGAACTTTTCAAGAAGAGGTCCTTGAACTGCATCCAGGTAGTACATATCACCCCTAGGTTCTTCAGCCAATGTGCTGCCTTATCACCTAAGGCAAAAGGGGTGGCCTTCAGTCGAATGTAATCTTGGCCAACATTGGGATGGCTAAGATTGTTGCAAACCAGCTCGAAGTCACGGAGGAAAGTGTACGGTTCTTCATTTGTGTTTCCATTGAACTTCGGAAGCAGACTTAGGAAGTGGGGCTTCAGCTCAAATGCCTCGGCGGGAACCGCTGGTGCTAACCAATTCTGAATCTCGTTCTCCGCCGGGTTGTAGGAATCGACCATAGGTCGGTCGATTCCTCCTGCTACTATTATCTGTCTCATTCGAGCCGTGAGATATGCATTTCTTTGTTCGGCTTTAGCAAGGCGATTGAGAATTTGTCGTAGTTGGTCCTCATCCGGTGGTGGCTGCTTTGGTGGCATCTTGTCCTCTAGTCCTGGGTATGAATTAAGATCGATGTCAGAGGACAAATCAAGGAAGGGGTTCTTACCGAGGCGATGGTCTTCCTCGGTAAGCTCAGATGAGATGAAAGGGTTGGTTTGAGAGTAACAACCCTGAGTATGAGGGAACCAAGACTTAAGAGGGTCATGAGTCCTGGGTGGTCCAAGGTGCACTTGGGCCGATGAAGATGAGTTACGTGGGGGACTCATAGAGAGATCGGTGGACTAAGAGTCGAGATCTCCCCAGTCGCTCATCTTTATATGGCGAGAAGAAGATAGGATTTTACTCCTACCTGAAGCAAAGAAATCAATCCAAGACCCTGGGTTCACACTCAACACAGTGAAGGACTCGAAATCGAGTCCAATTAATCTTGTAGTTTTTAAGTGTGATTTTCAAGCAAAAATAGCAAGGATTACGCGGCCTATAGGGAAGTCGGCTCAGAGCCGGATGCGTCTTCCCTGTTTAACCTGTCGCCTAAGATACCGCCGGTCCTTCCTTTCTTCGCTCCTATCCCAAGTCGATGGATTCAATGACCACACCCCTATCTACCTGCAAGCAGGCGGAGGCTAACAAGGCCGGAACTTCACCCCGGGGGGTTACTGGCAACTTGTCGCAAAGTACCTCAATTTCGCCCCTATCTACCTGAGACAGGCGGAGGCTACTTGGTAGTAGTCAATGAATTTGAAATTATTCGACTTGTGATATTTGCTAGGATCAGTCAGAACGTGACATGGAAGGCGGGGATTTGGGCTCAGCCTTAAGGTGTTCACACACACTCAAGTACCCTCACTCAGCCTGAAAACAAGGTCGGGGATTAATCTCCTGCTAACAATTTTCAGATTTTATTCCCTTTTTTTTGGTCAATAATGTTTAGCAGTCCTGATTTTAGATTAAGTTCTCACTAATTAAGTCCAACCACACAGCACGCCTATCGGACAGTCCCAATTTCCGTTTAATTAAATGTGAAAATCAGAGGGGGAAATCGAGAAAAAGTCGATGTAAGAAAACAATGATGCGATGCTGAGTTCAAGAGACTTACAGTGATCCCTTCGCTTTTTTATGCAGGATGCAAAAAAGAATTGAAAACTTTATCTAAATGCAAATGCAGGCGATGAAAGCCGCTCCTAGACAAGCAGTTCTATTAGCGTGAAGAACAGGTTATTTTGGCTAAGTTCTGCGGTCTAAGTGCGTCTTTTAAGTGATTTGTGTGGTCCTAATGATTACGAGCACAAGCAATTCCTAGATTGGCTCGGGAAGCCGCTAGTGCAAGCTAAATTACATTCATCCACACAGCACACGAGGGCACGGTTCCACTATACTTACACGCGCGAGAACCCAAACGGGAATCGCTGGAAATTATGCGAAAAATAAATAAAAAATGAAAATTACAAAGCCTCTCTTTCACTCAATAAATTTAAATGCTAGATCCTCGAAGCGTCGTCGACTCCTCGCGTTCCTCGCACAAAAACAAATTTAGGTCAGAGAGTGACACAAAAAAAATGATGCACAGAAATAAAAGAGAGAGAAAATAATTACAAGACAACCGGGGGTCAGACTACCCGGGGAAAAGAAAATCAAACATTCAAAATTTCACTAAAAATTAACCTAAGCCGTGCCTCCCCGGAAACGGTGCCATTTCGATAAGCGCCCCCACCCTATGTTAATTCGGTCAGATTAATGTCCAAATTAATTAGATGTGTTCGTTGCAGTCGGATACGAGAGGGCTAATCAAAAACCACTTTAATTAAATTTGAGTTAATTTCAAGCGGCAATTTTTTTTACTTGGTGAAGTCCAAGGTCGAACTCAGGGAGGCATCTGTCTCCTTAGGTGAATTATTAGCAAAGTCCAATGTTCGATTTTTCAAGGAATTATTTTTTTTTATCTTTTTCTATTTTCTGTGCAGACACATGCAACAATCTAGCCAATCCAAAGTTAAATCGGTTTGAGATATCAAATTAAGTCCAAAAATTATGAAAATTGGCCAGATGATGAATTATGGTGAAAAAGAACTACCCTAATTTTTTTGGAATTTTTAGACACTAAATGAATTTACTGTGAATTAAACATGCAGGCTGGGTGATTTTCACTAATTTATTTTTAATAAATAACAAATCACATCTTTTTTAGGAACAAAAATTATGCTAGATAAATCTAATGATAAGGAATCTAGGAAAATTGACAAACTTTAATTTCAATGTGAAATGAACCTAATAAAATTAAAATAAGAAAATCACTAAAGAATTTATTCAGGCCTCGATATGTGTGCAAATGACATGAAATGTTTATGCAAGGTTGAGTTCACTATCCTAGAGCTACTGTGAATTTTTGAGAATTTTTGGAGCTACAGAAAATTAATTATGAATTAAAAGGTTCAACTGGGCAAAATATCACACAAATAGACCAATTAATTCATTTAAAATTCTACTGCAATTACAAAAATGTGACAAGTGGCACAATAGATAGAGGAAAAGTTACTCAACAATATGCAATTTTTAGAATTTAAAAATGATGCAAAATGACACCTAGGGATGCGCGCAAAGATAGGGGTGTATTTGCAATACAGAAAATAAAATTACATAAAATGAAACATGCTGACAGGGACTTAAATGCAATTACCTATAATGCAGGGGACTGATATGCAATTTCTCCACAGGCACGTGCTCCTCACGTGGGGGCTGCTTCACATGGACCTTTTTGTAATTTCAAAAAGTCCCCAGGGCCTCTATGCAAAATACCCAGGCCACACGTGCTCCTCACGTGGTCGGCCTAGGCTCGGGAGGCTTCGGAGGCTCGGGGCTTGGCTCGGGTGCTTCTGGAGGTCTGGAGTGAGGCTCGGCTAGCCTCGGGTGGTCCGAGCCTAGGGTCGGGGATGAGGCTCGGTCTTCGTCGACGTGGCGTAATGAAGACCCTTGGATCAAGATCGATCCAAAGGGTGTCGGTGCTGATGCGTGGCGAGATCAGAGGCCGTCAGATCTGGATAGATCCACCGGCGCCTGAGAGCCGCGGAAGATGGTGACGTGGTTGGCTGTCGACCGATGGATCCAGATGATCGATCCAACGGCTGGCTGATGCGAAATACGTGGTGGACTCCTGAGCGTAGGATCAAGGATGATCCTACGGTCGTCTGCGGCTCCGCTCGGATGGCGACGTGGCTGATGCTAGACCGTTCGATTAGGATGATCGAACGACCGCTGGACCTTCTCCCTCAACGGGCCTCCACCGCCTGCGGAGGAGATGGCGGGGCTCCGGCGACGAGGCCTTGGCTCCGCCCGTCCCTCCTGGTGTCGATGATGCTCTCCGGCGGTCCGGAGCTATCCCAGAAGAAGCGCGGTGACGCGGCGAGGCGTCTGGTGGTCTCAGGAGTTGGAGAGAGCCGTCGGAGCTCCGTGGCGACGAAGCTCAAAAGGCTCTTCGGTGATGTTCCGGCCAATGCACGAAAGTGGTACCTGCATGTGTTAGAAGAGTAGTTGAAGCAAGGGGTGCACTTGTGGAGACGTGGGGATGGCCGGCGAGGCCTAAGGCGGATCGGAGATGGTCTGGCGATGGTGCTCCGGCCAAGTGGCGGAGCTGGAGATGGTGGAGAGCGAAGTGAAGTGTCTGAGGGCGTGAAGGGTACCGCGAGGATGAGAGCTCCGTCGCGGAGCTCGGCGGAGTGGAAGAGAGGCATGAAGATGGATGTAGACGTCGAATAAAATCGGAGAAATCAAAAGAAAAATCAAATGAAGATCGGAGGAAGGTGGAGGAAATTACCTGGGGTTTGGAGCTCGAGATCGAGGTCCAGATCGTCGCTCGAAGGGGCGGTAAGTCCCTGAGCTCAAGCAGCGACTCAGAGGAGTGGCTGCGACACGGCGATGCGCCGAGGATCTCGCCGGAGAAGATGACCTGTCTTCGCTCGAGGAATCATTCACTCGTTGTCACCAAACGGGTGCTCCGAGCTCGGGGTATCTCTCAGGGGTGGCGGATGGGTGTGAAATCGGCCGGAGGGCGAGTATTTATAGGTTGGAGTAGACGGCTGATGAATACCCATTCATCACTCTTTATTCTTATATTTTAGCTACAAAAACCTATGCAAATGCATGTAGATATGTGTAAATAGGAAAAGTTAGCAAAAGCATGCATGTTTGTAAATATAGATAATTAGCATGTTTTTGTGCAAAAATAAAAGAATAAAGATGAAAAAGAAAAAGAGGGAAATATTTAGAATAAATATTGAGCAACCTAACCCAAGGGAGGGCTCAGCATGGGCCTGACCGCATAAAAACAAAAGTAGAGAGAGATAGGGGCTCATATGTACATACTTATGTAAATAAATAAAATTATATTTTCCTCAACCAAAAATATGCTTGTATATATTTTGTATATATTTAGAACTATTAAAAACAAAATAAAAATTTAAAAATAAAAAAGACCAAAAATTCCCCTTACACCATGTACATAGACCACCTCTCTTTATTTATTTAACCTTGTAAATAAATAAAATTTATTTTCAAAACTTTTTGTAAATATTCTATTGTATATATTGTAAATAAAATAAATAAAAAGAAACAAAACAAAAATCAAATAAAAATTACAAAATTAAAAATGCAAAAACATATTGTACATATACCATGTATATAGTTGTATATAACTAATTATTTCACCTATGTATATAAATAATAAAAATAAAATAAAAATAGCCTTTTATTCCTCATTTTATCCTATAAATAAATAAAATATAAAATGGGAATAAAAATGCATAAAAATAACTAATTAAAAATCAAAAATTAAAAATCATATATTGTATATATACCTATGTATAGACCTATATTGTATATACCTTATTTTTATTTCCAAAAATTAATTAAAAATCACAAAAAATAGAAAAAAATAAAGTAAAAATATTTTGTGTTTTAAGTTTTTGAAAATTCGGCCATTTAAAGGCCCAAAAAAATCAAATAAAAGTTTATTGCATGGCGGGCTCTGATTGGTCCACGGGGGATTGTTGACCCCCGGTCAACTCTCCCCCCAGGACCACCAGAGCCGGGTATGTTGCGCCCGACCCGATTTCAATATTTTCCACCCGCCTAACCCGGCCGCCATCTACCCAACCCCGGGCTCCGATTGCTCTCCGATCATCTAGGATCCTCGCCCGGGGTGGGTTCGGAGGATCCGAGATCCGTGCTGCCCGCCCGACCTCTTCCTTCTCGGACCTCCCACACTATTTAGTGTCGTCTCCGGCGACCTAATCACGCTATCTCTGGACCCCTGCTCGCCGCCAAGGAGCTCCTCCAGACCACCCGAGTGACAGGCGAGTGTTTTGGAGTGGAAGCGAGGCCTGAGTTGGACGGATTCCATTGATCCGGTGGTAATCGCCGCCGTGCGCCGCCGCAAGCGCGCCTGAGCCTCGGGGAGCTCGACGACCCCTTGAGGCAACGACCGGGAGCCTCCTTGGCTCCAGCCCAGTCGACAGCAGCCATCAGGTAACTTAGTTAGGCCGTAGATTAGCGTAGCATTAGTTTTTTCCATTTCCGGTAGTGTAGCTCCGCCGCCTCCGCCAGTCGTCTCCGTCCACGCATTTGACCATCCGACCAGCCCACCACCTTCGTCTAACTCCTCACCACCTGCTCCGCCCCTCCATTCCCCCTGGCTCGTCCCGGAGCAGGGTTACGGGCCTCCTCCCTCCGCCGCTCGCCGAAGACCCTCCACTCCGCCTCACCGTTCACTTTCCGCCCGCTCTGACGGGTCGAGGCAGTTTGCCCTCGACCCCTCTTTCTTTCTGTGCAGGTCTTCAGGTCCATCGACCTCATCTGGAGGTCGGAGCTTCAGAGCACAGTAGCTCCCGTTCCTCGACGTCGCCGGAGCTCTCCTGAGCTCCTCTCCTCCATCGGAGCATTGCATCGGGTGCGGAGCTTCAAGGGGAAGCTTGTCCACACCTTAGGAGCGGTCGACGAGGACTACAGTGCACGCAGAGGGCCGGCGAACTTCGCCGGCAGCCAGTTCTTCCAGCATCCTCGTCCGCCGTCAGATCGACCTCGACGCTCCAGTTCAGATCGTAGCCGTCCATCCTCGGAGCAACGTTCACCGCCAGATCTTGCAAGGATCGATCTTCACCGTTGAGCGACGAGGTTAAGCCACGACACCCCTCAGCCATCCGATCTAGCACGTGGCTACACCTCGTCCATCCGATCCGAGCCCGGCTTCCTTCGAAGACCCACGTCGCAGCTCCTTCGTCCGATCATCCACGTGGACACACACCAGCCGTCGGATCGCGCCGAGGGGTCCTTTGGGTTTGCGGCGCGCCATCACGTCCATCCAATCCGCCACGCGTCGCGCATCCGTCCCTCGACATTAATAAAGGGGTAAATTATCTGTAGGCCCCTTTACTTTATGCATTTAGGTTTTAATCCTGTAAATAAGTAGTTTAGTTCTTTTATTTTTGTGAAATTTGCACTGAGGACCTTCTAGTTTATGAAAATTGCATTTATGCCCCTGCCTGTTGTGGACACGTGCATCGACACGTGATTATATGGTGTTTTTGCATCTTTGGCCCTACGTTTTTGCCCTGTTACGTTTCATATTTTTAAAAATAGGAATTGCAATTTAGTCCTTCCAGGCCTGAGTCACGTGTATCGTGCGTGGCCTGGAGGGTTATTTGCACTCCTATACCTCTACTTTCTAGGGTTGTTATTCCAGGGACCCAGAACTTCTTATTAATTGCAAAAAGGTCCCTGTGCCCTGTTGCTTTTGTTATTTTTGAATAACATATCAAATCACCTCCAAATCCAATGAGATTTTGACATATGGCTCCTGCCATGGTGTAGGAATTTTACGGATTTTTGAGGACATTTTTGATTTCATTTAGTATTTTTAAAAATTCAAAAACATCCTTTTTAGCTACTGTCTAGGTTTAAAAATACCAAAAAATTATAAAAACACCTTTAAAAAATTCTAAAAAAAATTAGTTACTGTTTCTTGTGTGTTGTTTGATTTTCTAGCCAATTTTGGCTATTTTTCATTGCTTAAAAACCCTAAAAATCTAAAAACCCCTAAAAACTCATAAAAATTATAATAAATAATATAAAAATCCAAAAACAATAATTTAGGTGCCCAAATTTTCCCTATTCTTTTTAGATTACAGGAAAATTACCTCTAGGGCTTGTTGAGATCCATAAATATTTTATTTTTGGGTTTCAAGCCTTGCTGGACAGTACCTAGGCCTTTGAGCACTGTTTGATTTTTATAAAATAAAATATACATTAAAAAAATACCAAAAATTCACCAAAAACACTTAAAAACCTAAAAAACACAAAAACAATTTTTCTTTAATTTTTGCTTGCTTTTTGGTGTGTTAAATAAATTGCTTAAGTTGGCTTGATTTTACTTTCTTTCATTTTCTTCATATATTAAAAATCCAAAAAAATATAAAAATTCTTAAAAACCACTAAAAAACATTTTCTTTTATTTTTATTGTTTTCACTACTTCGTAGGCCCTAGGCCAACCCGTGCTCCTTGTGGTTCGACCCTGGGAGCTATACCAGGTTAATCTTATAGCTAGGACCGCACTTCGTGTTTTGATTTCTGACTTCTTTCGCGGTTCGATATTTTTCTTGATATTCTCCGTCTGAGTGATTGAGGTCGCAACGACCACTTCCAGACCTTTGCCTTGATCATTCATTATCGGGGTTATCAGAATGGCGCCGTTGCCGGGGAGCACGGCTTAGTAGTGTTTTTGTTTTTATTTTCGTTTTTATTTTCGCGGCTTTTCGCGGCTCTTCGGAGCTCGCGGCTTTTCGCGGCTTTTGTATTTAGTTTCTTTTTGTTTTATTTTTGTTTTATTTTGATTTTCTTTTTATTTTTATTTTTGTTTTCTATTGAGTGTTTATTTTATTTCCATTTTTGCACATATACCCTTGCTTTTATTTTTCATTCATTATTTGATTATTGTTTATTGGTCTGATCACTCTTCTGTCTTTCTTGCGAGGGCCCGAGGACCGCGGAGGCTACTTTCGAGGAGCTGGTGCAGCCGCGGAGTTCGGAGGCGGCTTCTTTCTCTACGAAGCCGCAGAGAGAGCGAGAGAGAGAGAGTTGAGTGGGTGAGGTATTAGGGTAGTTTTCATTCATTCATTATTATTGTAATAATACAGGGACAAGACTTCTGAGACTGTTTGGACATTTAGACCGTAGCGGGTCTGTTTCGCCGAGCACCGGTGTGCTCGGGGGACCCATTAGGACCTGCGGCTTTTCGCGGCTTTTCACGCGGCTTTATTTTTCTTTTCTTACTGTCATTTTCCAGATTTTTCGCGGTTTTTGCTCTAGCCCCTAGACGTAGGACTTTCTGGTGACTGTGACGTAACTGAGTAGGATCCACACACCTAAGGCTTATCTGTTCCTATAGACCGTATTGGACCTACTTAAAAATAAATAATAAAAAATAACCGACTCGCTAGCTTCCGTAGCCTATGCGCCGAGAGCCCGTCCTGTAAAGCGCACTCCTACCCCGATTTGTCGGGCAGGGGAGGGACGAGCCAAGACCGGACCCTTTGGCTTGGAGGTCGGTGACCGGTTAGACGGTTCTTCGCTAGAAGTTGCTCGTCTAGGACTCGGCTTCCCGCTGCATCATTTAGCTTAGTTTACTTTCTGTCTTTATTTTATGCGCGGATCATTTTGCATGTAGAGAGCTGGAGGCAGGTACGCATTTCTGACTTTGCATGCATCATTGATTTCTCGTGCATCGGCTTTTTCGACTTCTCCCCTCGATTTTGGATTTAATAATCAGGAGAACCGAAAAATTCGTTAGGCGTTTCTTTTTTTGAAAAATACCTAAAAACAAAAACAATAAAATCGGGAACTGCTAATCATACTTGACCTAAAAGACACTTCACTAAAAATCTGTCTTGGGGAGAGTAACCCCCTCCTTGTCTGTTTGGATGAGCGAGAGAGTGATCCCGCACATTAGGCTAGAGCCTCCGATCCTTTCTTGACTGATTACCGGCTTTCAGTACAGGACAGTCGGTTGAGAGAGATTTGGACACCTATTTACCTCACGTAATCGCTCTGATAGACTGGATGATCACCTAAAATAAAATTGACAAGATAATTGACCGATCCCTTCGAAGGGCTGAGGCGTGATCTGATGGCGGATAAAATCGCCACGTGGCGCACTGTAGGAGAGGCGCGGATGGGCGGTTTAGATAAGGCGGGGGACTTGATCAGACGATGGTCTTTTAAGGCGCACGTGGAGGCGTTGTGGCCGTTGGATCTGGATGGAGATCCAACGGTTGTGGTCGCGGGCGGCTAGGGCAAGGGAAGCGGGCCGCGTGGCGCAACCAGATGGCGCCACGTGGCCAGCTGTGATTGGCTGGACAAAGAAATAAGTGTAGATAGAAGAGGGGGCCGAATTTGGAAAAACTCAAAACATAAAAGTTGTAGATCTCGATGAGATCTACAAGTTCATGTTGACCAAAGACGGAGATGAGATCAAATATGATACAAAAAATACACAGATACAAATACACATACATGTAGTATACAAAGAGGCCCCAAAACCCAACTTTTTCATACGAGCTCCAAATTGGATGAAATTAGTCTCATTTTAAAGGTCTTTTAGTGTGTATTATTCTGAAAGTAAGTAGACCTATTTTGGAGTTGGTATGAGGGATCTATGGTCATTTTATGGTCCAAGGGCTTTAGGGCTTTATTGGCTATTTTACAAAGGACATTTCTGTCTTTCTTCCTTATATTATTAACTAAGGGAGCACATAGTATAAGGGAGAGCTTATTTAATGAGTGGATATTTTACAAGTGATTTTGGCTTCTTATTTAAATGCAGATGAATGCTAAAATGCATGTTTTATGTATGCATGTCTGAATGCTATTTATGCATTATAAAGGGAAATATGCCTCTATTTACTCAGGACAAGGCTCTATTTTTAAACTTTTAGAGTGATGAATCACAGATTCATAAATCTCGCAACAGCCAACACCCCCTGAGTCCTCCGCCCTTGACCTCGCATCCAGTCGCCGCCCCCGTGATCTTCGCAACCACCCAACAACCCTGCGCATCTCCGGCACCCTATAAAACCACCTCGCCACCCCCAATCCAAACTATCCGTCGATAAGCCACAAGGAGAGGAGTGGCGATGACAGCGCCACCTCCTCATCTTCCCCCGGCGAGGTCCAAGCCCAGCCGATCTCGTTACAGCCCACGACGAACCCCCTCATCGTGTTGCTCCGCTTCGAGTTCATCTCGTCGAGCCCCTACGACTTCGTCTTCGACTACCTCCGTTCGCCGACTATGCTTCCACCGTCTTCAACACATCTGACTCTGCCTCATCGTCCTTCTTCTCCGACTTCTTCTCTGACGTCTTCATCAACAACCACCGGAGCTACATCGCCTCCGACAACACCAACAACGCCAAGCTTTGATGCCTCTTCACAGCACCGCTGGTCTCCATCGACTTCAGTCTCCTCCAGCATCAACCGCCAGGAGCTTCCAAGCTCTGATCTCCACCAGAGGCCCCGCCGCCCCTCACGCCTCCGCCTACTCCATCGCCAACGACTTCTCCAGCCGGCGGGCCATCATCGGCCGCCTCTGCCACGCGAGTTGATCGACTGACGAGCCACCTCCGTTCGCAAAAGCCACCAGTTGATCTTCGCTCCGCCTCGCCACCGGGCGTGAGGCCCAAGGCCCCCACGCGCGTGCGAGGCACGTGCGTAGGGGGGAACGTCGTCCATACTCAGCCCCAGGTCACGTGCGTCGCACGTGACCCTGGGTCAATTGCATCTCACCCCCCGGAGGTCTGCCCAATTGCACATCTGCCCAGTCAACCAAGAGTCACGTGCTGGGCACGTGACTCCTTAGACAATGCTGAAGTATCCCTTGATTACTGGTAATTCCACTTAGGCCCCCACTACACATTTCTTTCTTTATTTTTATTTATTATATTTGTAGTTACACCCCGGTGTTCTACCTCTGTTTTAAACCTCTTCTTTACATTATTTTATCAATCCAAAAATAGCATGATGTTTGTTATTCAATTTTCTACACCTTGACATATTGTGGGCATTTTTGTTATTGACGGTTAATTAATAAATAATTGTTTTGTGGATATTTACATATTTCGCCCATTTTATGCTCTTCAATTTTTATTCGGATTAACCATTGCTCTAAAAATTCCCCAAAAATCACATATTGTATAGGTAATTTTGTTTGACATTGTGCCCAAAAAGATTTTCATTTGCATGCATAATTTGCTTTGTAAAAATTATTTTGCACATTTCACTATTTAATTTTTAATAAGTATTAGATCTTACATTTTTGAGATTTAGGATTTTTTTGAGATCCATCACCTAGTGATAGATATTAGATAATTTTATCCCCTGAAAATAAGTAGGTTTAATATTTATTATAATTAAATAGTGAAATTCATTCTATTTGCATTTGAAAATTCATAAAAAAATCATATTGCCATCCAAAAATTCCCAAAAAATTACATTGCATTCATTTCATCATAAGTTGCATTGTGGCCAAGTTTCATATTTTTTGGACATCATTTGAATGAAATTTACATTTTAGTCCCTAAAATAGGCTGAACTTGCATCTTGCATCCCTTATTTGCATTAAAAATTCCAAAAAAAGATCGCCTCGAAACCGTGCATGGATCTTGATAGACATAAATCTAGGTTGTTCCTTTGCCTCCTTGTGATCGATCTTGAGACTTGCCCAAGTAAAATAAACATAAAACCACTTGATAAAAATTGAATAATATTGTGGTTATTTCTTGACCGATTCCGATCGCCGCATACAATGAACGACATTATTATTTTCACTCACAAATAAAAAACAACTTCTTAAAGCAGCGATTCACGGACCCGTCGTGCTCCCCTGTCACCGAAGCTCATCAGCCAACAACCCAGATGTCTAAGCGAGGCCAAGGAGCAGTTCAAAGAAGGAAGGAAGGTTGGGAGGTGGTTTTGAACGAGTGATGGATAGGGCAAGAAGAACGAGGAATCAGGGACGCCTCAGTGATCCATGGATCAAGATAAACCCAAGCGTGTATCATGGATAAGAGGGGAATAAAAGTCAAGAAGGAAGCTATGCGGAAAGATAAAAGGAGACTCCTCGAAAAAATCGTGGAAAAAGAGTCAAAACCACAGTCTGACACACTACAGGAGCTAGGGTCAGAGAGTGACCCTCGGTCAACTCTCTAGCCCTCCCGATTGGTCTGTCGTGGACCAACTAGGAAAAATCCTAAAAAAATAATTTGTAAAATCATGTAAAAATAGAAAACGAATTTATTAATTTTTATTATTAAATAAAAAATGTTTGTTATTTCTAAATTATTTTATTATGATTTTTATTTTTTATTTTTGATATTTAAAAATATAAGTTTCCTTTTATAGCCTATGTAGGTATACATATCTATATATTTTAATGTTTTATTTTTATTTTATAAGTTTTATTTTATTAATTTTGTTTATTATTTTATATATTTATAAACTATTTTTGTCCACTGAAATATATTTTTATTTTATTTTTCTGAAGTGTTTTGTATGATTAAATAAATAGAAGTATAATTCACATAGATATAGTTATAGGTATTATACCTAGGTATTTTATACAAGTATTTTATTTTGAGTTCTATTGATGTTTTAATTCAAGATTTAAAATACATATATATTACAAATAATATTTACAAAATTACAAAAATATAAAAATAATGAATAATAAATACAATTAATATTTTAATCGGTACACTATAGAATAGGGGTCCAAAACTCAACTTTCAAACCGTGGCTCCGCAAAATGTGAAACCACCTTCATTAAATAGCTTATTTAAAATTATATACAATTAAAGGTGATTTTGATGCGTTTCGAGTTTTTATTAGGGAGATACATGTTTGGGAAGTTTGGATTCTGGAATCTTATTCAGATCATAACTTTTTACTTGTACGTTATTCTTGAGTGAAATTAATTTTGTATTTTTCTATACTTAATTATCTACAACTTTCATGTACAAAGTTCCTTTATTTGATGTATAAAAAGTGGAACCAAAAATAGGTTCCAAAATGAATAAATAATGAATAAAATAAAAGAAAATCTTTATTGGTATCTGTCCCTTTTCTCCCCCTACTTTATTCCTTGTCGACCTATTCATCTAGATGCATAGGTCTCTGGATTTTGGGTCATAAAATATTTGCAATATTTTATTTCTTTTCTTTTCTTTTCTTTATTCTATTATTTTAGCTTTAAAAATCATATTTTGTACACTATTTACACAATAATGCATGGATGATAAAATGCCTAAATTAACAGTATTTACACGCATTTACTAGGATTTTTAAGGCCAAAATGATAGAATAAAGATGATGAAACATAGATTCATTAATGGCCACAACCGAGTTGTGGAAGGTCGGGAGGCTAGACGCGGTGGAGGTCCGGCCACATAGCTGAGCTGCGAGATTCACACCACCAAACTCCACTTCGAAGACGCTCTCTGACAGTTGTCACTCAACCAAAGGTGTCTATGGGTGGAAGAAGGTGCGAGGCACGAGATGAGCTACAATAGAGGTGGAAGAGATTATTTATAAGCTTCCTAGGAGGCTGGAAGGATCGAGCGAGAGCGTGCAACCCTAGGAAGATCCGCGTCTTCCTAGGGATCCGTGAAGGTGATGAATCCTCAGGGAGGGCTCGGGCGCAAGATCGGATCGAAAGGAGTCCTGACCCGACCGGGAAAAATGGGAGAAAGCGCTCCGGCGGAAGGAATCGGGTCGGGTCAGCCCTGAAGGAGGGCATTGACCTGGGTCAACGAAACGAGCATAACCAATCAGGAAATTAAAATTTATAGAATATTTACAAATTCAATAAAAAATAGTAAATAAATTCAAAATGAAAAGTGTATAAAATTAAAAATGTTCGTCATTTTTCAAATAATTTTTTGTGATTTTTAATTATTTTATGACAAATAAAATAGTGTATATACACTATATAGTATTATATACATGTATAATATACCTATGTATTATGTACATTAATTTTTATTTTATTATTTTTTACACAAATACCCTAATTTTTTATTTTATTTATTTTTCACATGATTTTAGAAATACAAAAAAAATATTTTATTTTTATGATTTATTTACAAATGTAAAATAATTAGGGGATGTGACATATACACATGTAGTTTGTACAAGTAAGAAGGATTTTTTTTATTTTTATATTTATTTTTTCTGATTTTTATTTTGCTTTTGTTTTATTTCCAGGTTATATACAATGAGGTAAAAAGAATAGTTTAATTTTATTTTGTCAAGATACTAATTTATGCACATAGGTAATATGTACATCACAAAGCAAACCCTATCTCTCTCTACTTGTTTTATTTGGCGCTTGAGGTTCGGGTCACTCTGTATTTATTCTAAATATCACCTTCCTTTTTTTTCCCTTTATTCTTCTATTTTTGCATAATTACATGCTAATTACGCGATATTAACACATGCATGTTGATTACTATGTTATTGTATTTACACCTATTTACATGATGTTTTGCCAAGATAAATAGCCAAAATAAGAGAATAAAGCGTGAGAATCAAGGATTCATCAATGTGCAAGTTCATAGGAGGTGGGGCTCAAGAACTGAGCTCTGCTCCATATCCGACCATTGATGGTGGTATCCACAAGAGGGTTAGAAGTTAGACAAAGCATGTGTGCGTGAGTGGGTTGTGAGCAAACGAGAGTGGAATGGGGGCCTAATCGGGGCAGAGAAGATGGAGGGACAATGGGTCCTCCGAAATGTTGTAGGAGAAAATGGACTGAGGCAAAGAGGCTTATGGATGAGGAGGGAAGGTGACGGAGTGAGGCGCATGAATGAAGGTTGAACGATGGAGCTAGTAGGGTTTTCGGCGCTTGGTGAAGGTGATGGAGTGTCACGGAAAAATTATGATAAAACACAAGGAAAATGATGAAGGAGTTACCTGGAGGATCTAGCGAAGAAGAAGATGGACAGGAGATTGGGTTGATCTTCTTTCGAAGCTCGGGGTCATCGCTCGAGCTGGTCAGCTAAGCTAGCGGGCCTTGGCGACGCTTGGGGTGGCCGTGACATGGCAGGAGAGACCATGGATCTCACCTAGGGTAGAAGGTTGTCGTGGCCTCGACGAACTGCCCTCGACTGTCACCGGAGGGAGGAGGAAGCTGGACCTCAGTCCCGTGATTGGTGGATGAGGTGACAAGGGGGTTGTGGAGGTGGATTTATTGGTGGAGGAGCTCTAATTATTACTGGTGACGTGGTGTTTTGTAACGGCCGGGAGAGGAAGGTGGAGTGATGGGAGGGCACATTGGTGGCCGTGCGAGGATAAGGGATGATAGGGCTACTGGAGCGGGTGTTAAGGGACGACGGGGTGAAGAGGTCATGATGCTAAAAATGGAAGGGGGAGAGGGTGCGGTGAGGTGTAACGGATGGGGAGGAACCACAGGAGGTGGAAGATGAGGTCCTAGATGTTGGATCTCGCGATCCAACGGTCAGGATTAGAGCGCGGGCAGAGGGCTCATATCAGATTGATGGATCCGATCGAGTGTTTGCGGGGCGCACACAGATGAATGGTGTGGATGGGGTCAGGAGGGAGATCTGATGGTTGGGAAAGGTGAGGCATGTGGAGGATAGAGGACGGGGCCACGTAGGTAATGCTGGAGCGCAGGATGGGAGGCAATCGTGCGGTGGAAATCAAGGCGGAGGTGGACGGTCTGGATGAGATATGGACGGCTAATATGAGGGCTGAGAATCAACTGGAAGTGGGGGGTTCGGATGGAGGCAGGTCAGGGATGATCCAACGGCCAATAAGGAGGTCGGGTGGAGGGTAGAGGACGGGGCCACGTGAGCAGCCCAAAGGGCGCCACGTAGCCCAATCAGATTATTCTAAAATGGGAAAATAAAGAAATTCGAAAAGAAATAGTTAGAGACTTAATTACAAAAAAATCAAAACATAAAAGTTGTAGATCTTGAGGAGATCTATAAGTTTCATGTTTGACAAAAAGTCAAAAGAGATCAATTATATGAGGAAATATTTTTGGTGGTGTTTTTAATAAACACTTTTTTAGTGTTTTGATTTTTTGTCTTTTTTAATCTCTTTGCAACCAAAATATATGCAATATTTTATTTTATTTTTTTGGATTTCTAAAAAATAGAAAAGAAAGAAAAAGGTACTTAAATATAATAATCAGGGTTAGAATTTTAGTGTTAATTATACACATATTATTTATAATATACGAATAGTTAGTAACAATGAAATTAAATAGTGTTTTTATTGAATTGTTCAAGTTAGGAGAATAATAAATGGATTTTAGCATAATGTAACTGGGATTCATCACGGTCCATATTCACTGCTCTCATGCTCTTCATGAAGTAGGCTCCCTTTCCCCCTACATACATACATACATACATACATACATATGTGTGTGAGGAAAGGGATCCTACTTCATGAAGTAGATAACCTTGCCTACTTTATACTTATTTTTGGTCAATTTTTTATTTTTTGGGAAAATATCATCGTAGATTTTCGTCACTATGTTCTCCTAATATGCCATTTCAAATTTCGTCAGAAACAGAGATTCTTTTGCCCTCCATCTGGAACATGTCATTTTAATGGTCTTAGATTTGTTGTAATCGGCTTGTTCTAAATTGAGGGAATATGAGTCTCTATTTCAGATGAAAATTTAATGACATATTAGAGAGATATAATTATGAAAATCTATGGTGGTATTTTTCAAAAAATAAAAATTAATAAAAAATACACATGAAGTAGGTAAGGTTTATATATATATGGTAAAATGGGGTTGCCCCCATGGGGGAGCTAACTTGGCTCCCCCGCGCTATTTCTCTCATTTTTTATTTTTTTTAAAATTTCTTCCGTAGATTTTCATCAACATTTTCCTGTATTATGTCATTAAAAATTCGTGCGAAACAGAGACTCCTACACCTCCATCCAGATGGGGTCGATTTTAGCAATTCGGTTACCGTTAAAAAATGAATGTCTGGATGGAGGCCGTAGGAGTCTCTGTTTCTCATGAAATTTTAATAACATAATATGGGGATATAGTGATGAAATTTCACAGAAGAAATTTCAAAAAAAACGGGTAAAATGGGTCAGGGGGAGCCAAGTTATCTCTTCAAAAAAAATAAAAAATAGAGAAAATGGGGCGGGTGGAGCTAAGTTAGCTCCCCCGAAGGGGCAGTCCCATTTTACCCATATAGACATACACACAGGCGCGCGCGTGCGCACACACGCACGCGCGTGCGCGCACACACACATCAACCTTACCTGCTTCATGTGTATTTTTGATCTTTTTTTTTGAAAAATACCACCATATATATATATGGGTAAAATGGGACTGCCCCTTAGGGGGAGCTAACTTAGCTCCACCCATCCCATTTTCTCTATTTTTTATTTTTTTGAATTTTTTTCGTGAATATTCATCACTATATCTCTATATTATGTCATAAAAATTTCATGTGAAACATATACTCCTACGACCTTCATCCAGACAGTCATTTTTAACGGTCCTAAGATTTTTTAAATCGACCATCGCTGGATGGAGGTCGTAGAAGTCTCCGTTTCTCATGAAATTTGAATGACATAATATAAGGATATAATAATGAATTTACATGGTTTTTATTTTCAAAAAAAAATATACGAAAATAGGATGGGGGGAACTAAGTTAGCTCCCCCTAGGGGGCATATACATTTTACCCATATATATGTGTATATATATATTGGTAAAATGGCGCTGCCCCCTAGGAGTAGCCAACTTGGCTACTCCCAACCCTATTTTTTCCTCATTTTTTATTTCTTTGGAAAATAAAAATTTGTATATTCATCACTATATCCCTTAACATTCTATTAAAATTTCATCAGAAACATAGACTCCTAGGCCCTCCATCCAGACGTCATTTTTTTAACGGTCGCGGGATTTTTTAAATCGACCCTGTTTGGATGGAGGCCGTAGGAGTCTCTGTTTCTGACGAAATTTTAATAGAATGCTAGAGGGATACAATGATGAATTTACAAAATTTTATTTTTTTAAAGAAATAAAAAAATAAGGGAAAAATAGGGGTGGGAGCCAGAGGGCAGCCCCATTTAACCCTATATATATATGAGATCAATGGGGCTGCCCCCTTGGAGCAGCCAACATGACTGCCTCCGCGCCATTGACTTTTTTTTTGGAAAATATCGTCATGTATATTCATCCCTATATCCTCCCCTACACGTCATTCGAATTTCGTTAGAAACAAAGACTCCTACGGCCTCCATCCAAATAGTCATTTTTTAACGGTCGTAGGATTTTTTAAATCGACACTATCTCGATGGAGGCCGTATGACTCTGTTTCTCGATGAAATTCGAATGGCATATAGAAGAGATATAGGGATGAATATACATGGTGATATTTAAAAAAAATAAAAAATGCCGAAATAGGGGGCAAGACAGCCATGTTGGGACAACCCCATTAAATCATATATATATATATATATATATATATATATATCTGTGTGTGTCTATGTGTGTGTGTGCGCGCGCGCGCGCACGCGCGCGCGTGAGAGAGAGAGAGAGGAAATGGAGCCTACTTTGTGAAGTAGGTAACCATACCTACTTCACATCCATTTTTACCAGAATTTTTTTTACTTTTTTTTTGAAAAGTACCACTGTGGATTTTCATAACTATATCCCTTTAATATTGACATTCAAATTTCGTCAGAAACAGAGACTCCTAAGACCGTTAAAAATACATGTTCTGGATGGAGGCCGTAGGAGTCTCTGTTTCTGACGAATTTTGAATGACAAATTAGAGGAATATAGTTATGAAAATCCACGGTAGTATTTTTCAAAAAAATTACTAAAAATGGATGTGAAGTAGGTAAGGTTACCTACTTCACAAAGTAGGCTCCCTTTCCTCTATACATACATACATACATACATATACATACATACATACATACATACATACATACATACATACATACATACATACATACATACATACATATATACATACATATATATATAGGGAGCTGGGAGCCTACACCCAGGGGTGTAGGTAACTACCTACACCCGACCTCTTTTTTCATGATTTTTGAGTTTTTTTGAGGAAACCTTTGGGGGATTTTCTTAATATATTGAGGGGAATATTTGTTTCAAGTTTCATGCAAAACAAACATTCCTAACACGTTCATCTAGAAGGGGTCAATTTCAGCAATTCTGAGACCGTTAAAATTTGATAGTCTCGATGAAGATGATAGGAATCTCGAATTAAGTTGAATTTTGAATAACACCATGATGATATATAGTGATCTAATTCCCCAATTGTTTCATTTCAAAAAATAAAAAATCTATGAAAAAATGAGCCGGGTGTAGGTAGTTACCTACATACCTGGGTGTAGGCTCCTTTTCCCCATATATATATATATATATATATATATATATATATATGTATGTATATATAGATATAGAGAGAGAGAGGGCCTTTCAAGTGAGACTTGGTCCTTCCATTCCTAAGGAAGGCCAACGATCATAGCCGTTAGATTCAAATCTAACGGCATCATCACCTTGTTTGTCCAAAAGGGTATTTTGATCTTCATCTTTTGCATTAATTAAACATATCATTTAATATTTCGAAATACTAACTTTAGCTATATCTATTTTTGGTAATTTTTCGCAATGCTTTATTTAAATAATATCCTATTTTATGCTGGACGACATTACGTGAGGTGGTTGTTTGTATTTTCACATGTTTTTTTGTAGAATAACTGGTTCCTTTTGTAGCAACCATATATTTTTAGTAGAATCCGTGGTTCCTTATAAATTCATCAGCCATTTTGTAAAGTTTGTATGTTACTTTGTAGAATATAATTCATATTAGTATTATATTAATTATGTTTATATTTTCTGCAAGTATTTTATGTTTTGGTGATTTATATGAAATCTGCAAATCTTTTGTAAATATTGTCTGACATTTTACAAAGAAACATCAATTTCGTAAGAAACACATCCAAAATATATAATACACATCAAATATACAAGATGTCTAAAAATTACAATTGTCATCCGTGCCTAGTCGATATGTAATCATATATGTATAATACATATCGAAATTGTATAATATACATAAAACATTGTATAATAAAAATGAAATATGTAAGATATAATGGTTGGATGGCTTCCTTGCGCTACCACCATCGTGTTACACACGCCGCCTCGATCTATGCATTATCGTTGTCGCATGTGTGAAGATCCACGCATACCATCGTCGATCTATGCATTGTCGTTGCACCATGCGTGAAGATCCCCATATGTCGCCATCAATCTACACGTCGCCGTCAATCCACACGTCAACCATATCAAAGTCGTCGTAGTTGATCCGTCCATACAAGAACTCCATATGATAAAATATAAAGCATTACTCCAATACTCCATATGTCTGCCTCTGGGCCATATTTTCTCTACAACACTTCCGAGGAATGTAGTAAGCACATCCAACAATGTCTCTGAACACCTCCCTTGCAATTACAACAATCAAAATATTATAACACAATTCCTCATGCTTGGAGATGGAAACATTTGCATATGCAAAGGCAATGGAACAATGTCTTTTTTGGTCAATTTCCTGCCTAATGAGATGGATTTCTCGGGTATGTTTTTGTTCCAGGATAATTTGTTTCTGAAATCGATAATACGATATGAACTTCCATGGGAAAACGTGAAAAGGGGGAACCATATTTTAGATATAATACCGTGATTAGGGTTTGAACACAATGATATTGAAAAGCCAGGGCAATACTATGGAACGGACCTTTCTTGAAGAAGACAGAGGCCGAAATCGGTGGCCTTGAGCGGGACGCTCTCATCCTTGCTGAGGAGGAGGAAGTTCTCGGGCTTGAGATCCCTGTAGATAACACCCATGGAGTGGCAGGTGTGCACGATCTGCACAATGACGTGGAGAAAGGACGCAACTTCCCTCTTAGTGTAGCGGAGGAGGGATGCAAGTTCTCGGGCTTGAGCAAATTAGGATAGAGATTAAGGGATCCGAAATTTATTTGAGCAAATTAGGAGGGAGATTAATGACCTAGATATTTTAATCGTTTACATACTATATTTAGATATGAACAATGACCAAAATAGATTTTTGATTAATTAAATACTAATATTAACACACCTTTAATAACAACCGTCAGATTAAATATGGGTGAATGAGATTGTTGGCCTTCCTTAGGGATGGAAGGACCAAGTCCAATTTGAAAGATATCCTATATATATATATATATATATATATATGGGGTTGGGGAAGCTGCACTGGCGGGTGTAGCTAACTAGCTGCACCCGGCCATTTTTTTCATTGGTCTTTTGTGTTTTTGAAATGAAACCTAGGGGGATTTAAATCACCATATATCAACATGATATCATACCAAATTCAACTAAATTTGATATTTCTATCATCTCCATCAAGGCTATGACATTTTAACGGTTTTAGAATTATTGAAATTGACCATATCTAGATGGGCATGCTAGGAGTGTTTGTTTTGCATGAAATTTGAAACACATATTCTTGTCAATAAACTAAGTAAATCTCCATAAGTTTTTTTTTTTCAAAAAAAATAAAAACCAATAAGAAAAATGGTCGGGTGTAGCTAGTTAGCTGCACCCGCCGGTGCATACTCCCTTTTCCCTATATATATATGGGGTTGGGGAAGCTGCACTAGCGGGTGTAGCTAACTAGCTGCACCGGCCATTTTTTTCATTGGTTTTTTGTGTTTTTGAAATGAAACCTAGGGGGATTTATATCACCATATATCACCATGATATCATAGCAATTTCAACTAAATTCGACATTTCTATCATCCCCATCAAGGCTATGACATTTTAACGGTTTCAGAATTATTAAAATTGACCATTCTAGATGGGCATGCTAGGAGTGTTTGTTTTGCATGAAATTTGAAACACATATTCTTGTCAATAAACTAAGTAAATCTCCATAAGTTTTTTTCAAAAAAATAAAAAAACCAATAAGAAAAATGATCGGGTGTAGCTAGTTAGCTGCACCCGTCGGTGCATACTCCCTTTTCCACATATATATATATATATATAGAGAGAGAGAGGGAGGGAGGGAGGGAGGGAGGGAGGGAGGGAAAGAGGTTAATGGGGTTGCCCCCTTGGGGGCAGCCAACATGGCTGCTCCCGCATCATTTTCGGCATTTTTTTTATTTTTTTTCAAAAAATATCGTCATGTATATTCATCCCTATATCCCTCCTATATGTCATTGGAATTTCATCAGAAACAAAGACTCCTACAGCCTCCATCCAGGACAATCATTTTTTAACGGTAACAGGATTTTTCAAATCGACACCATCTCGATGGAGGCCGTAGAAGTCTTTGTTTCTGACGAAATTCGAATGACATATAGGAGGGATATAGTTATGAATATAAATGGCGATATTTTTTGGAAAAAAATAAAAAAAAACGCTGAAATAAGGGGACGGGGCAGCCCCATTAAATCCATATATATATAGGGTTAAATGGGGTTGCCCGCTGGGAGTAGCCAACTTGACTACTCCCACCCCTATTTTTCCCTCATTTTTTATTTTTTTAGAAAATAAAAATTTGTAAATTCATCATTATATCCCTCTAACATTCTATTAAAATTTCGTCAGAAACCGAGACTCCTACGACCTCCATCCAAACAGGGTCGATTTAAAAAATCCCGCGACCGCTAAAAAAATAACGTCTGGATGGAGGGCCTAAGAGTCTCTGTTTCTGATGAAATTTTAATAGAATGTTAGAGGGATATAGTGATGAATAAACAAAATTTTATTTTCCAAAGAAACAAAAAAATGAGGGGAAAATAGGAGTGGGAGTAGCCAAGTTGGCTACTCCCAGGGGGCAGCCCCATTTTACCCATATATATATATATGGGATATTTACACCCATAACCCTGAGTAATATGGTAATTACCCCAGAAACCCTCTATAAACACGAATTATCCTCAGGACCCTGAATAACCACGCCGTTTTACACCCATAACCTTCTGTTAGTTTCGTTCGTTAAACTCAACCAGATAGTTGAGTTAATCTAACCCAATCATGATCTAACGGCTTAGATTGATAAAAAAAGGAGGTGGGCTTGCAGCCCATGGGGTCCCCGGAGTGCGACGGGCAACGACGAAGGTACGCGGGCGGTACGTGCTGAGGCGGGCTTGGGGGCGAGGGTAGGCGGAGGCGCGTTCGGAGGGGTGGCTGGGGGTGAGGTGCGACCGACCTGGGGGTGAGGGAGCGGGCCTGGACCTGCAGGCGGATGGCGCACGGGGGTTGTACCGGGGCACGACCAGGACTGCAGGCGGAGGGTTGCCCGATCCCAGGAGGGGGAGGGGGTGCGACCGACCGGGGGGTGGATTCACAGGAGGAGGAGGCGCGAGCGGGGGGTGGGGGCGGCGGGTGTGACCGACCTGGTGGGGGTAGAAGATTTGCAGGCGGAGGCACGACCTGGGGTTCGACCTGCAGGCGGAGGAGGCGTGGTGGTGGTGGGGGGAGTGGATTCGTAGCCGGAGGAGCGACCTGCAAGAGGAGGCGCGAGAAGGGGGTGCGACCAACCTGGGGGCGGATTTGCAGGAGGAGGCGCAGGGGGGGTGCGATCGACCTGCAGGCGGAGGAGGCCGGGGGGGAGGGGTGCGATCGACCTGGGGGCGGAGGCGCGACCTGCAGGCGGAGGAGGCGCGGGGGTGGGGGGGTGGGGCGGATTCGCAGGCGGAGGCGCGATCTGCAGGAGGAGGAGGCGCGGGAAGGGGGTGCGACCAACCTGGGGGGCGGATTTGCAGGAGGCGGGGGGGGGGGGGGTGCGATCGACCTGGGGGGCGGAGGCGCGACCTGTATGTGGAGGAGGCACGGGGGGGGGGGGGGGGGGGGGTGCGATCGACCTGGGGGGCGGAGGCGCGACCTGCAGGCGGAAGGAGGCGCGGGGGTGGGGGTGGGGGGGGGGATTTGCAGGCGGAGGCGCGACCTGCAAGAGGAGGAGGCGCAGGAAGGGGGTGCGACCAACCTAGGGGGCGGATTTGCAGGAGGAGGCGCGGGGGGTGCGATCGACCCTGGGGGGCGGAGGCGCGACCTGCAGGCGGAGGAGGTGCGGGGCGGGGGCACGAGCGACGGGTGGGGGGAGACGGAGATGAGGACGGAGGTGGGGAGGTTTGCTGGAGAGCGGCACACGACGGGGACGGGGTCTTTATCGGGATGCATGGGGGTGACAGGGGCATTTCTTGAGAATGTGATTTGTTTATAAGGGTAAAACTGTCATTAATGGATAGAATCTGTAAAGTTAACGGCTTAAATGGATGGGAGTTGACACAGGGTTATGTAATGTAAGGGTTAAAACTTCTATTCGGGTTTGTGGGTGTAATTCGTGATTGCGCAGGGTTTATGGGGTAATTACGAGATTACTCGAGGTTATGAGTGTAAATATCCCTATATATAGGGGGCACTTCAATGAGGTGGGGTCTCACCGAAATTGTGTGAGCCATCGACCAGATTTGTCAGATCTCAATCTGACGGTTGAATCAAAAACCTCATCCAAAAGGGCATTTTCGTCAAATTGATTTCATTAATTTCGAGTTTCATTTATTGGTTTCAAATTGTCATTCTAAGCTTTTCTCGATTTGGTATTTTCACAAATGCCTTTATTGATTAATTTCTGATTTTGTTCCAAACGAACTGAAATCAACAACAATTTTGTAAATTACAATGAGTTTTTGTAAAATATATTATAGTCTTTGTAAAATTTCATTAATGATTTCATTTTATTACTGTAATTTCATTTTGTTAATGGTTGTATAATTTTGTAAATGCGTACATTCATTTTGTAATTTCAGTGAGTTTTTTTATAAGGGTATTTTTCCTCTTTGTAAGCTTCACCTTTTTTTGTAATTGTGTATGATTGTTTTGTAAAAAAATCCGTGAATCTTTGTAACTGAAAACTCTCTTCCTTTGTAAAATTCACGCATGTTTTCCATTGCGTTAAAAGTTCAATTGCCATACATGTTTTCGAGTCCTGCAAAATAGAGAAAAAAAACATTGAGATTTGTAAAAAAGGTAAATAAATATGTAAATCTGAATATCAGTTAAGTAAAAATATTATACGATAATTTAATGGAATCTCGCTCCTTTGTAAGAGTATCTGATCACTTTGTAAATTTTAGCGCTCTTTTGTAAAATGAACTGATCACTTTGTAATATTTCTGTAGAGTTCTGCGACAAATAGGTACACTGTTAGATATCGGAAATGTAAAAAATTGACATGATATTGTAAAAAAAATCAATATTTGCACAAAACATTCCCATTTTTGTAAAAAAATCTCGAATGGTAAAAAACTAAGAGGCCCCTTGAGGCCCCTCCTCCGCGCACATCTCGACTCTTCGGCGTCGACGGCGAGGTGCCGCATTGGATGACGCGCAGGCAGAGCGTGGCCTGACAGAGAGCGGGGCTGAGGGTAGGCGGTAGGGGCACAAGCAGAAGGCTACCGCCTCGGCGAAGAGGACGGTGTGCGGGGCTGCGGCTCCGCTTGAAGGTCGGTGCACGGAGGAAGGCAGACGGTGCCGCCTCGCGTGAGGCAGAGGTCGACGAAGAGGACGGCGCACGGGACTGCGACTCCGCCTGAAGGTCAGTGCACGGAGGATGGTAGACGATGCCGCCTCGCGTGAGGCAGAGGTCGTCGAAGAGGATGACGCATGGGGTTGTGGCTCCGCTTGAAGATCGGTGCGCGAAGGAAGGCGGGCGGTGCACGGAGGAAGGCCGCCGATAGAAGTTGTTGGAGAGATGGAGGACGTGCGGCGGGGGGAGGACGTGCGGCGGCGAGACGAGGCAGAGGAGGCGGCTGGGCTGGGATTAATCAAGAGAGAGAGAGATTAGGAAATTTAGTTGTCGCATTCTATATTTAGAATTTGACAAATGACCAAAATGGGTTTTTTACCATTAAAATAATATAATTAATGTGAAATTAATCACAGCCGTGGGATTTAAATTAAAGGATGAGATGGAGGGGCCCACCACAATATCGGTGAAACCCCGCCTCATTTGAAGTTTCTCCTATATATATATATATATATAGAGAGAGAGAGGGAGAGGATTTCCTTTATATATATAGTGCTTTCTTTCTTACAGAGAAGAAAAAAATGGCATGCCCTTCAACCCTTATGGAAAGATCAAATATTCAGACTATTTGTTGTCATAAGATAATTTTATTGCCTATTCTATACACATTTTATTGTCAAGCGATTCAAAATGATTAGAAATTATTATGTATACTGTTATCTACTTAATATAATGGATATACAACCTTACGGATTAGATTTTTCTTCGTGATTGAAAATTGCTATAAAGTCATTTTATATGATTTGAATAACACAGTTTAAATATTAGAATATCATTGGAATTGGTTGTATTATCCCTTATGCAAGAAAAATAGACACTATATTTTATATCGATTATTTTTTTGAAAATGTTAAATACTTTCAAATTTGAAGTGAATATTTTTTAAAAAAATCCTACCTATTAACAATCAACTTGGTCAGTTGAGCTGGCTTTATTGCATTGGAAATTGACTCCAAGAAGGATCATTAGTTGGTCGATGATTGGGGACAAAGAGGGTGGCGGACCATTGGTGTGGCACAATATGGTAGTTGACTAAGAACGTAGATCGTCAAGTGTCAGAAATACAAAAATCACGAAAAGGAAAACTAAGTAAAAATCTAAATAAAATAAAGGGAAAACAAATAAGAAGATGCTCTAAATAAAAGTTATCGATCTCAATAGATCTATAACATTCATTATTGATCAAAAATTAAAAGAAGCCAAATGCACTGGATACATTTTTTAGGTCTTTCATATGTATAAAAATACATGTTTTTAGGCTTTTATATATATATATATTCATTTCTTAATACACCATAAATAATATTTTTTAAACAATACTACTACATTATTTACATATTACTATTTTTTGGATGTTTAAGGGAAGGGTCTTGTATACAAGTTCGTGGGTCAACATATACCCGGTTCTTTTTCATTTTTTCATTCACTTTTTTGTTTATTTATTTTGGTTTTTATAGTTAATTAAAATATAAAATTTAAAAAAAATTGAAAATATAAAAGTATGTACATAAAATAACAGGTTGAAGTCTGAGCTATTGCACATATAATATGGTCTAAAATCAAGTTTCACACCTAACTCCGATTCTTTTGAATTTGATCTTATTTTGTATATAATTAAATATACACTTATTCAAATGTTGAGTAGACTTTCACCGGTGACTATATGAAGTAGAATTTAGCATTTTATTCTCAATATTCTCAAACTAGAGTTTGGATTTATTTACACTGCATAATAATGTGTGTGTTAGTATTTTTAGATTAGATTAGTAATATGCATGCGGTGGAGTTTATTTCATGTTGGTCGGGTCTAATATGATTTATGGAATCATTGAAGATTATAAAATGCATATGTGATTATATACAAGATCTTATTTCTTATTTTATATATTTTATTTCTTGAGCTTAATTACAATTTAATATTACATGGTCAAGCTATGTTTATTGACAATGTTATTTTATTTTAGTTTATTATTATTTATGTGGTTTTCAAGACTTTTGTTCGTGAATTAAGGGCAAGATTTTATTATAATGTGGATGAATCTCATATTCATCAACTACAAAATCAATCATTTTGTTATTGGCTTTTCAAGTTTAATCAAATCTGTTTTTTTTATTTTTCATATTCTACAAAGAACATTCACTTGGTTATCGCAGGGACTTATGATGGATCAATTCATATTTGCATCAAACTCCACCATTGAAAATTGAATTGGAGTATTTATATATGTCACGACCCTGATTCCGGATCGTCGGATCCTCCCATATCCGGATCTAGTTATTCAGCAATAATTTATTCAGCAATCACAACTACCATTCAGAAACAGATTTTAATTAAAAATACTTAGAAGGAAGTATTTCAACACTTTTCCATTCACAAAATAAGTTCACATGATATATTATCTCACTATAATCATTTACATGTACATTAGCTTGAAAGGAAATACACAAAAAGATTACCAACTACCTTATAGAGTATAAAGCTACTACGACTAGTTGGATGGCTACTGTCACACCCCCAAATTCCGTGATCGAGAATGATCGTGCAGACACGGTAGCGGATGCTCGAGAATGATCGATGGAGCTAGGACTTCAGGAGGAGTCCAAAATGCATGGATATCAGGGAGGTTATCCATGAGAGTCTGGAGGCTCTACCGTACGTGATGGAGAAGCGTCACGCAGGACACTAGCTCGGTAGCAGAGTGTTGTGGTGCTAGTAGCAGTGCGAGCAGCAAGTACAGACAGCAGTGCAGGACATGACGGTGGATGCACGTAGCGATACGTACGCGGGCGCAGAGGGGCGGTACGTAGTGAAGTAGTACGCATCGAGGAGCAATGCGGTACGGTCACATAGGCGTACGCACGAAGGCGCACGGTATCGGTATTGATGCGTGGCGATCCAAGGAGGCATGGAGCGTTGCAGGTGCTGAGTACGAGCATTGTCGAGCATGCTCGGTATTACGCGTACGACAGTGGTCTGGAGGCCACGATAGCGAAGTTCTGGAGGACTTCCCCTTAGCATGCAGAACGCTAAGGAAGGGTTTACTGCACGAGGGTCTGGAGGCCGCGGGTTCCCTTATGGCACAAGACCAAGTGTTCGGTGGCACTTGGTGAATTATGGCAAAGCTGCATCAGCAGGGCGTTGGAGCGCATGCGTGCTGGTGACTGGGCGGTTGACTGGGCGTCGACCGTGCGGGAAGACGAAAGGACAACAAGGGAGTCGAAGAGACGAGCAGACGAAGAGTTGCTGAGGAACGCGAAGGGTTGCCAAAGAACTCGAAGGGTCTCTTGTGTCTTTATGTATCATTATTGTAGATGTAATAATGAGTGTCCCTTGGGTTGCCTTGAGTCTTGTATAAAAGGAGAGGTGGTGGCTCATTTGTAGACACCCACTCCAGAGAGAGAGTTCCCCTTCTAATAAGAGAAGAGCTTTGTGCCCGTGCTTGTGTGATCGTGTGGTCGTGTTCTTGAGCGTTCTTGAGCGTGTTCTTGAGATTGTTCTTGAGCGATCCGGAGTTCGTGCTCGTGTTTGTGTTGGAAGCGTCGACACACTAGCAAGCAGGAGTATCGAGAGGAGTTGGAGCGCGTCCGTGACCGTTCTACTCGGGAAGGCTGGTTAGCTACGGGTTAGCTAACGCCGCACAGGATCGGTCGAAATCGATAGCGGGATTTTGACCCTGTGACAATTGGTATCAGAGCTTGGTTGGTGCCAAGAAAAGCGGGTAAAGCTATGAGCGGCTGTTGGTGCAGACGATCGCGGGAACAAGGATACTTGTTGGAGCAAGTATATCTTCAATCAGCGGAGTGAAGATGGTGGGCGTTACCGATCGCGTAGCAGCATTGGAGCAGGCGATGGCAGAAGTGGAGTCCACCATTGGGACTCATGCCCACCGCATCGACGCCTTGGAGGATCGCTATTCAGAAGGATCGGATGTTGGGGACGAGACCCAACGCTCAGCGGAGCAGATCAAGTCCTTGGAGGACAAACTGGAGGCGTTCAACACGATGATGGAGGATCTACGCAGCGAGATCTCCCTCATCAAGAAGGCGTTGGCGAACAGCGGGAGCTCCACGGAGGTGCAGCGACGCAAGGTACCGGAACCCAAACCCTTTACAGGTACGCGGAGTGCCAAGGATTTGGAGAACTTCCTATGGGATATGGAAGTTTACTTCGAGGCGACCAAGACGAGGGAAGCCGAGAAGGTCGGCTTGGCATCGATGTACATGTCGAGCGACGCCAAGCTATGGTGGAGGAGCCGTGCAGCAGATGAGGCGAGACCGAAGATATCCAGGTGGGATGATCTAGTCACGGAACTGAAGGCGCAGTTCCTGCCGAAGAACACTGCGTGGGTTGCACGGGAGGCTCTTCGACGACTGAAGCAGACAGGCATTGTTCGTGAGTACGTGAAGCAGTTTACATCCTTGCTGCTGGACATCAAGGGCATGTCAGAGGAGGACAAGCTGTTCAACTTCACGATCGGGTTGCAAAGCTGGGCGCAAGCCGAACTGCGGAGGCAGGGCGTGAAGGACCTGAATTCAGCGATCGTGGTGGCAGATGCGTTGGTCGATTATGGGGCGGCCCAACCAGGCTACAACGCTGAAGAGAGGGAGTTCACCGGCAAGCAGAAGGCACGGTCGAAGGACAAGGGCAAAGGTGTTGCCCACGATCCACCAGCGGAGGAACGGGAGTACTCCAAGAAGAAGGAGCAACCCAAGAGCAAGGGATGCTTCATATGCGACGGACCACATCGGGCGCGGGAGTGCCCAAAGAAGGAGATGCTCAACGCTCTTCGTACGGACGAGGAGGATGAAGAAGGTGAGGTACGCTTGGGAGCAATCGGTGCTATGCTCCCTCTTTTTCTTTTTCTTCTTTATTCTTTTATTTTTGCACAAAAACATGCTAATTATCTAATTTTACAAACATGCATGCTTTTGCTAACTTTTCCTATTTACACATATCTACATGCATTTGCATAGGTTTTTGTAGCTAAAATATAAGAATAAAGAGTGATGAATGGGTATTCATCACCCCCCTATACTATACTTTGCTAGTCCCTTAGCAAACACTTATTTGAAAAAGAAGTGGAAAAGAAAGAAAGAAAAAGAAAAAGAAAAAGAGAAAGTACATGGATCAAGGTTGATTATTAAACTTGCCTTCATTAAATTGAGGTATGGAGCTTAATCAGATCTTTGGATTATTGATGTGTCGGAACCTTATTTAGACTTAAACTTAAAACCTAACAGCCTCCAAGTTCCACTATTCTATAACCAAGACTCCTCAATGCTCCAGATCAGAACAAGTCATCAATCACAAACCCTGAAGACCATGAATCTTTTCTTGTCCTGTGAAAGTGAGGTCTAAGCTCTCCACCTCAGAAATGGCAACTTTACAACCCTCCCCAACAAGGTAACTCTATGACCTCAATCTGGCCACTCTTTCCTCGAGGAGCGGGGTATTCCCTTCTAAGTTCAAGTACAACCGGCTCAAGAAGAGGGGGAAGAAGAGAATGGGTCAAGGCCAGTGTAGCCAAGTACCCTTGGGAGCTTGACCAGTGTAGCCAAGTCTCCCTGCTGCAAGCTACAACAGGTGGATCATGAAACCAAGCTTTGCTTATTGCACTTATATACATACTCCGGTGGGATTATCATTTTCTCTCAGACCCACCACTTTTTTGGAGTTCTTTTCTTTTTTTTTTTGCATTTTTTTTTGAGTGCATCTATACAACATGTACATGTGCAGCATATATATACAAGGAGTTTTTCCTCTTGAGCCAGTAGACTATCCCTCTTTTGAAGCTTTATCGCAACCCACAACTCCCGTCGTTAGACCTCATGGCAACCAGACCAAGTTGAGACGCACTTCCTTCACTAAATGAAGAAGAGAGGTTCCGCCTAGAAGTACTACCCTCATATGCTACCCCAAGCCAAGGAAGACTGCCTCCTCACCATCTCATCCGTAGAGAGCTCGGTGCATAGTGCGGTTGTCCAAGTAAAGCCATAATCTATATGAGTCATGTGTTGTTGTTAAGTGCTCTACTTAGGCTCATTGAGATGACATGTGATCATAGCCTAGTGGACTCAAAGAATTAAGTCACCATGGACCTGAAAAGCCTTAAACCTAAGTCCTATAAGGTTCCTCTTAGAAGTTAGGTGGATTAAGATCTTAATCAAGCTCCATTTCTCAATTTGATTCCAGGCTAGTTTAAGTGTCAACTATCATCCAAGGAAAACTATACATATGTACAAAAAGATGCATATTTACACAATATTTTACAATCATGCAAAATTTTTGAAAAATGTTTTGAAATCATGAATGGTGATGCATGAAGTGCAAGTTTTGCAAAAAGGTATTTACACACATTTACACAAGATTTTTGCAAACTTTTGATTTTCAAAACATTTTGGAAAAAATTTGTACTATATACATAATTTTGATACAAAAATATTTACACAAGCTTTACACAAAAGATTTTTGAAATCATTTTTACAAAAATAATTTGTACACTACCCATGTATGTGCAAAATAAAAGAAGATTATGTACATGAAAAATTTGTAATTTTTGAGGTTTTTAGCCATTTTTATTTATTAACACACTCACACAAAGTACGAGTTATGGCTAAAGTATATATGAAATATATACACACCCCCCTATACTTAGCTCGAACGATGTCCTCGGAGTCAAGAGCGATGAAGAAGACATAACTCGTGCTATGTATAGGGAAGTGAAAAGGAAGGCTATACAAAAGGAGAATGAAAGGTCAAAAGGTTCTCGGGTCTTCCCCCTATTCTTAGGATTAAATAATCCTAAGTATAGCAGGCTGTACACGAAGGGAAAACCGAGTGGAGAATGTACAGGGTCTACCCCCCTATACTTAGGGTAAGATGCCCCTAAGTATAGGCAGCAAAAATAAGGGTAGACAGAAACAAAAGGAAAACCCGAAAGGTCTCACATCCCCCCTATACTTAGGGTAAAGTGCACCCTAAGTACAGCATAATCACAAGATGGAGAAAGGGATGTGGGACTAAAGATCGTGCTGATATGGACATCTGGATCTATGTACAGCGGAGGATCAGTAAAGCTCAGGCGTGAGATGCATTAGATGTGAGTCAAAAGACCACATCTCACGCAAAATGAATAGGGGAAAGATCAACGACCCGCGGCTCATGATCTAGAAATGGCTTGAGCCGCTGGCCGTTCACTCGGAAGGTACTCTCAGAAGACAACTCGGATATGTCGATGCTACCGTTGTCGTGTACCTTCCGAACCAGATAAGGTCCTTTCCATTTGCTCTGTAGCTTCCCTGGAAATAATCTAAGCCTCGCATCAAACAGCCATACTCTCTGTCCAATCTCAAAATGTTTGTGGTTGATATGTGAATCATGCCACTCCTTGACTTTCTCCTTGTAATGTAGGCTGCTTGTGAAAGCTGCATCTCTAAGCTCTTCCAGGGCAGCTAGCTCTGCCCTCCTCTGGTCTCCTATACCATCTGGATCCATGAGAATGTCTGTAACTGCCCAGAGTGACTTGTGCCTCAGCTCAACAGGTAGGTGACAAGGCTTGCCATATACGAGGCGAAAGGGAGATGTACCCAAAGGTGTCTTGAAAGACGTCCTATATGCCCACAAGACCGAGTCCAAAAGCTGTGACCAGTTCTTTCGGTCAGGGCGGACGACTTTCTGCAGAATTGTCTTGATCTCCCTATTCGACACTTCGGCTAGACCATTCGTCTGTGGATGATATGGTGTAGCAACGCGATGATCTATGCCGAACTCGCTAGCAAGTGCCTTCACCTGGTCGTTGATGAAGTGAGATCCCCCATCAGAAATAAGAACTCGTGGAACCCCGAACCGCGTGATGATATGCTTCCTCAAGAATCTGCAAACTGTCCTCGCATCGGCGGCTCGGGCGGGGATAGCCTCCACCCAACGACTCACATAATCTACGGCCAACAGAATGTACTCAAATCCCTGACTCTTAGGGAATGGACCCATGAAATCGATGCCCCATGCGTCAAAAACCTCACAGAAGTGAATGGGCTGCATCGGCATCATATCACGCTGTCCACAAGTGCCCATCCTCTGACAGTCAGTACACCTCTTCACGAACTCATCTGAGTCCTTGAAGAGGGTAGGCCACCACAAGCCGGATTGGAGCACTTTCTGTGCCGTTCTCCTCCCAGAATGATGTCCTCCTGCCTCAAGCTTGTGGCAGTAAGTGAGGACGCTATGGTGTTCCTCCTGAGGAATACACCGATGCCAGACACTATCCCCTCCCTCGTGATAAAGGATGGGATCCTCCCAATGGTAAGACTTGGCCTTCGCAAGGAAGGTCTCAAGCCTCTGCCTGGGCCAATCTTGTGGGACTTTCCAGCAACGAGAAAGTTCACAATATCGGCATACCATGGGAGTGAGGCGATGGCAAGGATCGCCTCATCTGGGAAGGTATCTCTGATCGGATCAATCTGCTCTGACTCCTCAGGCTGCTCTAACCGGGAAAGGTGATCCGCCACCACATTCTTGACTCCAGGCTTATCCTTGATCTCAATGTCGAACTCCTGGAGTAGAAGGATCCATCTAGTCAGTCTGGCCTTGGCATCCTTCTTTGCCATGAGGTACCTGATGGCGGTGTGATCTGTGTACAAAGTCACTCGGGATCCAATGATATACGATCTGAACTTATCCAGGGCAAACACTACTGCTAGCATCTCCTTCTCTGTGACTGTATAATTCCGCTGGGCGGAATCCAATGTGCGGCTAGCATAGTGTATCGCAAATGGTACTCCATCCCTCCTCTGTCCCAGCACTGCCCCTACGGCAAAATCGGAGGCGTTCGTCATGATCTCAAATGGGAGAGACCAATCAGGTGGCTGGAGGACAGGAGCCTCAATCACACATCTCTGGAGAGTAGCAAACGACGAAAGACACTTGTCATCGACAAGGAACTCGGTGTCTTTCGTCAGGAGGTCAGTCAACGGTCGGGCAATCCTGCTAAAATCCTGAATGAATCTCCTATAAAATCCAACGTGCCCCAGGAATGACCGTAACTGCCTCAGATTGGACGGTGGTGTGAGTTTTCTAATGACATCGACCTTGGCCGGATCAACCTCCATGCCCCTGTTGGAGATGATGTGGCCAAGCACCGTCCCTTGAGTCACCATGAAGTGACTCTTCTCCCAAGATAGCACCAAGTGATACTCAATACATCGCTGGAGTACTCGATCTAGGCAGTCAAGACAAGAATCAAATCCGTCGCCGTAGATCGAGAAATCATCCATGAAGACCTCAAGGCACTCCCCTACCATGTCCGAGAAGATCGACAGCATGCACCTCTGAAAAGTCGCAGGGGAATTGCATAGCCCAAATGGCATGCGTCGAAAAGCGTATGTGCCGAAGGGACAGGTAAAGGTGGTCTTCTCCTGGTCCTCAGGAGCGATGGCCACTTGGTTGTAGCCCGAATACCCATCCAGGAAGCAATAATGGCTCTTCCCTGCCAGTCTCTCAATGATTTGGTCAATAAAAGGCAGGGGGAAATGGTCCTTCTTGGTGGCTTGGTTGAGTCTCCTGTAGTCAACACAAACCCTCCAAGAGGTGGGTACCCGTGTAGCAATCTCCTCCCCCGACTCACTGATCACAGTCGTGATGCCCGTCTTCTTGGGCACCACATGCAAGGGGCTGACCCACTTGGAGTCGGAAATGGGATAAATAAAACCTGCACCCCACCACTTCGATATCTCCTTCATGACCACCTCTCTCAAGTTGGGGTTTAGACGCCGCTGGAACTCACGCGACGGCTTCGCCCCATCCTCGAGATAGATGTGGTGGGAGCACACTGATGGATCAATCCCATGGAGATCTGCTACGCTCCATCCGATCGCCTTGCGGTTCTTTTCAAGAACCCCCATCAGACGGGATTCCTGCTCTCCAGTCAACTCGGCGGAGATGATGACTGGGTACATCTCTGGATCGCCCGCAAGGAATCGATACTTCAGCGAAGTAGGGAGCGGCTTCAGCTCTGGAATGCTGGGTGCCGGCAAATCTGGCTGTGGAAGGAACTGTGTGAAAGCTGCAAGGTCTGCCAAATCTGCCTGGGAAAGTGAAAGTGTACTCTCGCAAACTGGGTCGGGAGAAGGCGGCTCAACTGCACTGTCTCTGCTCTGCTCTGCCTCTACCTCCTCCTCTGTAGGCTCGGGTGGACTCAGGTCTGGCATCTGATCATAACAATCGGCCCAATCAGACTCTGAATCCGAGGGATCTGTATCAGAATCGGTGGCATCAATACCACCGGAAAACAAGGTGGCCTCAGCACCACCATCACTAATCACCGTGCTGCGATCGAGAACCGGCTCTGCTGCCGCAACTGTATCCGAACCCAGGTCTGTGCTCTCCAGCCTCTCCTCTGCTGTCATCTCTGCATCAGCTGTATCTGAAAGTGAGAGGGTAGTCTGTGACTCAAGGTCTGCCCAAGCTGCCTCGTCATCTGTGATCACAAAATCACAGTCCTGGTGGATGTCTGGCTCTGCGTCTGTCAGCTGCTCTGAGTCGGTGCTGGCATCTGAGCGGGATCTAGATCTGGCTCTATAGTCCTCGACCGTCTCTATTTGTATACTCTCGCCCTGGACGCGAAAGTACACCTTCCCGCTATCATGATCAGTCACCGCCTTGGCTGTGGCCAAGAACGGACGACCAAGGATGATGGGGGTATCGGTCACTGACTCAGGGATCTCCATGTCCAACACTACGAAGTCCACGGGGAATTGCAGACCCTGAATCGTGACGATAACGTCTCGTAATAACCCCTTCGGCCTCTTGACAGATCGATCAACGAACTGAAGGACTGTCCTGCTCTGTCTAAGAGTGCCCAACTCGAAGCGGTCGAGAAGGGCTGCCGGAAGTAGGTTGATCGAAGATCCGCTATCTAAAAGAGTACGGTCGAACCACTGCTCTCTGATCTGGCATCTGACATACGGGGGCCCTGCATCTGGCCTCTTGGCTGGCAGTCGATTCTGGATCGCGAAGCACGTGGCTTTGGTCAGCACATGTATCTCAGAAGTGTGGTTCCTCCTCCTCCTCCTGACTGTAGTCCTCTCTCTCAAAGATCTCTGGAGAAGGGGGATGTGCTGCAAAGCCTCCTGGAGGGTCAGCTGGATGTGGAAGCGATCGATCATGCTCTGGCTGAACTCCTCGAACTCTCTCTTTTTGGTATTTTCTTTCTTCCACTTCCCCATATGAAGGGCTCTAGGGAAGGGGATCACTGGGTCCTTCTCAGGTGAAGGACCAGGAAAAGATCTACGCGGTTCAAGGACCGGATCCACACATACATCATGCACCACAGTGGGACCAAAATAATGTAAACCTTTTCCTTTATTCATCACAGAATCCTGGGATACATGACCATGAGGAAAAACAACATCAGATCTCTCTCTACAAACACCGGTGGCCTCAGTACCACCACGAGTGGGCTGCTCTGCTGCTGCTTCTGCTGGAAGACGTCTCGCGGCATCAGTACCGCTAACTGGCTCGGCTGCTGCTGGGGTGGCATCAGTACCACCTCCTGAATCTGGTGAAGTGGCGGCCTCAGTACCGCCGGTGGGATCAGCATCCTCGGTGGCCTCAGTACCACCGTCATCGACTGGAGCGGCCTCAGTACCGCTCTCCTCCTCCTCCTGGGGCGCCTCGGGGTGAAGCTCAGCTGAGACGCCGCCGCCTGCTGGGGTCCTACCGCTCCTAAGCGTGGCAAAATCAACATCAAACAGATCTGAAGAAGTATCATCAAATGGATCGCTAGGAGTGGCTAACTCAGTATGTACTACCTGCTCAGACTTCCGCTTGAGGTTGTTCGGATTCGGCTCTATCTGTGCAGGTATGGCGGCCTTCCCTCTCACCAAGTCCCGCATCTCATGGCGGAACTCATCCATCTCCCGTCGAAAGGTCGCCTGCTGATCCGTGAGGAGGCGGGTGATATCATCCAAGGCAGGGCTCTCATGAGAGCCCGACGGGTAGCCTCGCTGTGGGTGAGGCTGCTGGTACTGCTGCGGGTGAGAGGGGTAGGAAGGAGGCTGCTGCTGGTGCTGGTATCCCGGGTGAGCCTGCTGCTCACGCCTCCAAGACTGTCCCTGCTGATAGGGACGAGGACCGTAAGATGACTGCTGCTGGTAGACTGGGTGCTGCTGCTGCGGCTGCTGGTGATGGTCTCTCGGCTGGGAGTACTGCCCTCCCTGTGCTGACGGCTGCTGTTGGGGCTGGGCACCACCGCTCCCCCACCTGAATCCGGGATGATCACGTCGGATCCCAGGCTGGGGACGGTCGTACCAGATCCCGTTGACATCCATCAACGGCTCTGCATCCAAGGGGGCTGGGGGTAGTACCGCCAACGGCTGATCCGGCTGGTAGACCACCATCTGCATCTCTGGAGATGGTGGGGACTGGTAGGTGGGCTGCGGCTGCTGGTACGGCTCCGCCTGTACAAGGTGAACCTGTCTAGGCTGCGCTAGGGCGCTGGAGTGCTGGGACGAGCTGCTGCTGCTGCCGGAGTCGCCTCGCGACTGAAGACGGGGTTGAGAAGCCGTCTGTGTCTCCTGGAGACACATGAGCTGCGTCTTCAGGTCGCTCAAGACCTGTGCCATCTGATCCATCTGTGCTATGCTCTGGCACTGCTTCTTCTCTATCAGCTCCATGCGGTCCAGCTTCTCGCTGATGATGCCCATGTCCGCAGCTGACGACTCTAACGGTGCTGCTGCTGTGGCTGCTGCGGACGAACTGGAAGGACCTGCATCTACCCGTGCTATCCTCTGGTACTGCACGGGTCCTGGCTGATGTGGCCGGGTCTTCTGGGTGTAGAGACGGGTCTGGGACATGACCATGTAGTTCTCTGCCATCTCCTCAAAAATAGCCCAGACCTGGTCGTGGTCCTTGGCGAAGTAGGACCCGCCACAAGAAGCGTTCACCAAGCCATGTAGCTTTGGTGACAACCCACTGAAGAAGCTCTGAACTAGGTTCGGCTTCGTGATATCGTGGTGTGGGCATCTGTCCAAAAGCTCCCTGAACCTCTCCCAAGCCTCATGGAACTGCTCGTTGGGGAACATGGAGAAGTTGCTGATCAGGGCCCTCGCTGCATTCGTCCGCCCGAGTGGATAGTACTTGTTCAAGTACTCGGTGCGGAGCTGCTCCCAGGTGTACACGAATCTCCCCAAATGTTTCAGCCAGGTGGCTGCTTTATCTGCCAGTGAGAAGGGGAAGGCAATCATCCGTATGGTATCCTGGTCCACATGTCTGTCGTGGACAGTACTGCAAATCATGAGAAACTCCTGAAGGTGGAGATGGGGCTCCTCTGTAGCCAGTCCATGGAACCGCGGGAGCATCTGCAAGGTGTTCGGGGGGAACTTGAAGTCCCCCACGATGGCTGGAACCACAACCCAATGGTGCATCAAGGTAGATCCGGGGTTGTGCAACTCCCGCATCGGTCTAGGTGGTCCTGCTCCTCCTGCGGTTGCTGCCGCTGCGGCGGCGGCCGCGGCTGCTGCTGCTGCTGCTGCGGCTCGTGCCTGTGCCTCATCGGGGTCCTCGGGCTCGCTCTGTGCATCTCTCTCTGCTCTGAGCCTCTCCATCTCACGCCTCATCTCTATCATAAAAGCTCCCTGATCGCGGAGCTGCTGCTGGACTGTCTCTAACTGTGCGATCAGGGTGGAGTTGATCGCTCCCTGGTCCAGTACAAAGTGCTCGGGACGGGAGTGATCGTCAGAACTTCCTGCGCCGGCCATCTCGACGTCTGCAAAACCGAAGGAGCCCAACTCAGGTGCTGTCAAATGAATAAGTCTCTCCTCGGGCTCATATCTCTCAGGTCGGTCAGAAAGGGGGTCGAGGGGGAACAGGGTGGAATCGTACTCGGGCTCGGAGAGCGGGTCTGAGCTCTCGCGAGCCAACCTAGATGATGAGGTAGACGCGCCCGAAAGCGGTGCAGCCAAAGGCTGCCTAAGAGATCGTCTACCCATCATCTCGATCTGGCGAGTAGGGCGGATGAGATCTGGAAAAACTATGATCGAAAAAACAAACCCCCGGTTCACCAACGCAACGCGAGCTGAAGACCGTGAAAGTTCGGTCAAATTATCTTGTCGATTTTATTTTGGTGAACACTCAAGATATCAGAGCGATTACGTGACATGTTGGGAACCCGATGCTCCCAAGAGACTGGCCCAATCCTAAAGCTAGATCTTTCCCAGCCAGTACAAGTTGCGGACCGTTTACCGGCTACCCGATCAACCTGCTCTGTTAAGGATGTCACGGCCCGCTTTACCGGGTACCGGAGAGATCCTCACTGGAGAACGACTAACTCTAAGACTAGTAGTCTAACGGAAGTTCAGGCGTGGCTCTATCCTAGTGTGCGGGTCACTCTCTCGCTCAAGCAAACCAAACAATGAGGGGGTTGCTCTCCCCAAGACAGAATTTTAGGGTGAGCGTGTTTTAAGGTCAATAGTCTTAGCAGTCCCAATTTTATGGTTACACTTTTTTAGGTATTTTTCAAATCAAACAAAACGCCTAACGAATTTTTCGGTTTCTCCTGGTTATTAAGTCCAAAATCGGGGGGAGAAGACGAAAAAGCCGATGCACGAAAAATCAATGATGCATGCAAAGTCAGAAAAGCGTACCTGCCTCCAGCTCTCTACATGCAAAGTGATCCGCGCATAAAATAAAGACAGAAAAGTAAACTAAGGTATATGATGCAACGGTGAAAAGCCGAGTCCTAAGACAAGCAACTTCTATTGATCGTGAAGAACAATAGTTAGTTAACCGAATCGAGTCCGGAGTCCGATCTTGGGAGTCACTCGGTGCCCGCCACAACGGGTCCTGCCAGCGCTGTATGTGACTCCTAACGGCACGTGGTCTCAAATCCAATTAAACTAACTTTTTTAGTGAATTTTAGTAAGGTCCAATTACGTTCTATAGGAACAGATATTCTATTAAGTGTTGGGCCTTAGAAATCTTACGTCACAATCAACAAAAATCCTATGTCTAGGGGCTCGAGCAAAAACCGCGAAAAATCTGGAAAATGACAGTAAGAAATAAAAAGAAAAGCCGCGAGAAAACCGCGAAAAACCGAGGGGTCCTAATGGGTCCCCCGAGCACGCCGGTGCTCGGCGAAACAGACCCGCTACGGTCTCAAGTCCACAAAGAGTCCAAAAGTTCAAGTCCCTGTATTATTACAAATAATGAATAAAAACTATCCTACTACCTCACCCACTCAACTCTCTCCTCTCGCTCTCTCCTGCGGCTTCGTAGAGAAGGAAGCCGCCTCCGAGTCTCGCGGCTGCACCGGCTCCTCGAAAGTCGCCTCCGCGGTCCTCGGGCCCTCGCAAGAAAACAGGAAGAGTGGTCAGACCAATAAAATAATCAAATAATAAATAAAAGTAAAAACAAGGGTATATGTGCAAAAAATGGAAACAAAATAATCACACAAAATAAAACAAAAATAAAAACAAAAGAAAATAAAAATAAAACAAAATAAAATAAAAAGGAACTATGAACAAAAGCCGCAAAAAGCCGCGAGCTCCGGAGAGCCGCGAAAAACCGCGAAAACAAAAAATGAAATAAAAACTCAAAAACACTACTAAGCCGTGCTCCCCGGCAACGGCGCCATTCTGATAACCCAAAAATGAATGATCAAGGCAAAGGTATGGAAGTGGTCGTTGCGACCTCAATCACTCAGACGGAGAATATCAAGAAAAATAACCACTCAGAGAATATCAAATCAATCAAAACAAATAAGAGCGGTCTAGCTATAGGATTAACCTGGTATAGCTCCCAGGGTCGAACACAAGGAGCACGGATTGGCCTAGGGCCTACGAAGTAGTAGAAATAAGATAAAAATAAAAGGGAATGTTTTTTAGTGATTTTTGATAATTTTTATATTTTTTTGGATTTTCAAATTATAAAGAAAATAAAAGAAAGTAAAACCTAGGCAACTTCAACAATTTATTAAACACACCAAAAATAATGCAAAAATTAAGGAAAATTTGTTTTTATGTTTTTTAGGTTTTTAAGTGTTTTTGGTGAATTTTTGGTAATTTTCTAATGGGTAGATTATTTTCTAAAAATCAAACAGTGCGAAAAATGAAAGGTACTGTCCAGCAAGGCTTAAGACCCAAAAATAAAATATTTAAGGATCTCAAAAAGCCTTGGAGGTAATTTTCCTGTAATCTAGAAAGAATAAGGAAAATTTGGGCACCCTAATTATTGTTTTTGGATTTTTAGATTAATTTTTATAATTCTTATGAGTTTTTAAGGGTTTTTCAATTTTTAGGGTTTTTAGACAATGAAAAATAGCCAAAATTGGCTAGAAAATCAAACAACACACAAGAAACAGTAACTGATTTTTTTAGAATTTTTGGGGGTGATTTTGTATTTTTTTGGTATTTTTATATCTAGACAGTAACTAAAAAGGCTGTTTTTGAATTTTTAAAAATACTAAATAAAATCAAAAATGTCCTCAAAAATTCTCAAAAATCCAACAACATGGCAGGAGCCATGTGTCAAATTTTCATCGAATTTGGAGGTGGTTTGATATTTATTCAAAAATCAAAGAGGGGGCACTGTGCACAGGGACGTAAGTGCAAATACCCAAAGTTCTGAGGGCCAAGGTGCAAAAATCCCAGCAAGTCACGCGCGTGGCGCGTGGCTGGGGCACTCAGGGGCCTTTTGGTAAGAAAAACCAAGTTCCGGGGGCTTTTGATAACTCGTACCAAAAGTCCAGGGGCTTGGATGCAAAAATCCCACTAAAATCCGCACATGCGCATAAACAACATTCACAGGGGTATAAAAGCAATTACCAAAAAGTTTCTATTCATTACATAACATCCCAGAACTACAGGGAGAGAAATGCAAATAACCCTAAACTACACGTGACGACGCACGTGGTCTCATACAAACAGGGGCATACATGCAAATCTAAACAAAGACGAGGTCCACAATGCAATTTACCCTACGAAAATAAAGTTCTAAAAATATTTACAGGACTAAGACGAAAAAGACAAACTAAGAGGGGGCCCTAAGTAAATTACCCCTTTATTCGTCGACGGCCAGATGCGCGCCACGTGGAAGATCGGTCGGCTCTGGATGGGGGGCGCGTCTCTTCTTCAGCTCGGGGGCTCGATCGACGGTGGAGGCGAGGACACGTGGGAGATCGGGCGGTTCTGGGCTCAGGTACCTCTCTCCTCTGCTGCGAACGGTCCAGATGAGCTCCTCGGAGTGATCGACGGTCGCTGCTCCTCGGAAGATGGACGGCTGAGATCAAAATTGGAGCGGAGGCGTCATCGGACGGTTCTGGAGGGTGGTGGAAGAACACGACGCCGGCGAACTTCGCCGGCCTCGTGCGTGAGCTGTACTCCTCCTCAGCTGCTCCTGATGATCGGAACGGGTCCGCGGTGAAGCTCCGCAGCTGGTGGTGGACTTCGATGGCCCGGCCGAGCCCTGGAGGGGCTCCGGCGAGGCTGGCGGCGCGAAGCTCCTGGCTGGACTGTAAGGGGGGCTCAGATGCCTCCCGTTGGACCTGCAAAGCAAACCAAAAGCATCGTGGGTCGAGGGCAAAGTGCCTCGACCCCAAGAAGCGTCGTGAGGGTGAACGGTGCGGCGGGATGAATGAGCTCCGGCGAGCGACAGGTGGTGGAGCTCGACTCCCAACTCCGGGGCGAGTTGGGTTGAACGAGTGGGCGAAGAACGTGCGTGGGGGAACGGCGAAGATGGTAGTGTGCTCCGATGATCGAGATAGTGTGCGTGATGGTCGGAATCAGAGGAACACAGCAAGGAGTCGATTTGGGGGTAACTTAAAATTAGACTAAACAAGAAGGAACGAAGGTTACCTGGGTGATGCTGGAGACTATGCTGGAGCTTAGCTAGCTCCTGGTCCTTGCCTCAAGGGTCGTCAACGCCCGAGGCTCGAGCTCCGGTTGAACGTCGGAGCACGGCGGCGCGAGGCAGCCGGATCGATGGTCCGAGCACCTCCTCCTCTCTGCGACACCGGCAAATGCAAGCTGTCACCTTGCTGGTTGCGATGGAGGTCACTGGAGAGAGAATGGGGAGCCAAAGATGGCGTGAGGAGGCGGCTGAGCTCGAGTTTTATATGGGTGCAGGTCCGGGAAGGATCGATCGGGTAGGGCGAGCTGAAGCGCGGATCCCAAGGAAGAATGTCGGGCGAGATTCCCGGATGCACGGGGGATGATTAGGATCTGGATTTGGAGCGAAAGGGAGGCGGATCGAGCCGGGAAAATACCAGGAAGTCGGGTCGGGCGAGCGGACTCGGGCTCTGGTGGTCCTGGGGGAGGTGTTGACCGGGGGTCAACACTCCCCCATGGACCAATCAGGGCCCGCCAAGGGTGGACTTTTTATTTGATTTTTTTGGGGCCTTAAATGGCCGAATTTTCAAAAACTCAAAACACAAAAAATATTTGTTTTAATTTTTTCTATTTTTTGTGATTTTTAATTAATTTTTGGAAATCAAAATAAGGTATTTACATATTATAGCTATACATAGGTATATGTACAATGTAGGATTTTTGATTTTGATTTTTAATTAGTTATTTTTATACATTTTTATTCCTATTTTATATTTTATTTATTTATAGGATAAACTGAGGAATAAAAGGCTATTTTTATTTTATTTTTATTATTTATATACATGGGTTAATTAGTTAGTTATATACATAATATATACATGGTATATATACAAGATGTTTTTGTGTTTTTAATTTTGTAATTTTTATTCGATTTTTGTTTTAATTCTTTTTATTTATTTTATTTACAAAACATAAAAAGGAATATTTACAAAAAGTTTTGGAAATAAAGAAATTTATTTACAAGGTGAGATAAATACAAGATATGTGGTCTATGTACAAGGTGTAAGGGTATTTTTGTATTTTTGATTTTTAAGATTTTTATTTTGTTTTTAATAGCTTATAAATATTTACAAATATTTACAACATATTTTTGGGTGAGGAAAAATATTATTTTATTTATTTACATAAGTATTTACATATGAGCCCCTATCTCCCTCTACTTGTGGCTTTTATGCGGTCAGGCCCATGCTGAGCCCTCCCTTGGGTTAGGTTGCTCAATATTTATTCTAAATATTTCCCTCTTTTTCTTTTTCTTCTTTATTCTTTTATTTTTGCACAAAAACATGCTAATTATCTAATTTTACAAACATGCATGCTTTTGCTAACTTTTCCTATTTACACATATCTACATGCATTTGCATAGGTTTTTGTAGCTAAAATATAAGAATAAAGAGTGATGAATGGGTATTCATCATTGCCCACGATCCACCAGCGGAGGAACGGGAGTACTCCAAGAAGAAGGAGCAACCCAAGAGCAAGGGATGCTTCATATGCGACGGACCACATCGGGCGCGGGAGTGCCCAAAGAAGGAGATGCTCAACGCTCTTCGTACGGACGAGGAGGATGAAGAAGGTGAGGTACGCTTGGGAGCAATCGGTGCTATGCGCAAGGTACGCTTCACGACACTTCGAGCTGGAGCTTCGAATTCGGTGGAGCGAGGGAACTCCACAACAAAGAGCTTTGGAGATGCTAAAGCTCGATCGAGGACGCACAGGAGTGCGCAGGTGCGTGCGGAGCACCAACGTGTGTGCTGCAGACACACAACCGAAGCCGCGGATAGGAGAAAATTCGTGCACGAGAAGGCGATGCAGAGCTCAGGAGGGCGATGCAGCATGGACAAGAGGCTACACGTCCATGGAGGTGGAGTGGTGACGAACCACACTACCAACGATCTTGCAGGAGGCAAGATATCGAAGATGCTCGGAGCGCAGGAGGTGCTCACTTCCCAGAACACGGGTACGTCTACAGGGAACGGAGGAGATCGTGAACGAGCAAGCGTGGAGATGAGTACTCCACATGTGGAGCTGGAGCAACCACACACCAGCAATGGAGCTGCTGTATCCAGGAGGGATACATCGAGAACAGGAGCTGACGAGGAAGCTCCATTTCTCACGACGAAGACCAAGTCATGGAGGGACGTGGTTCGTGAGAAGACTAGGTGCGGGAAGGGAGGCGGTGCACGCTTGCACCACCCTTCCAATTGAGCAGCATCAGGAGGTGCATAGCGGATGGAGGATCGTGACGGGATGCCAGCTGAAGTGGGAATGCTCGGTTGAGGACAACCGATTCTTCAGGTGGGGGAGGCTTGTCACACCCCCAAATTCCGTGATCGATAATGATCGTGCAGACACGGTAGCGGATGCTCGAGAATGATCGATGGAGCTAGGACTTCAGGAGGAGTCCAAAATGCATGGATATCAGGGAGGTTATCCATGAGAGTCTGGAGGCTCTACCGTACGTGATGGAGAAGCGTCACGCAGGACACTAGCTCGGTAGCAGAGTGTTGTGGTGCTAGTAGCAGTGCGAGCAGCAAGTACAGACAGCAGTGCAGGACATGACGGTGGATGCACGTAGCGATACGTACGCGGGCGCAGAGGGGCGGTACGTAGTGAAGTAGTACGCATCGAGGAGCAATGCGGTACGGTCACATAGGCGTACGCACGAAGGCGCACGGTATCGGTATTGATGCGTGGCGATCCAAGGAGGCATGGAGCGTTGCAGGTGCTGAGTACGAGCATTGTCGAGCATGCTCGGTATTACGCGTACGACAGTGGTCTGGAGGCCACGATAGCGAAGTTCTGGAGGACTTCCCCTTAGCATGCAGAACGCTAAGGAAGGGTTTACTGCACGAGGGTCTGGAGGCCGCGGGTTCCCTTATGGCACAAGACCAAGTGTTCGGTGGCACTTGGTGAATTATGGCAAAGCTGCATCAGCAGGGCGTTGGAGCGCATGCGTGCTGGTGACTGGGCGGTTGACTGGGCGTCGACCGTGCGGGAAGACGAAAGGACAACAAGGGAGTCGAAGAGACGAGCAGACGAAGAGTTGCTGAGGAACGCGAAGGGTTGCCAAAGAACTCGAAGGGTCTCTTGTGTCTTTATGTATCATTATTGTAGATGTAATAATGAGTGTCCCTTGGGTTGCCTTGAGTCTTGTATAAAAGGAGAGGTGGTGGCTCATTTGTAGACACCCACTCTAGAGAGAGAGTTCCCCTTCTAATAAGAGAAGAGCTTTGTGCCCGTGCTTGTGTGGTCGTGTTCTTGAGCGTTCTTGAGCGTGTTCTTGAGAGTGTTCTTGAGCGATCCGGAGTTCGTGCTCGTGTTTGTGTTGGAAGCGTCGGCACGCTAGCAAGCAGGAGTATCGAGAGGAGTTGGAGCGCGTCCGTGACCGTTCTACTCGGGAAGGCTGGTTAGCTACGGGTTAGCTAACGCCGCACAGGATCGGTCGAAATCGATAGCGGGATTTTGACCCTGTGACAGCTACTATGTTAGTTGGTTGGATTACCAAAGTCCTTGCGATGGCTCACCGATACCTGTTGGGTTTTCCATAAATCATAGGATAACAATTAGCGAATGCTAAGTAACGAAGGAGAGAAAAGCAAACAAATGGGTAATTTTTCAAAACTTGTTATCACAAAAAGATTCATTCATTCTCATTAGTTTAATTCCTATTCCTTTCTATTGCACGTCAGGGATTAGTCCAGAGAATTACCTCATCACTATATGGACTCTGAAGCCGCGGACACTTCGAGATTGGAGATTGCATTGATCTGGTAAGCTTATGCCGCCGCACGTCGCCTCAACCAATCCTCCAATACTACGTTGATAATTTCCTTTGCTTTTATTAATCACGGTCTCAAACCCTCAGCTGGGAAACAAAGGAGCACACCATCCTCGAGGATCCGGTTGCTTAAAACCTCAAACTAACCTTTAATCACATAACTTAACGACTTTAAATAAATGTTTTCGTGACCTAGCCGTTATCCAATCACCCGTGCCTATACATGGCACGACTACATCTTATGTCGTTCAACCCGAAGATATTGGCACTCGGTACCACGCGCTGTAATTTATTTATTTCGTACGCACTTATCATAAAAGGGCAACCATGTACCACTTAGGTAGGGCTATGCCAATACAGGTTTCTTCTGACAAACCTACAGGTTGCATGGTCGACCTGTAGTTCTACTCCCAACCATCCTTAACGTGACACACGATCCTTTCCAGGATCCATCTTAATACACATCAATTCCTATGATGCAATTCTTCCGTTGGGCCTTCAATTTGCATATTCCTCAATATTGAGTATAGATCCACATATATATCAATTCATATCTATATACACTCATATTTATGCTTGTGTTAACTCCAAAATCCTATCTTTCCAAGCCACTGCATCAATTCGATGCTTAAACCTTATTTTAGTGGGAATCACAAAGCAACTTTTCATATTTTTCTCAAAATAGCTAAACTTAGGGCATGTTTGGTTGGAGGGTTGGGTTGGGTTGGGGCAACCTTGTGAATAGTAGCATGTGAAGAGGGGTGGGAAGGTTGTAATAGTAGGTGTTTGGTTGGGATGAGGGTTGGGTTGGAGTTGAATGTGACATGATGTGATGTTATGTTGGATTGTAATGAATGTTGTCATGATTGAGGTATTTATATATGTCCACATTAAATTATATTAACATGCCTCCATTAGTTTGATTTTTGCATTGCATCCTGTAATCCCTTGACTTATGATTTACACAAGATTATGGGAATCTCGGAATAGAGAAGGTTTTATGGAATAATAAAACATACGCTTCTATTGGATTTTTAATCACATAAGCTGATTTTGGATTAAAAAAATATATCATAGTCATGGATGCATTTAATATAAATACGGTTAGCGTTGTGATTTAGTCGGGGAGCTCTTAATCGTCTTGTACGATTGTGCCATATGCAAATAGCGGTGGGTAAGAAAGTAAAAATTTTACATCTTGACAACGCAAAAGGAAATTCCATTCATCAGACTAGCACGCAAAAGATTCAGTTGTACACGGCAACATCATACGATGTGTTTGTCAACCACGTCGTCATCCACATCCGCTAATCCTATGTCGCTCAGCTGCATTCGAAGTGACTCGACCTTCTCCAACAGGGAAGATCTCTGCCCACCGGCATCCTCTAGCTCAGAGTAAAGGCGACACAGTTCCATCTCTTTGTCCTGTACTTCTCGCATTGTAGACTGAAGCTGCCGCTGCAATCCCCTGTTCTCTGCCTCATTTTCCCACAGACGTTGTGCTATGCAGGAGAATGCTTCTGCCAGAGTGCCCAATGTCCGTGGCGCCCTCGTGTAGGGGTGACGAGTCCCGCATCGACTGACGGAGCAGACGTAGAACAAGCGTCTCACTGGATGTGCCGTCCCCTCCTCATACCTTATAGTCAACGGCAATCCGCACCTGCACCTCTCCTCCGCGGACTCCATTGAAAGCGCGATATAAGCTGCAAAGTCAAGTAATGACCATAGTTAAGTGCCCGCATTTCCCGTAAGATATGATAGAAGTTTACAATATTGAAATAGATTTTCAAGATACAGAAATCGACATCATGATTTAGCAAACATTGCTTCTCCTGACAGGCGGCTAAGTTTGCCTTTGACGTCTGTTATTCCACATAGCATTGGCAATTCTGTCTCTCAACACCTGTCCGCGTCGAATGTCTTCACGAAGGATGCCAACTTGCCGATGTTGCTCCTCGTCCGTCTCCTCTGGCAAGACTTCGTCGCGGTCATCATCAGAAATGGAATCTCCACCATTTAGACGTATGAAGTTGTGGATAATGCACGTGGCTCTGACGACATCACGTTGAATGTTTATTGGATATGCTGGCATCTCGCGAAGGCAACGAAATCTATTCTTCCATACCCCAAAAGTACGTTCAACCACGTTACGCAGACAAGCATGACGGTGGTTAAAAAGATCCTTGTGGTTTTCGTAGTGACTTCCACGAGCCCTCCAGGCAGGAAGATGATAGAGGGACCCTCTATACGGCGCTACGAATGTATCCGTATTGGCGTAACCGCAATCCACCAAGTACTTGCAACCCTCGGGTACGACGAAGGAGCCACTCTCTACTGAGTGACGGAGTACGGTCATATCCGCACAAGACCCCTCCCAGCCAGTAACCACGTAGGTGAAGCACATGTTGAAGTCCACTGCGGCCATGACATTCTGGGCAGTGAATAACTTCCTACATCTGTAGGCTCCTTGAACCTCCGGATCAACTTGAGCAGGGATGTAGGTCCCGTCAATAGCTCCAATAACGCCATGTGGTTTCGAGGATATCGATTAAGCATTAGAGGAATAGACACAATGAAGAACGCGACAGAAACATATCCCCGTTAAATTACCTTGAAGTACGGGTAGTAGCGTGGGTTGGACCTGATTATCTCCGGAGTGACAGGCTGTGCGAGTCGAATATATTCGGACTCCAAAGTGAGGATCTTTGTAAGGACATTCCTGATGTGCCTTGATATGGTCTCGGCACTATGCTGGAAAGCCTCTTGAATGACTCTATTTGAATGTGCATTTGTAAATGCGTATAGAAATATGCACACCTGTTCATCGACATCCATATTCCTTGTCTTTGTGAGTCCGTGTTCGCTTAAGACGCGAATAAACCTTCTTAGCATGCTCGGCTTCATTCTGAAGTTTTGAAAGGCACGATCATCGTGACCCTCGAGCATCTCCCTAACCCATTCACTACCGCTTAGTGGCCTTGTATGCAATGGACGAGGGATCCTTCTACCTTCCTCTACCCACTCCTCTATGGACAACGCTCCTACTACACCGACACAAGCTACCATAATCAAATCACCGAACTCCGCAAAGGGGTTGTAACTCCGAAGCGACATCCCTAAAAAAAATAGGACCTCCGTAAATGAGGGCTTCAAGAACACTACATTTGCAAGGCATGGTGCTACCATATTGAAATGTTATTAGACATATAACTTGAAACCGCTATTAGGCAATAGCCTTAAACCTGCACGAAATTCACAAAAATGTATTCTGCATAAGAAACATTTCCTATATTCGCAGGAATATCCAAAAATTTTTTTTTTATACATTCAGCCGCCAATCTCATAGACCTGGAAACCTGCATGCAATATCATTGAAGCTTGTAGAACCTACATAACACCTGCAAATGTCCTAAACCTGCATACGCCAAAAAAATTGAACTAAACCGTGCAAGCAATATGTATCAAGCGTGTCCAACCGAACATAACTCCTGCATAACACCAGCAAACGCAAGCATTATCAATCAAACACAAGCCTGATCATGAAGAAATCGACATCAAGCTTAACACCTGCAGCTGCAAGACAGATATGTTAGGAATGTCGAATACACCTTCTTTATAACACAGGAGGGCAGTTACACCTGCAGGCAAAGTTAGTTTACTCGAAAACTACCATAAACATGCAGGAGAATGTCATGCTCAAAGAATGTATGCGGTTTGCAAGAAAATTTCAATTTATCCTAGTTCACGTTGGTAGCATCCATTTTAGCATCAATTATTCAAATGTTCTCGACGGTTGAGGGGAAATAAAAATGTTCGTTGAGTTAGCACTACGAAATGGTTTCTTCGATCCACTCGTTCAGCTTGCGAGGGTCACTCCGCATGAGCAAGTATAGGTTACGCCCAATTGGTGTAGCCAATTCGACCGCAATTTTCCTTAACTGATGTACGTTCAGATCGGGACGCATTGCTCCTATCTCTTGGCATGCCGCATGTGCCACTTCATCTGGGCCACTCTTCGACTCATTTATCGTCTGTGCCAACGACTTCAGAAAATTCTCCATCATTTCCTGCCCCACTTGCGCCCTGGAAACTCCACTTTTGGACTTCTTTCCGATGCTGCCACCGCCGCGTGCATTTCGCTTCCTGGATGAGGGTGAGGGGGAGAACTCGTCGCTGCCGTGCGCTTCTTCGTCCGGTTCTGGCAGGCACTCGTCGAGATCCTCGTCGAAATTAAGCTCCCTCTGGCTTGATTGACGGTGTGAGGTAGATGCTCCGATTGTTGGATTGAAGTTACATGGCCTGGAGGAGGTTGCATGAAGCCCAGTTGCAATGTCCTTACTGAGAAACCTTTGAATGTCGTCGTAGTGAAGGAAGGGCTTGTTGCGGTACTTGCGATACCTATCCGCAAGCTGTAACAAGTAAAGGGGTTGTCAAATGGACAGTAACATACATCAATTAATCATCAATTGTCGAACATTACTCAAACCATGCCGACTCAGAAGGCGGAATGGGCCTGTTGTAGACAGCATCCCATCCCCACCCGGATTTGTTACGAAGGTAAAGGTAAGCAGAGTAGTCCCTTTTGAGGTTCTTCCACCGAGACAGTAGTTGTGACTTTGTGTACTTAAGACCGCTAATGGTATTGAACCTGCTCACAATCAGCTGCCAGCCGGGCGCTGTGAATGTGCTACCAGCCCACGAAGACTCGAACTCTAACAAAGTATCAACAAATATCCTGTCCATAGCAGGATTCCAATGTGCACTCCCATGCTGAACATCCTCCGAGGTCGGTTCGACACCTCGGGCACCATTGCCCGCCCATGCTGACATCGCACTTAAATATGCACACAAGTTACAGCAATGTTGGAGAAGGCTCGAGTATAGCCATTAAATATTCACCCAAATATGTCAGTGAGAAAGGAATATAGTTAAACAAATACGTACTGGACCTCGGATTTCTGTTTAAGTTACGCACGATGTTGATAGATGTAAATGCAACGATCACACGCATTTGTATTATGAGGAAACTGTAACTAAACTTGCATTCAGTTTTTTTCTTTTGAATCTTGCATTGAGTTTTGATTTTGGTTAGATCTACCATCTGATCAGGTATGATCATGACTGATCGAGTTGGTTTCAGAACAAATAATCCACTGGACTTCAGTTTATACTAAATCAAAATCAAATTTTACTCAGCAAAAAGAACACTTCAGTTTTGTTGAACACATTAAAGCATTGGCGTGTGGAAGTGATTTGAACTCTTTACAACTTTCATTTATTGAAGAATCCCGATCATAGTAGTCTGACTGAGTATCCTCCTAGTACTGAACAATGGTTTCTGTTCTTATTCAATTTGTCTTTATATATCAGTTCTGATTAATTTAGATTTTATGTGGTTCTGTTGTTTTGTTCATTTGATATAGTAATCCTTTTTAAGTGGTGATTACCTTTGTCATCTCACTGGTTGTATCATCTCTCTTTAAATTAATCTATTGTATGTATCTTGACCATTTCATTTCATGTATGCTATCATAAACATAAATGATGTTATCACTTATCACTTATATTCTGCATAACTTACTCGAAGTGATTGTATCTTCTTGTTTGTAATTACATCGGCTGCCTTTATATGCATATCTCAGAAAGTTGAATTTATTATTATGGATTGAAGAGTCAAGATCTGTTCAGATTCCTGAGGTAGCACTATACTTATTTTTTTATATTTCTATTTGTTAAAGTTGGATTTATTACTATGGATTGGTGAGTTTAGATCTTTTCTGATTCCTGAGGTAGCACTATACTTATTTTTTTTATATTTCTATTTGATAGTTGTTTTAGACTCATGTTTGACCAAAATTTGGCCGCAGGTTGTTGAAGTGTCTACTTCAAAAACTGGAAAGCATGGCCATGCAAAATGTCACTTTGTTGCTATCGATATCAGTAATGGAAAGAAACTTGAAGATATTGTGCCTTCTTCCCACAACTGTGATGTGAGTTTTAGTTTTGGACTCTAATTGCATATTATGCATGCACTTGATGGAATAACAGAAAAACAGTAGATGTGTTATTCTCATCATCTTTACATTATTCATGCATATAATGAAATCACATTAAAAATTTAAGCTGTTTTATTCTTGTTTTGCACAAGTACCATCACCTCGTTCAAATCCAAACCTCGGTTCCCTTATCCAACAAAACTACTTAATTTCTACTTCAACAACATCCACTAAGCTTCTTAAAATTCGCTAGTCCCGTCCGTCCCAAGAAGAACCTCAACAAAGTCCATATATGACAACCATGTACCACAATGATCTGATGACCAGATAACAATCTACCGTAAACAAAATTCGTTCTTGGAAATCCCGGTCCATAAATAAACACAACATGTTACTGTTCTATTGTTCTGTTCCTTTGCTTATGTTGTTCTTTCAATATCTTAACCTTCCCACAAATCCGTAAATTATCTAACTAGAATAATGGTTTATCTCATTTCCGCAATGTTGTTCATACATAGCAGAGTAGGAAAGAATAAGTTAAAGGGGATCATTGCGATCATATCGAAACTAACGAGTAAATCCAGCTACAAATGAAACCAAAAAGACGATCCTCGCAGAGAAGGAATCAGAACAGGTCCGACGAGTTGTGTGATCCGAAAAGACCAAAAAAGAAATGACGACAGTAACGCATACCTTCCGAGAATGCACCTCGCAAACGCCCAGGTCTCCTCCTCTCCGACCTTCACACCCACACGCGCGAGCTCGTGCAAGATCCACAAGAAGGTCGCGCAATATTTATAGGCGGACACTTCCTCCTCGACCTTGATCCTTCGCCTCCCTCCCCTCAGTGGACGAGGAGACGCGCGGGGGGCTGAGGACTCACACGATTCGGCATGCTGCTCCATCGTAGGCCTGCGGGGTGGGGAGGGATGGGATGTATGCTGCGGGCGCCCATATGTCTATTGGAAACTCGCCAGCCCTCTTCGACTTGTCAAAACCCTACCTGCAGCTTTTGTCGGGCGAGCGGAAGACCGAGGAGAAGGGAAGAAGACGAGCTGCGAAGGGGAAAGGGTTTCTTTCCAACCGATGCATCTCGGGCATGCCAAAAGTTGCGCCTCCTTCGAGGCATTGAATGGACAGTACGTGCAGAAGGGTCAAACATCCAAGCTTCGAATAGACAAAAGTATGGCACGCCGAGACCCTCTCCAACACGGTCTACCCGCTAACCAAACACGGGTTGTGAGGGGGTGACCCGATCCGACCCGGGTCACCCCTCCAACCAAACAGGCCCTTAGGGTTCTTCATAGTGAAGAACATAAAATCAGAAATTTCAATAATCTCGTATAAAAAACCCAACAAAAAAAGAAGGATCGCATTATCTAATCGAGCTCTGTCTCGCGTATGTAGTGCTTTATCGTGTTTCGTTTTCAGAAAGGATGATTTAAGGTTCCTGGAATGATTGATTTCATTTCGTATCAAAAACGTTAAAAACGTGCCAAGAACGCGAAGAACGCATGAAAAACGTAAAGAACATATTTTCTCTCAAAATTTCAGTAGAGCTTCCCTTATATGCGGTGATATTTCTACGGAAATTTTGATAGAGTTTTCTCTTATATTGGGAAATATTTCTATAAAAACTTCGGTAAGAATTTCTCCTTATGTCGATACATATTTCTAGGAAAGTTTCGGCAGAGTTTCCCCTTATATCGGGATATATTTCAAAATAAAAACGAAAAGAATTTTCTCTATAAAATCAATCGAGAGGAAACAACACGAAAACTGAACATGAATCGAAAACCTAGCTCACGGAGCAAACTAAGAGAGGATCGTACCTTCCTCCTCCTCATTCTCTCGGCAACGCTTTTTGTTAGCGCTCCTTCCTCGCCTCCCACTCTTCCTCCCGATCTCTCGACCCTAGCCTTTGGAGCGGTGGTGGTAGCGGAAATCGTAGAGAATGAATGGGTAGGGGGCTATTTATAGGCTCCAGAAAACCGCTAGCCATGGTTACAAAACCATGGTTTAGATCTTAACATCGATTATAGGCGCATGGTTTTGGCGCATGATTTTGACCAAAACTTATCCGAAACTTAGGGCTTAAGTTAGAACTATCCAAAAGGCTCTAGATTCGTTAATGACGCTTAATTAACGCTAATCGGATTAACTTTTACTAATTGTGATTTAACCTTCGTGGCTTACGCTTAACTTTTGCTAACATGATTAGTGTTCGCTAATAATAATTAACGACCCTCAATCCATCATTAGTTTCTTTAATCGTATTTAATTAGTCTTAATGACGATCATTAAGAGTTAATGATGTCTTAAACCTCCGTACTTCTTATTCTTCCGAAAATCATAACAAATAAAAACGAAGTCCGATTCACACGAAACAAATTCTGTTGGTTTCCTCTTGACAGCCGGATCTTATAATAAAGGACCCAGAGACAGCCAAGTTTAAGGCTTTACAATATATACATGTTACCTCTATGATACATGCAAGTTTTGTAAAGAGGATCCAAGTAAGAAATGAAATAAGACTTGTGTAATGGAAAGTGAGGTTTTTAAAATTATATATGTATGTAGAATAAATAACTAAATAAATAAAAATTTTTATTTCTTCTTCTATTCCTATTATTGTTTCAATATTCTTAAAAATAAATATAAAAGAAAAATGGATTTACTTCTGTTATTTTTTGAATAGATAAATTTTGAGGGGTGGGGTCTAGTTAGTATTCTTATTACATTAGTTAAAGCTTATTTATTCCTATTTATTACTACAAGATATACTTACCGAGGATGAAAATGGGCCAACTATTAAGTATTTGACGAAAGTTTCTTTTACCTAATTCTTTGGCTAATCTATTATGGCAATTTCTTCCCAACCAGTCGGTCATGCTGTCACAAATGCTTAATATGGATCATTGCAATAACCAAATTGTAGTTAAAATAAATCTTTAGGAGGAATTAATAAAATTGGAATCAATTAATGACATCAATTCAAACCTTGGAGCTTCGATTGAGAGATATATCGAGAGAAATCAAGAAATACTTTTTATTTGCATTCATGTCTTCTAGAAAAAGAGTCATTAAATTGAGTTCCGGGTTAGGTGAAGGAAGTATGATTGCTTTGCAAATAGTTGAAACTCAATCTATGGACATTTCAACTTGTATTAATTTTATTTTCATTACATAGGGACAAATATTCCTATATGTCCTTTTTAGATTTCCCAAAAAGATACGATATGAGGAAAGTGAGATCAACCTAATTATTATCAATAATAGTATATGAGTTCTTTCCAAAAAAAAAGTTAAAAAAATATTGAATAAAAAACAATGATAATTGATAATAATAAACATTATAGTGGGAACAAAAGATATATAATGCATACATACATAAGTATATATATAAATACATAAATATCTATTAATATATTAGAAATCAAATCAAAGATAAAACGTATCAAATCGTATCATTTGATTATGTTTTGTCGCTTATGATAGAGACGACTTAGAGTAAACACACATGATCCGCCGAGATAAATGCGCATGATAGGCTAAATCTAAATGGTATGAAGTTATTTTAGAATAAAATGTATGCTACCTATTAAGAAAATTACTTCCAACGCGTGGTATTTGGTTGCAATCAAGCATATATTCTAGCTGAAGATGTTGTCGTACTACGAGGAGGCATGATGGGTATAAGTACCAGTTATGTTACGATAACCAGTACCTTAAACTGCTGGTGAGAAAAACTAAGTGCTTGTAAGCATGTTTTTTTTTAAGCAATCGAGTCCTTGAGGACAACATGCTTCCTTTACATACATGCCAAAGGTTCAAAGATATGTAAAATAGACAAATAAATAAAAAATGTCAATGTAGATCGATTGAGGGCAACATGAAGTTATATAAGAAAACTTAATGTAACATCCAATCTCGAAGTGTCCACTAAAACTTCTAAGTCCATGATATTTGAGAGATAAAAACATAATTAGGAGTAATTCCCAGCATAGAATGTAATGGGAGATGAACAAATGGAAAGAGAATAAATGAAAGGGTAAATATGAAGAAAATTTTTCACTAGAAAAAGGAAAGAACAACTTTACGAATTTGCTCACACTTAAATACTTTTCCTTTTCTCTACTCATCACTCGCTTATTCCTCTTGCATGCTTTCTTAAAAAGTAGTAGGCACTAGCATATCATCACATAGACATCCACCCAACCGGCAATCAAATTATTTCAGTCACTGGTAATTCTTTTTTGTCCTTTCTTCTTCATATTATATGTAAACGAACACAATTTGAGATAGCTTGTTCTTTATTTAATATAAACGATTATCTTGCGAATGGGAATTTGTTAAGTGCGTTCCTTACCGTATGATCCAACATCAAACAGTAGATGTATGCTAGTCTCAATTATTGAATAAAATTGATGATTGGAAATTGTATAATAAAAAAAACATTATAGGTCATTCAACTCAACCTTCATGCAATAAACTTTACGATGCATTGTACACATACTTATATCAAGCCATTATAAATAAGAGATTATTTTAATTTCACAAGCATAGAAATTTACAAAATTCCTAAAGATAGACGATTATTGAATGCTCTCCCATCATAAATAACCGTCCTTAATGAATGCTATTGGTTGATTGAATCTTGGAATCCCGAAAGATATCACTTGATTTCCGCAAGTCTCTTGCTTCAATTGTCACAAGACCACTCTTATCGCCTTAAAATGATATTTTTAATGGAAAACTTAAAAGACATTTCAAGTGTCATTTAAAGTACACATCCCAATTCAACAATATAAATGTCTTTTGGGACACTATATTCAATTTGATACTTCACAAACCGATTTGGACTCAATACCTCAATAATTTCGATTTGTTGAAATATACTCATTTTTTGAATGCATGTATACCCATTTTATGCAAGAATAAATGCTTTACAGAAGATGGGTGCATTACTGCTTGAAGTACTTTCCCTTCTATGATTTTTTCTCTTATATTTTACTTTTAACAGTACCTATATTAGAAGCAATATATTGTCTGATCAGACCATTGACTTTAAATGTTGGGAAAATTATATTGCCATTTCTCGAGATAATCCATATTGGTATATAATAAAAGCTAGAGATCAAATCCAATACTTTGACCCCCCCCCCCCTCTTTACCGGTCTGCGCCCTGTCGACCTCATCTCAAAACTACGAGGGTTCGAACGTCAATTACCCCTTCCATGATATCACTCGAGACCCCTCCAGTTTCGCCATTCCCATTGAGCACCCTATTCCCTCTCGTCTTCGTTCTCCGCAACCACAGTGGGAGAGGAAGGAGGGAAAATGTTGAATCTTTCCTAGGGTTCTCGCGAACGGCCATGGATCCAAGCTCGTCCTGCCCCGACGGGGACCAGAACTTCGAATTCGCGTTCAATTCCAGCACCTTCTCCGATCGGGTGCTGCAGATCGAGATCAGGCGGATGAGCCGGAGAGGAAGAAGGGGTCGGATTGGAAGAGGAGGAAGAACGGAGGAGAGGAGGGGAGCGGTGGGTGTCGGTCGTATGCGAAACGTCGGGGTTTTTGAGTCTGGGAATATTGGACGTTCGTCTGTTGGTTGAGGTTGATCGGGGTTTCTGTCGGTGTTGGCTTTTGAGATATGGGATTGTTGTTTTTGATGCTTTGTGTGTTCTTTGCTGTGGAAGCAGTGATTTGCAGTTGGTTGGTAAGGGCATTTTGATGCTATCAGGGTTTGGATTATGAAGATCACACGTTGAATTGCTGGTTAGGATTGATCGCGGTTTGATTTGATGCTGGTTTCTGGGGTTGTCGTATGCGATTGGAGTTTTGAAGATACAGTTGTTTTTGTTTCGATTTGGTCATTATATCGGATTTGGATGGGGATAAGGTTTATTTTTGCATTTAGTAAAGAATTTTCTTAATAAAGAATTGCTAATGTCGGAAAGGGTGTGGTTTTGCTATTGCAGATTAAGGATCTTTTTCTAGCTGATTAAAATGCAGGGGACTTTCCGAGTTATAAAGTTCCATGTTTGCTGTTTTTGTTAACGTGCTTTACATGGATTTTCCATTATTACCGTTTTTGGTGTACTCTTCGATAGGCCTTGATGAAGGGTTTCCTTTTTGGTTTTAGCTGCTGAAGTGGATCTAGGTGATGCGGTTCTTATTAATGACCGGCCTGACCTAGAAGATGGTGAGGTCTATGAGATCAATGATGAAATTATGATTGAAGGGTCAGGTATTGATTTTCTCTCATTATTTAGGTGTTTGGTCTTCTTCTCTGGATTTTTCTCAGAAAGTATTTGAATGTGGGGATATATCTGTCTGATCTGCTGATGCTTCATGTTTGTTTTCACAAATAACCTCGGTGGCTGTTGAGATAGTTACTATTTTTAATATTATCTTTTGTAATTTTTGATTTTCTTTTCTTCTTTCTGTAATTTTCCCAACGGGTTCTTCTCCCATGTAAGGGAACCCTTGGGCCTCTCATAAAGTATCCATATTTTCCCTTTACATGGTATCGGAGCGACGGTCTTAGACCGGAGTCCCGTATCCAACCCTAACCCTACTGCCTGCCCCCCCGTCCCGCACGTGCACGCCAGGCTGCCGTTGGTTTTCTTCTACTGCGTGACCCTAGGGCCAGGCCTTCGGGCGGTTGCCCAGGTCATCGCAGCGCATGCCAGGCCTTTGGCAGGGTGCTCAGGCCACCGATGCCCCCTTGGGCACCCGCGCACCCCCGAACCTCGGGCACCAGGCCCCCACGCCGTCGTGCTCCAGACGCCTAGGCCCTTTGCGCCCCTCGCCCAGCCCCCCAGGCCCCTCGCCCCTACGCCCCTGCGTCCTGTGTGCCCCCAGGCCCCTCGTCCTCTTGTCCTGTATGCCCCTGCGCCCCTGCGTCCTCGCGCGCAGGCCCCCAGGACCATTGAGCCTCTGCGTCCTCGCGCCCAGGACACCCCCAGGTCCCTGCGCCCTGGCCACCAAAGATGGTGACTTTGATCCTCAAGCTCGGCATCAGCTCTTACTTGCGCCTCCAAGCATATCGACGAGTAGTTCTACGATCCGATTTTGATCGAAAAGCGTGATTTCGAAACTCTAAGGGTTCGTTTGGTTGCAGGGTTGGGCAGGGTTGGTTTGGGTTGGGTTGGGTTGGGTGAATAGTAAACTGTGAGGAGGGGGTACCCCTGTGAACTATACCCCAACCCAACCCAACCCTGCCCAACCCTGCAACCAAACGAACCCTAAGTCATGTTTTTCGACCCTAGTAAGCGACATGGATTAGCAAGGATGGTTGTATGAGTCTACACGTACAACCAATCCTTCGTATGATTATGTAGACTCATTATATCGGTCTACTCACAGTTGAATTTATTATTTGGCTATTTTATCATCATGTTAGACAACAAGGGTGACATCTTCTCGTCCGGAGCCTTTAAGGGTCCGGCTCCCACCGTTAAGATGGATGAGACCAACTATGAGTTGTGGTCCATGCAGTTTCTCACCCTCATGTAGTGCAATAACAATGAGCAGATCCTGACAGATCCAGAGCCAATGGATAAGACTGGGCAAATGCTTCTTGGAAACAAGATGACGCGTATGCGCATGTTTGGCTTTGTGGGACTCTCACTACAGAAATAGCCAATAATATTCTAACCCAGCCCACTGCCAAGGCAATGTGGGACACTTTGGCATCCGCCTATGCACAGGTGAAGAATGAGGCCAAGATCCTTAAATTACAGTTTGATATCTACAATACCAAGTAGAATGACCGACCCTTGCATGTTTACTACTCCTCGCTGCATGGCATGTTTGAAAAGTTTCATAGCTACATACCCATTACGACGTCAACTGAGCAACAAAAGACGTATAGAAACTCTACGATTGTTGGGGTTTTCATGGCTGGACTTGATACAGAATATGATGCTATACGTACTCGTCTTCTTACCGGAGCAACCATTCCTCCTATAGAGGAGGCCTATAGTCGTCTCAGCCAGCTCATCATCCCTTCGACAGCCACGTCTTCGCATTCCTCAGCGATGGCCGCTTTTCATGGTCGAGGTGGGGTGATCCAGTCCAGAGGACGCACACCTCGAGGAAGAGGCGGTGGACGCCAACGTGGTCCCTGCACCTACTGCCGCAAGCCTGGACATGCAGAGGATACATGCTATCAGAAGCATGGATATCCTGTTTCTGGTCGAGCAGCAGAGCATATTGTGTCTTCAGAGACTTCAGCTCCCCAAACCGATCCTCGCCTGGATGATATTATCTCTCGTATTCAAGAGATCATGATTCCTAGTGCTGACTCCACCATAGATACTGTTGCAGCAGCCATAGCCTCTTCGAACTCCTCATGTGTCACCTATGCCTTTATTGGTAGTACGAATGCATGCATGACAGAGTGGATTATGGACGCTGGTGCTTCTCACCACTTGTGTGGAGACATAACGCACCTGAAGTCCTACATGGCTATACCACCTGACAGATGAGTTGTCATTGCTAATGGCGATCACTTACCCGTTACAGGACGGGGGAGGTGAAGTTGACACCGTTCATGCGCCTTGAAGAATGTTTTATATGCTCATTCTTTTCGGATGAATTTACTTTCTATTAGTCAGATCACCAAGGATCTGCATTATCGTGCCATCTTTGACCCTTCATCTCTTGTGTTTGAGGACATACTCACTGGCAGGTTGATTGGGTATGGTAGCGAGCAGCGGAGACTCTACAGACTAGTCAAACTCCAACCTCCTCATGCTAATGTTTCTATTATACCTACTGGACCTGTCTCTCCTTATCCGTGGCACCTTAGGTTTGGACATCTTCCTCTACAGAAGTTATGTCATGTTCTCCCTTAGATTTCTACGAGATCATCCTTTCAGTGTGAGGCATGTCAACTTGGAAAGCATCATCATTCTTCTTTTCCATCCCGTTAGAGTCGAAGCAGTTCTCAGCTATTTGAGCTCCTTCATTTAGACATTTTGGGTCCTAGTCGTGTTCCTGATCTTCAAGGACACCATTTTTATCTTGTAGCTGTCGATGATTTTTCTAGACTTTCCTGGGTCTTCTTATTGAAGAATAAGTCTAAGGCTGGATCCGCTATCAAGTATTTTATTAATGAAATAAAGAATATTTTTCTGCAAATGTCAAGTATCTCCGCTCTGACAATGCCTTGGAATTTTGCACCTTATATCTTTCTGAGTTCCTTAGATCCCCATTGTTCACCAGACCTCACGTGTCTACACTGTCCGGCAGAACGATGTTGCCGAGCGCAAACACCGTTACTTACTTGATATGACCAGAACATTGTTGATACAGAGACGTGCTCCTCATGCTTGATGGGGTGATGCTGTCCTTATTGCTTGTTATTTGGTAAACCGTATGCCCTCGTCTGTGTTAATAGAGAAGATTCCTTACTCGATTGCATTTCTCAAGAAGGATCTCTTCTCTCTTACACCTCGTATATTTGGATATGTTGCCATTGTTCATGATGTCTATAGGGCGTGACAAGCTCTCTCCTAGAGCTGTCAAGTGTGTATTTGTTGGCTACTCTAGTACCCAAAAGGGGTATCGCTGCTTTGATCCACTAAGCCAGAAATATTTTGTTAGTGCTGACGTTACTTTCTTTGAGTCTGTCATGTATTTTTCTCCTACAGGTGACATACTTACTCCATCTGACTCTGATGATGAGATATACATGCCACCACCTCCTACAGTTGGTCCTTGACTTTCACTTACTCCTCCTTTTCCACCACCTCCACCACCTCCTACATTTCCTCCGTTGGTTCGGTTCTTGCCTCGTGTTTTTCCTCGCAGACCTCGCTCTGTTCGCCATGCTCACAAGCCTTGCCCATCATCCAACACGCCTCAGGTATGTAATGAGCATATTGTTTCTACTGATAGCACTACTGAATTGACTGTACAACAAGATGCTAGACAGGAGGAGTAGGTACCCTCTCAAGAAGGAAATATATAGGCCCAGGACTTGGCAGATGATCTTGACGTGCTGGTTGCTCTGCGAAAGCAGAAAAAGGCGTGTGCTACTTACCCTCTTGCAACCCAAATTTCTTTGAGCAGGTTGTCAGAGGATTTCAGGAGATTTACGTTGGCGCTATCAGTTGTGCAGATACTACAGACGTATTAGGAGGATCTTAAAGATAGTCAGTGGAGGTTAGCTATGGAGGAGGAGATGGTTGCGCTACGGTCACATGGTACGTGGAGTCTTGTTTCTGCTCATGTTGATACATCGGTTGTGGGATGCAAATGGGTGTTCACTGTGAAACACCGCGCAGATGGCAGTGTGGATTGTTATAAGGCGAGACTCGTGGCACGAGGGTTCACCCAGACATATGAGGTGGACTATCAGGATACTTTCTCCCCAGTTGCTAGACATTCTACTCTATGTATTCTCCTTGTTGTTGTTGTGACACGAGATTGACCTCTTTATCAACTTGATGTGAAGAATGCATTTCTCTATGGTGACCTACAAGAGGAGGTCTACATGCAGTAGCCACCTGGGTTTGCTACTGAGGGAGAGTGTCAGATAGTTTACAGGTTACACAAGGCTATCTATGGCCTCAAACAGAGTCCAAGAGTATGGTTCCAAAAGCTCTCGGACTTGATAGAGCAACAAGGGTTTGTGAGATCAATTGATGATCACTCCTTGTTCATACATAAGACCCAGAGAGGTATTACAGTCATTCTTGTTTATGTTGATGACATTATTATTACAGGGGATGACGACCAGGGTATTCAAGGTGCCAATGACTTCCTAGGTCAGCAGTTTGTGACCAAGGACCTTGGACATTTACGTTACTTCCTTGGAATAGAGTTTGCCAGGAACCAACGGGGTCTTGTAATGATCCAGAGGAAGTATATTATAGATCTTCTTTCAGAGACATGCATGGTAGATTGCAGATCTGCCACTACTCCGCTTGACCCAAGCATGAAGTTTTATGATGATGATACTGAGGAGGTCGACAAGAGGAGGTACAGAGAGCTTGTTGGCAAGCTACTATATGTAACTATTACCGAGTCCGACATAGCATTTGCCATGAGCAAAGTAAGCCAGTTTATGGAGCAGCCCAGACATGCACATATGGATGCAGTCCATATGATTTTGAGATATTTGAAGACTTCACGTGGTGCTGGACTTCTTTTCAGCAAAGGCACATCTCTCTCAGTGACAACATGCGCAGATGCAGATTATGCTGGGTGTCCAAATAATAGAAAGTCTACATCTGGATTTGCTGTATTCATAGGGAATTCTCTTGTTTCATGGAAGAGTAAGAAACAGACTGTGGTTGCTAGATCAAGCGCTGAATCGGAATACAAGGCCATGGCACAGGCTAGTACAGAGATGTTGTGGGTCAGATCCTTTCTTACTGACGTGACTATAGAAGTGCCTCTTCCCCTGTACCTCCAATGTGATAATCAAGCTGCTCTCTTCATTGCAAATAACCCAGCCTTTCATGAGAGGACGAAGCACATAGAGGTGGATTGTCACTATACTCGTGGCATGATACTGAAGGGCATTATCACTACTACGCATGTCAGCTCTGGAGATCAGACAACATATATACTTACAAAGGCTCTAGCGAGATGATCTTATCAGAGACGTTGTTCCAAGCTGAGTCTTATTGATATCTACGCTCTAGCTTGAGTTGAGATAGTTACTATTTTTAGTATTATCTTTTGTAATTTTCTATTTTTCTTTTCTTCTTTCTATAATTTGCCCAATAGGTTCTTCTCCAATATAAGGAAACCCTTGGGCCTCTCATAAAGTATCCCATTATTTCCCCTTTATAGTGGCTATTGAATGATGCTAAAAATATGTGTATAAGTTATCACAAACGGATATATATTTCTGACATCTGGGTTGAAATGAATGATTATCGGGACCATGAGTTTGGAGAAGTTATATTCCTTGAGGCTGCCTAGCTTGAAAACCGATATAGGATGCCTTAAATCAGAAGAATCCTCCCGTCTTTATTATCATGCCATGAATTTGGAGAAACTTTTTTCCTTGAGGCTGTCTACATATGCAGGATGCTTAAATCAGATGAAACCTTTTTTTTCTTTTTTATGTTACATGCCTTAGGTTGACTTTGATAGTAGTCAACAAATCAGGTTTGATCTTCTTTTTAAGAAGAAGCAAATCAAACTGGATTTAGACGATATTGACTTTTGCTAATACTTCTGCAGTCTAGATTTTTGGATGACTTGGTAACATTACCAATGGTACTGATGTTTGGTGAACTTTAATTCTCTGACTTGACATTTTAACCCGTAATGGTGATGCTACGCAGGTGATGAAGCTGAAGAAGCAGCGGAAGTAGTCGGGGATTCGGAAAGTTCTACTACTATGAGAGTAATGCCAATCTATGTCAGTTCAGCGATACTTTTTTTTACTAGTAGGATTCGAACCCTGGTCCTTTAAAGTGGGAGCCACTGCTTCTACCACCAGACCATTAGAGGGGTTCCAGTTCAGCGATACTTGCTGAGCAAAGAACTTATATTTTTACAGGATGCTTCAGCTTGTCATATATCATTTTCCCAGCTAATTTTTCTCCTGTGCGATGAAACTTTTTTCTCCCATATGTAGCTTTTCTCCAATGGCATGAGAGAATCAGATCAGAGACACGCAACTTACGCCTCAGGTATTTTATCCTTCTCTTTTCATTTTCAATACTCTTCTATTTGTTTGACCGTATTTGTTCTCTTGGACTATGTTATTGACGCCACTTGTTTTTCTTAGGTTCTAAGTTAACATCAATTAATCACAAGTACATGTTCTGTCATGTTATTGGTAAAAAAGACCAGAAATCTGAATCAGAAACCAGTGGATATTTTTTTTCCCGAAATTATCATATATTGGCATTATGTCATGATTTGAAAAACTAAGGTATGCTCAACGTTCACGATGCACCAGTCTGAACACATATTTTAATAAGGCCATCTTCTGAAATTTGAAGTCTTTCTAGATTAAGTGTTAGTAAATCATAGATAAAAACTAAAAAGGTTAAATGCTTCCTTTTTTCATATAACGTTTCTGTATTTATGTTCCTCGAAACATGATCTACGATGGCACATATGAACTTACAAGAAATAGATGGTAACAGCATCCTAATATGATACTGTATCTACTCACTGCAGATACCTGAAACAATATCTATGACATAGACTTGTTTGAACTTATTAGTTGCATGTATCACTTGGAGACATCTTCTTATTAAAAAAATAATTTCAAGACATTGCCTAATTTGTTTAAGGTAATCCAGTTGCTAACGAATGTAGCTAAACAAACAGAATTACGCAAACATAACATGAGATGAAAACAGGGCGACGAATAACCAATGCTGGAGGCCGGGTGAACTGATATAGTGATGGAAAATGTTGAGGGAGGTGAGTAAAAATGGGTAATATTATTGTTAGAATATATATTATATATATGGGTTACCATGTTTAGAGTCGCACATTGCTTAGTGGTGGGACTTGGGTGTGTTGGTGGGGCTATGGAAATAGTATGATAACTATTGTATTCCTGAGAAGATTATTCTGAATAGCTGACTGATTACAATACCTTCTTTTGTGGAGTAGGGCAGTCTGTTGGGATCGTTAACTCTTGTTTTCTTCTTGTTCTACAATATTGATACTTTTTATAAGAGAATCAGAACCCTCCCCTCCCAATGACTCAATCTGAGGAAAAACTGCTTGATTACAATTATAATTGAAATTGGAGTACTTGAAGATAAAATTAATGCACCTCACACATGGTTCGGTTGTGTATGATGAGCTACACAAGAAATGTGTGGAAAATGATTCTACGGAAGTTCAATTGGTCGAGTAAAATTTGCAAGCATGATATGCACTAATCAACTGAGGGATGTTTTGACCTGTGATTCTGTGAAGGGTCTTTGTATTTTTAAGCTGCATGTAAAGGTGACAAGTAGGACGGGATGTCTTTAGGAAGAGATTTCCTCAAAGACCATTCTCTACTTGTAGATCACAACACTAAATACATACATCAGTGTTATTTTGCTAAGTACGGAAGGGAAATATTGGGAAACTTCGTTGGTTTGATTTTTAAGCAGCATGTAAAGGTGACAAGGAGTGAAGGATGTTGATGTCTTTAGCAAGCGATTTCCTCGAAGAATATTCACTACTTGTAGATTACAACATTAAATATATACATCGGTGTCATTTTGTTAAGTACAAAAGGGAAATATCGGGAAATTTCGTTGCTATTTTATTGATAATGTTTGAAAGCATGGAAATGACATTGTTTTCTTCATAAATAAGGCTATTAATGATATTTAGTTAAAAAGAGAGATAGAATTGCACATTTATAATTGAAAAAGAAGTGTATTTAAGAGGTTTCGCATGCACCACTTTATATACTACATGTTGAAATAACACATGCATCTTTCTATATATATTCCTTTGAGAAGCAATTATAAACTCGTTGACGAGGATGCCTCAAGTTAACATCGATGCCTTGATCACAAAACACCCCCATATGTCCTCTGATAATTGATTTGTCATTCCATCGATCATGACAAGGGATCCTCCCCATTGATGATCACAATTCCCTCATATGAATTCAACATGAAAATGCTAGATTAATATATAGACAAATGGAACTGATCTTTCTTTCTGCGGTCATAGGGATATTGGTCTCTCACCTTCGTACTTCTAGATAGGCATATGCAATGTGTGCAGGAGATTCAGCCATTCTTGAGACTTGTGTTGGGGGGCAACACTGTCTTTTTGTTTTGAGTTGATGATTGGAGTGAGGGCTGGGCTTTGTAGGGGAGGTTTCCACGGCTAAAGGCGTTGGCGATAAACATGAGTGCTCAGTGGTGGAGGCTTGGGATGGGCACTCATTCTTTCCACACTTCATATCGAAGTTTCCAGATCCACGAATGGTGGAGCTTCTGGTTCTACTTGAGGAGCTTAAGAATGTGGTTGGGTCCATTGACGATCATGATTGTTGGACCTGGTGTGACGGTTCATTCTCGGTTGGGAATGCATATGGAGCTTTGAAGGGCCCCTTGACGTTTGATCATGTGATGTGTGGACTGTAAACGAATATGGAAGTGTAAGGTTCCAGCTCGTGTGAAGGTATTTCTTTGGCTTCTCGAAAGGGGAAGACCACTGAACAAGGACATAATTTCGCGCTTCGTGACGACAACTGACTCGGCGTGCCCCCGATGCTTGGTGAGCATTGAGGATGTCGATCATCTTTTTTCGTTATGGGAGTTCCATAGCGGCCTGGAACCTTTTTGGATGTCCAGCGATTCATACATACAGTGTCTCGACGTTCTGGAACTCCATTGGGATGAACTGGAATGGCACGAAAAAGGAGAGATTGTGGTATCTGGTAATGGCCTGGGCTCTGTGGTTGGCTAGAAATGTATGGTATTTCGACAGGATTATTTCTACGGAGAAATGTGGTGGTGCATGCTAAGGTGCTGAAGGAGAGTTAGAGCATGTAAATCTAAAGTATATTGTACATGTTTCAGCTTTGTAATACTTTTTGGTGATAAATAGTGAAGTTTTTGGGCACACACCTACACAATGGATGCCCTTTTTTCTTTAAAAAAACATATTGACAAATGCTATGATAAAACCCCTTCAAAAAATTTCATGTGAATAAATACATGTATCTATATGTATTAAGAATGCTGTTATAGAATATTGTAGGCACTATATAAATGGATTGTAAAAAATACAACACTTAATACATGACTCGACGTGATCGACCAAGAACATGAATACTATTAAAGCGTTAAAAATTGTGTAAATGTGAAGTCTCGAGACTTTTACATGACAATATTTTTGGGAAAAGCAAACTTAATTAAGTGTCACAACACTTTTGTCTCTGTTGACCATAACCTAGACGAATCCATATCGATGCCTGGATTATCTGAAGGATATGGGAAGATCCTTAAGCGCATCACGGATCCAAGAACACTTCTAGGATCTTTTCGTCAATTTACGTACGAGATTAATGATTACCTCTTGAAGCGTGGTTGTGATCATAGTCTCTAACGTAAGAGACCTCCTGTCTCAAGTCCGATCCGACTGAAGAGACGCTTGCGAGCGCGGGAATGAACCGCATGCTTCTCGCAATCCGAAGTGTTGTTCAAATCAACGAATCTCCTGATCTTGTTTTACGAGATCCAACACATTCTTCATGAGCGAGGCGCATCGAAGGAGACAGAGATCCACGAGTAGTCGAGTCAGTGACACAACGACGCAGCGAAACGACGGTCTTTCTAGGGTTTCCAAGTGGATGACCACTTAGAGAGAGAGATGGCATGTGAAATGAGAACGAGAGATGTTATTCCAATGGTGTAAATTGAAGAGCAAGGGTTGCCTCTTCTTTTATAATATTTTGAGAGTCCATGGATCAGAATTCATGGACAATCCAAAATCAATGGTTGAGATTGAATTTTGTTTCTTTCAATGATTATGATTTTGTTGTAAAAACACAACAACAATTAATTTAGTTTAACTAAATATATATTGAATAATAATCAATATAAATTAATTTCAATTAAATCAATCCACCTTGAAGAAATAGGAAGGAGGCAAGCCTCCTTTTATAAGAGGGGGGACAACTACCAATTCCAATTAGGACTTGGTGACTGTGCACCCTCCTAACATGGAAGGATAACTTCCTTCTCATAATATATGGAATCCAATATTCCATGATTTTCTCCAAATATTTACAACAACCTTTTATTGTAAATCAGTTCAAAAAATAAATCTAATTTATTTTGTGAATATTGCAATCATGTCATTGGAAATTTGTGAATCACATTACAACCCAAAATAAAATGTATATTACATTTTCAATTAATTGTTCAATGTGAATCCTATTCACATCATTTAAATTGTAAATGTTATTTACAAATATGATTAATATGGATAGTACTATCCACATTATTCATATCCATGATAATTAAATCATATTTAATTATCTCGGATTATCATTCTCATTCATCTAAATAACATGAAACTCATTCACATTATTTATGATAATTAAATCATATTTAATTATCCATTTCTTAAAGCTTGAATACAATTTAACAATGGAATTATTCTTGAACTCTTTCAAAAATAATACGCTTTCTCCGTGGATACTTGGAGATAAGGACATGACGATTATATGTTTCATGTATAGTGACTTGGATATCGACTCGCATCTCTTATCCAGATCTCGGGGACCTCTCATAGATGCTTGATTAAATCAAGGTCGTACATCTAATCTTCTCATTGCATCTGAATCACATTCAGATCATAGTCCGACATTTGGATCAATATTAGATTACTTCACAGTGAGGAGTCACTAAACAGATCTAGACCTGTTTCATCACTCCCTTTGAATGAAAGCGTCATGGTTATAAAATCGTTTATGATCACGTCACCCTCAGGTATTCCTAATACATGTACATCCTGCGAACTGAAAGACCTAGAATAAATCCGAATGTATAGATCAATTTACGCTGCCATCTTCAGGGTGTTATCATTAAGTTTCTCATTCGGTCATTAGAAGTTGGTATCGATCATATGCTTTCCAAAAGCATATATCATACCTACAAATTCTTGTCATGCTTCCAAAATAAATGACCATGCATGAAACTTGATCGATCCCACATACATCATGAGTGAGCTCATGTCTTCCGATTCACAAGTGAATCTGTATGATCCTTTTGAGAGATCGTATTACTCACATGCTCTTATATGCACACCGGTGTATAGACCTTGATTAGGCCAACAACCCATTGGTCTGCCAAATGTACATACTTAGATATATAGCAATACATATGTCTTCGGTCAGAGGATGCATGCCTGCCTATATCGTGATAGTATGCGACCTAGGACTTGGTTATCTCGATCTCGTTAAGTCAACTCTTTTACCTAACTAATCTGATACCTCTGAATCTCTATTCCTATGCAGAGGACCTGCATCAAGAGGCCAGTCAGATATCAACCAATAGAGAAGGATTGCCATCTCCTTCTTAAACTGGAGATCATCTCTTAATAATCATTTGACGGTGCTCGATGAGTGCTCAATCTAGCTCTTTAGATATTCATATAAGTACCAGCTTCTATGATTCAATAATTGAATCAACAGATGTATGATCATTAAAATGGCCATGGTACATAACCCAAATTGTACTAAAGGACATTATAGTGCATTCATTCATTTAATCTCAGACAAGGAGTGAAATAAACCAATAATTTTTATTGATATTTCAAACATTACAATAACATTTATGGTAGGAATGTTCGCCTCGGGTTCACATGACTAACAATCTCCCATTAACACTCAGAACCATTCAGGTACAATCCTTAATCCCATACTCATTACATGCTGGTCGAAAACCTTCTGAGTCAAAGGTTTGGTAAGCGGATCAACAATGCTGTCGGCGTAGGCCATCTTGGTGTTGACAATGTCAACATGCTTTTGTATCTCCCGAATGATGTGGCATTTTCTTTCCACGTGCTTGCTCTTTTGATGCCATATGACGGGTTCCTTCTCTTGAGATATAGCTCCCATGTTATCATAGAGTAGCAGGATGAGAGTATCAAAGGAAACGACGTCGAGCTCTTGGATGAACTTGCGCAACCACACCGCCTCATTTGCAGCATCCAATGCAACAATGTATTATTTGGCTTCTGTTGTTGAATCAACCGTAGTGTCTTGTTTCTTGCTTCTCCAGCTTACAACACCACCGTTCAACATGAAAACAAACCCTGATGTCGACTTTCGATCATCAATATCTGACTAGAAGTCTGAAACTGTGTATCCTAAGACTTGGAGATCACCATCTCTATAGATTAAGATGTAATCTTGCGTCCGTCTCAGATATTTGAAGATGTTCTTCACTGCATTTCAGTGTTGCTCTCCATAGCAGGATTGGTAATGACTTACCACTCCCAATGCATGGTAGATATCTGGCCTCATGCACAGCATGGCATACATTAAGCTTCCTACAGCTAATGCGTAGGGGCATCCAGCCATGACTTTCTTTTCATCAACACTTTGAGGAGTCATCCCTTTAGACAAGTGGATACCATGTCTTAAGGGAAGGTAACCTTTCTTGGAGTTCTCCATATGGAACCGCTCCAAGATCTTTTTAACTTACCTATGTTGTGATAATTCCACGATTCTCTTTTCTTAGTTTTTGAACAGCTTCAGATCCAAGATATAAGAGGCTTCTCTAAGATCTTTCATCTCGAAGTTATGGGATAGCCAAATCTTAACATTGGTCATCATCCCTGTATCATTCCCGATGATAAGGATGCCATCTACATAAAGCACGATGAACACAATGGCGCTCCCACTAAGCTTCTTGTACATACATGGTTCGTTAGGATTTTGCACGAAATCATAACTCTTTATGGTTTCGTCGAATCTGATGTTCCAGCTACGACAAACTTGTTTGAGCCCATAGATGGATTTCTTCAGCTTGCACACTTTGCCTTCCTCGGTTATGAAGCTCTAAGGCTGCTCCTTATAGATATCCTCCTCGAGGTATCCATTGAGTAAAGCTGTCTTGACGTCCATCTGTCAGATGTCATGGTCAAAATGTGCAACTATAGCTAGCAGTGCTCTGATGGACTTAAGCATAGCCACAGGATAGAATGTCTCATCATAGTCGATGTCTTCTCTCTGTATATAGCCCTTGGCTACGAGCTGTGCCTTAGTGGTCTTTACCTTCCCATCATGTCCCCTTTTCTCTTGAAGATCCATTTACACTCAATGTGTTTTACCCCACTAGGTGGATCCTTTAGGTCTGTACACCATTTTTATGCATGGAGTTTATTTCAGACTTCATTGCTAGCATCCATCTATCCATGTCATGATCTGCGAGTGCTTTATCAAATGAAGCTGGATCATTGTCAGTTTCACCTGACACATGGAATCCGTACCTTTCAGGTGGTGCTACCACCCTCGAGTTCCTTTGAAGAGGTGCAGGTGTTTCATCTTTATTTACTTCCCCAGTTTCTGATTCAGGGAACTCAATATCCTTAGGGAATTCAATGAATTCATCTACCTCATTTTTGTCTTAACCTTTAAGGAAATCATCCTCCAGAGATTTTACATCTCTAGAGACGAATACTTTATGAGTCTTAGTATCATAAAGTTGGTATCCAATACCGTCCTTAACATACCCAATAAAGTAGCACTCTCGAGTGCGAGATTCTAACTTGCGTCCACATTCTTCGCATGGACCAAGAAAGCCCAAACCCTCAAGTGTTTAACACTGGGTTTAGTTGTATACCAAAGCTCATGAAGAGTTTCAGGTATAGATTTGCTAAAAATCTTATTCATGATATATATTGCAATCTGTACTGCATATCCCCATAAACTAAGTGGTAAATGTGCTTTACTCATCATTGAACGCATGTTCATGATGGTCTTATTGCGTCTTTCAGCAACACCATTAAGTTGGGGAGTTCCAGTGGGAGTGAGATTGGAAATAATTCCTTTTTCTTTAAGGTACTCCTTGAATTCATCTGAGAGGTATTAGCCACCCCTCGGCCAGATCGAATCTGTTTAATATTCCTATCGGTTTGGTTCTCAATCAAAGTCGTGAACTCTTTGAACTTTTCAAAGGTTTCAGATTTATGACGTAATAGGAAGATAATCCCGTATCATGAATGGTCATCAATAAACGTCAAATAATATCGATATCTATTTCGAGTCGCGATACTGAAGGGACCACATATCAGTATGTATTAGGTCAAGAATACTTTCGTATCTTGTAACCTTGTTACGGAAAGGTGTCTTAGTCATTTTACCTTGAATACAATGTTCGTAAGTAGGTAAAAATTGGACCTGTAGAAAATCTAAGGCTCCATCCTTTATCAACCTATTGATCATATCAATAGATAAATGACCAAGCCTTTGATGCCAAATCATATTTGAATGATTTCCATCCTCCCTGGTTCTTTTAGGATTTTTATTATTTGCAGTATCATTCATGACATTTCCATCAATGCACAATTCATAAAGTCCACCAGAAGTCAGAATACTACCTGCAATATATTTATCATAATGATTTATGACAAATTTATTAAAGAATAGAAATGAATATCCAGTTCTAACTAATTTAGATACAGATATTAAGTTTATTCTGATATCTAGAACATAAAGATATTCTTCAAGTACTAGGATTCTTCCACCAGATAATGATAGTCTACATGTCTCGACGACGACTGCTGCAACAGTTGCATCAGATTCCATCTGGATATCTATCTTCCCTTCATCAAGATTCATAATTTTTTGAAATTAGATGCAACAAATTACATACATGAACAGAAGCATCCGAATCGATGACCCAACTACCTTCTCGTCCTATGAGAAAATTGGTTTTAATGATGAAAGTAGACTTTAGGAAATTTGTGCAGTTACGCTTCCGGTGCATCGGCTTCTTGCAGTGATGACACATCGGTCTCCTTTGATGTCACCAATGCAAAAGCAGTAGAAGATGAGCCAACACCTTGACTCTTCTTCTTTCTTTTCTGGGTCGGGCCCTTCCGAGATCCTTGCTTCCGACGTGCTTCCCTTTGACTTGTGCATGCATTGCACTGCTAGAGGGATTCTCTTTCTTCATTACGTCTTCTGCGGACTTTAATGAAGCCACGACTTCAGTGTTAGTTAATTCCATTTTATTCATGTGGTACGTTATCACAAAGTTATTTAAAGATTTGGGCAATGACAACAGAATGAAGTCAGATTGCATTTCTTCATTCATCTCGCCCCGAGAGTTTCCAGCTCAGACAAATACCCAAACATTTTGAGTACATGCTCACGAACCGAAGTCCCTTCCTCCATCTTGCAACGACTAGGTTCTTTCATAACATTATAACGTTGTGTGCGGTTGACATCACCGAACATCTCCTTGAGATTCAATACTATATATAACAGATCTCCACCTCCACATGTTGCTTTTGAAGCACATTGGAGAGAGATCCCAGAATATAACACTGACCAATGTATGATCTTCATCATATTTTTCATTGAACTTTAATTCTTCTGGTCTTAGGGTTTGTGTACTTGTTCATGGATAATACGTAAGAGATGCGATCCGCAGAGAGAACAAGATCCAAATTACGAATCCAATCTGAGTAATTTGGTCCGGTTATTTGGTTGACCTCCATAAGCCTACTGATTGGTTTCATGGACTTTATTGTCTGAAATTAAAAATGCACTACATTAGAACATATAAATAATTATATATTCAAAAATTAAATTCTTTGATTAAGGAATTTTAATCAAACTAACCTTGCCTTTTCAACTTTGAAAGTTCATTCCCTTAATCATTTTCAAAGCAAGAGATATACTTACTGCTATATCTCTAGCAAGAGATGGGATCTCCTTTTTACCTTTGTTACATCCCAATAATATGAGAAGTTGCAATTCGGATAAAAAAGAAGCGGGAACACATTCCGCCTTACAAGTCCAACTTGCATTTCCCAACTTCGGTCTTTAACACCCGGACTCACCATCCCTAAGGTGATGTTGACCTGTTGTTAATTGAACCAACTGTCAACCGGAATAACACTCGTTATGCGCAATCCAGTATCACCCTAATAATACGAGAACTCGATATTGGGTTCACTGCGCATACGATATTATTCTTTCGAGAAGCAAAGACCCGATCCATGTGCGCTTGTATGCATGAGCTGTCACTTCGGACATGCGTCTCCTACATACAATCCATGATGATGATACCTTTCGTCTTGGCGGGAGATCATGGATGTCACTTATATGATTCTCCATATCATGTTCGAATTTTAATTAATTATCATGAATCATATTCACATAATTAATTCTTCCAAGGGAAATACTACTTTATTCATAATAAAGTGTTTTTAATTGGATATAATTCATTTAATTATATTAAATCAATTATCAATCTAATTTAATCAACCAACAATCCTTATTGTTACTTGAAATAGTGGTATAATATCAAAATATGTATAATTCAGATTTTAGTAATTAAAAAAATACATCACGATCTCTTCAAACATTATCCTTTCCTTACCCGTTGTCATGACCAGCACGTACAGGATGTGGGACAGACCGCTCACGGAATAACTTACTACCCCAGTGATCTCCGACTAGAAACTATATCTGTCTCAGGTCAGGATAATGTGATTTGATCATTTTGTATTTGAGATGATAATCGATCTTTCAACCGAAGTTATACCATATAATATTTATCAAAATCATTTTGATTAATATTATAAGGAGATTTGCTAAACAAATCCCTAATCCTATTCAAGTAACAATGTTTTGCATGTAGAGATTGTATAATAACTATTGTAGGATAAACTAGAGTTTTTATGTAACATTCATTCAATGGCCTATGGCGATTAATCAATTATTTTCATAATTATTAGGTATCATATTTAATCAAGGCAAATTCATAATTTCCATGATTTTCATTGAATTAAAAACACATTATGCAAAGAGGTTTGATTATTTAATCATCTTCTGACCCATCTCCACTAAATATAGAATATCTATGACAAACAGAGTCGGAATCGCATGAAATAAATTCGAGCGGTTTGCTGGTTTGATTCTCGACTTAATCCAAGTGTTTATTTCACATTTCATGATGGAAAACAATAAGTAAAAATAATTTTCTTATAGATCCGTAAATACATGCAAAACAATTTTCTGTGGTGGGAACTATTCGAATCATTTTTATGCACTTTTGGTACCAATTAAAGGTTACTGTTTTTTGGGACATATTTAGACATTCTAAATACATTTTATTAATCAAAAAACATGCCCAAACAATGCACAAACAATAGGTTTTTAATTAGATAGGCAGGTTGGGACTCTGGTTGGTAAACAACCATCTGTATTTGGGACTGCTGGGGATGCTCTGGAGTCTGCACATAATACACATGCTGGATAAGTTGGGGCGGTGGGAGACTCTGCTGAGGAGGCTGTATCGGTGTTGGTTCCTTTTGCTCAGCGGGAGTTTTGGCAGTGGCAGATACGGAATCACATGCATTGGCATTCAATGCCCGAACAAGCTGCTCCAACTGTTGGGAAATAGAATCGAGCTTCTCCAAGCCCTGTGTCCTCTTCTCAATGACTGCAAGTTTTTCGAGGTCCTACGACCTCTTTTCGATGATGTCTACCTTATACAAATGGCTCCCGATGATAGCTCTCATCTTTATCTTCGGTGTGTATTGCCATGTTAACATGCTTGTGGCCAGTGACGGGCATCTTCATATATGCATGTGATGAGGATTGAGCGACTTCTCCTTTAACCATCTCCTCAAAAATGTCCCAGAGGACATCTTCATCCTTGTTAAAATGCGATCCACCACAAGCGGTGTCTACTAGCTTTTGGCTCTCAAGTGTCAGCCCACCGAAGAAATGCTGAACCAGACTAGTCTTCCAGATTTCGTGGTGGGGACACTTCTCTTGCAAGTCTCTGAATCTCTCCCACGTTTAATGAATTGTCTCATGGGGCTGCTGGATGAAACTGGAGATGCGGGCGCGCATCTGGTTCAAGCAACCAAGAGGGTGAAATTTATGGAGAAGCGGACTTCAACTCCTCCCATGTCGTCACTACCTTCTCCAGATGGTTTACCCAATAAAGGGCCTTGTCGTGGAGACTGAATGAGAAAGTAGTCATCTTGATTAACCTTAGAGGAATATTGGGGTAATGAGTTGCTGCACAGATGCGGTCAAATTATTACAAATGGATGCATGGCTCTTCTGTCACGTTCCCATAGAGGTCGGGAGTAGAGACAAGAACTGTAGCTTTAGCTCAAAATGGGCATGGATGGGTGGAATCTGAATCCACTCTTTGACATGGCCAGCCCCAGGGTTGTAAGTTTGCTTCAGCATGGGCTTTGGCTGCAGTGGTCTTCCCATGATGGGGTCCACCCACTGAATAGTTGTCTTCAACATCATCCCTGTTCATCTCATCCTCTCTATGGCATTCATGCTCTCTCCTGGCATCCCTCTCATTAGTCATCCTTCTCAAATCATTTAGCATTTCCTGGAAAGCGACCTGTTCCTCTTCCTGTAGGAGCCATTTCTGATTCTGCCTTTGACTTTGGCTTGAGATCGGGGTCAATAGAGCAAGGTTGCCTCTTCTTTTATTATATTTTGAGAGTCCATGGATCACAATCCATGGACAACACAAAATCAATGGTTGCAATCCATGGACAACACAAAATCAATGGTTGAGATTGATTTGTATTCCTTTCAATGGCCATGATTTTATTGTAAAAACACAATAATAATTAATTTAATTAAATTAAATATATATTGAATAATAATCAATATAAATTAATTTCTATTAAACCAATCCACCTTGGATAAATAGGAAGGAGGCAAGCCTCCTTCCATAAGAGGGGGGACAACCACCAATTCCAATTAGGACTTGGTGGTTGTTCACCCTCCCAACATGGAAGGACGACTTCCTTCTCCTAATACCTGGAATCCAATATTCCATGATTTTCTCCAAATATTTGCAACAACTTTTTGTTGGAAATTATTTCAAAAAATAAATCCAATTTATTTTGTGAACATTGCAATCATGCCATTGGAAATTTGTCAATCACATTCACAACCCAAAATAAAATGTAAATTACATTTTCAATTAATTATTCAATGTGAATCCAATTCACATCAACATTTAAATCGTAAATGTTATTTACAAATAGCTCTCTCTAATATATTATAAATCACATTTATAATATATATGATTAATATAGATAGTATTATCTACATTATTCATATCTCTGATAATTAAATCATATTTAATTATCTCGGATTATCATTCTCATTTATCTGAATAACATGAATCTCATTCACATTATTTATGATAATTAAATCACCTTTAATTATCCATTTCTCAAAGCTTGGATATAATTTCATAATAGAATTATTCTTGAACTCTTTCAAGAATAATGTGCTTTCTTCGCGGGTACTTGGAGATGAGGATATGGCAGTTGTACGTTCCATGTGTAGTTACTTGGAGTTGAGGTAACATCTCTTATCCAGATCTCGGGGAGCTCTCATAGATGCTTGATTAAATCAAGGTCATAGATCTAATATTCTCATTGCATCTGAATCACATTCAGATCACTGTCTAACATTTGGATCAAGATTAGATTACTTCACTGAGGAGTCACTAAAATTCAGACCTGTTTCATCACTCCATCAAAATGGAAGCGTAACGGTTATACAATCATTTATGATCACATCACCCTTAGGTATTCCTAATATCTGTACATCATGCATACTGGAAGATCTAGAATAAACTCAAAGATATAGATCAATTTACACTGTCATCTTCAGGGTTTTATAATTAAATTTCTCATTCAGTCATTGGGAGTTGGTATCGATCATATGCTTTCCAAAATCATATATCATACCTACAAATTATTGTCATGCTTCCAAAGTAAGACGACCATGCATGGAATTTGATCGATCCTAATACCTGATGAGTGAGCTCATGCCTTCCAATTCACAAGTGAATCTGTATAATTCCTTTGAGAGATCGTATTACTCATATGCTCTTATATGCATATCGACTCGTCGGTGTATAGACTTTGATTAGGTCATCAATCAATCGGTCTATCAAATGTGCATACTTAGACATATAGCAATACATATGTCTCCGGTCAAAGGATGCATGCCTATACGTGACAGTATACGACCTAAGATTTGTTATCTCGATCTCGTTAAGTCAACTCTTTGACCTAACTAATCTGATACCTCCAAATATATATTCCTATGTCATCTTCAGGGTTTTATAATTAAATTTCTCATTCAGTCATTGGGAGTTCGTATCGATCATATGCTTTCCAAAAGCATATATCATACCTACAAATTCTTGTCATGCTTCCAAAGTAAGACGCCCATGCATGGAATTTGATCGATCCTAATACCTGATGAGTGAGCTCATGCCTTCCAATTCACAAGTGAATATAATTCCTTTGAGAGATTGTATTACTCATATGCTCTTATATGCATATCGACTCGTCGGTGTATAGACTTTGATTAGGTCATCAATCAATCGGTCTATCAAATGTGCATACTTAGACATATAGCAATACATCTGTCTCCGGTCAAAGGATGCATGCCTATACGTGACAGTATACGACCTAAGACTTGTTATCTCGATCTCGTTAAGTCAACTCTTTGACCTAACTAATCTGATACCTCCAATATCTATTCCTATGCAGAGGATCTGCATCAAGAGTTCGTTCAGATATCAACCAATAGAGAAGGATTGTCATCTCCTTCTCAGGCTGGAGATCATATCTTAATAATCATTTGACGATATTCGATGAGTGCTCAATCTAACCCTTTACATATTCATCCAAGCACCAGCCTCTATGATTCAACAATTGAATCGGCACTGTATTATCATTAAGATGGCCATGATATATAACCTTAATTGTACTAAGGGACTTTATGATGCATTCATTCATTTAATCTAAGATAGGGAGTGAAATAAACCAATAACTTTTATTGATATATCAAAAATTACAATAACATTTAAGGTTCGTTTGGTTGCAGGGTTGGGCAAGGTTGGGTTGGGTACTATTCACAGGGGTACCCCCTCCTCACAGTTTACTATTCACCCAACCCTATGAATAGTACCCAACCCTGCCCAACCCTGCAACCAAACGAACCCTTATTGTATGAATGGTTCTCCTCAAGCTCATATGGCTAACATTACCATCACGCTTCCTATGCCCTCCATTAACAACACTTCCAAATATGTTGATTCCACTCTGGTGTCATCATGATTCCCTCGATGAGGATGCATCCATTCCGACGCACGATCATACCCCCTTCCTCTAAGAAACACTTCTAACTTAGTTAACGACAAAATGGTATAAGGTGATATAGATGCCTACTATCCTTCATCCACGAACACTTGTGGTAACTCATCATTAGCTTTATATAACAGGGACCCAATGAAGCAGACATCCGTTTTGATGGATGGAGTAGGCGGATTCATTGATTCATCTGACGTGGTTTGGGCTGGGTTATGTATAAATGTAGTGGGTTTTGTATAAGTGGATCTATATTGTTGCCATATATGTGTGTGTATATGTGTGTGTATATGTGTGTGTGTGGGGGGGGGGGGGTCTTACTGGAGGTTAAGATAACATGTGGTTGCTTAGATGAAAGGTTGGTGACTGAATTGTCAAGTGGGTTTCTGGTTCAAACAAGTTTTGCACCTTGTGTTAGACATGGTGGGAATGCTGATAATTTGCTTAATGTTATAGCATTATGTTACCCATATGATGAGACTGCATGAGCTCAAGCTTGTAAGAATCGATTGACTAGACCGATTAGTCGGTCCGATTGGTTGAGTCGGGCCTAGTCAGTCATTAACTGGTTCGACCGACTAATCGAGCCGACCGATCAGTTGAGTAGTCGATCAATTTATTAATGTCACTCTTTTATTCCTTTATTTTGGTCTTGTATCATTGTTAATAAGTTGGTATTTATTGTTGGTTAGTAGTTTTTTTGAGAAAATGGTTAGTAGTTATTAATTTAGTATATCTCTTATTTATTATGTTGTTCCTCTATGTCATGTTTATGTTGTGTATCTAGTTCATGCTATCATGTTGTATTTTTAGTTTATGTTGTAATTGGAACCGTTAGAGAATATTCTTTGTGGCTATTTGTTAAGAGAATATTCTATAGAGAATATTCTATAGAATATTCTCCTTTGAGCACCTATATAAGGATCCTCACACCCCCTGTACTCTTTGAGAAATTCCACTAGAATATCCGCCCCTTTGTGGTTTCATCCCGCTCCTTAGGGAGTAGGGTTCCACGTAAAAATCTCGCTGTTCTTTTCGTTCTTTATCTTTTTCCATGTTTACGCTTCCGCTTCCTATTTTCCCAACATGGTATCAGAGCTATGTTATTTTCTAACATGGTATCAGAGCGGGTTCGATTCTTGCGGTTTTTATGCTCTCGATTTCTTCGAGATTTATTTTTTGAAGATCATTCATATTTATTTGTTACTCGAAAATCTGTATGATCAGTTGAGATTTGATCCATCGTTGATCTTGAAGATTGGTCATGGAGATTTTTTGTTCAAGATTTTATTCCAGAAATTTTGGGGTTTATTTAAAACCCTAAAATTGCTCAGATTCAAGCAACATCCACACTCCAATTTGCATCTTCCAACAGTTCCTACGACGAAACAAACACAACCATCCAGCGACGACGACTCGCCTTCTCCCAGATCCCGATGTGGCGGCGGTATCCTATCCCCAAGTACTGCCTTTCTCCTCCTGTTAAAGACCTCCAACTGCCCATCATCAAGCGGTCGATGCTCTCTAGGGCTCCATACCCAGATCGCGCATGACTCTAAACCCAAGTCTCCAACGGCTTCTCCTGATCATCGGCAGCGATAGGCTCGGTAGCAGCGAACCTCCAACCCTGTGCGCATCTACCCGCATATGCACAGCATCCCTCGCGCATCGTGCGCACAGAACACGCACTGCAGGTCGCACGCCTCTCCAGCTTCCTCTGCCTGGCGATGGTGTGTTTCCCTGCCACCCTCCTCTCCAGCCGCGCGCGTAGGCAGCACCTCTCCAAGCCTCTCTCCTTCGCGCAGGTTGCGACGTCGCTTCTCTCCGAGCGGCGTGAGATCCAATCGAGCGGCATCCTTCGGAAGGTGGTGGCCTTTGGGCGGCGACGCTAGTAGCAAGCTCCAGCCGGTGCGATTCCCAGAGGGGCTCTCTCCCCACGGCGGCGCGCGATCTAGGGGCTCCATCGTGAGCCCTCACCACTGCAGGCAGTGTTCTCTCTTTTCCAGAGAGGGTTCACGACAGGAACCCTAGTTGTGTTATCCCTTTAATGCCCCCTTCCCACAAAAGGCTGTTATTAAAAAAATGCAAGGGCCCAAGTGGGCTACGACAATCTATTAAAAAATGGGTGGTAGCTTTTTGGGCCCTTCTTTAGGCCCATTTCAAAAAAAAAGAGGGAAGCAAAAATAAAAAAAAGAATGCAAAAAAGGAGAAGGAAGACGGCTATAAAAAAATAGAATAACCGAAAAACAAATTGAGAAGAGAATAGCCGAAAAAAGGAATGGCTTAAAAAAATGAAATGTGTTGAGAAGAGAGACGAATGAGATGTTTATTCCATAGAGCTAGGGTCATAGGGAAAAAACCCTAGAGAGTACAAGGGTTACAGAACATGAAGGGTCATTGGGAGTTATGGAACTTGAAGGGTCACAGAGGGTTACGGAACCCGAAGGGTCATGGGAGGTTATGAAATCCGAAGGTTTACAAACATAAATGTAAATCTAATAACTCTAACACTCCCCCTCAAGCTGGAGCTGAGAAAGCTACAGCTTGTAACAAAAAGAAAAAGTATACACCACATCTTCACACGATGCATCATAAGAACATATGTCCGCTACTGGTAGAAGACCTCACTCGAGAACGGGTTTGCGGCTTTCAGGTCACCAGAACGTATCTCTGTCATGCATGTAGAGTCACTGCAATATCAGGTCACCAGAACATATCTCTGTCGTGCCTGCAGGTCACCGGAACATATCTCTGCCGTGCCTGGAGAAGAATTACTGTAGAAGAAGTCCAGTGCGGAGTAGTAGTCGGGTCGTAAAAGAAGTATACGCCCTGACGAAGAAGTCAATGCTCAGTGAAGACGGATGATCTGAGTAGTAGTCTGGAGTGTCGGTCTATCAATCGTGGTAGGGCAGGAGACGTCCTGAAGAATCGTCTCTGACTTCCCATATTCTCCCATACTTAATAGAGTAAAGAGTATGGAACATCAAGTTAGGAGAAACAAACATTGGGAGAAATAAGTCGTGGTGAAGTAAGGGTTGTTGGAGAGGAGGGGCTGCAGGCAGTGTCGACGACGCACGAGATGTGGCTGGAGCTGCTAGAGCATCGGGCATCGCTTTAGGTGTTGCTGGTGATGCTGGGGACTTAGACTACCTTGCGCGAGACCATGGAATCCATGAGCGATGCGGGAGGTCCAGCTCTCTCTCCTTGTCGGCGGAGAGAGGGCTGGTGACGGTGGTGGATTTAGGATATTAGACTTCGATCTAGGATCGTTGCTCTGATACCATGTTGAGAAGAGGAACAAAATGAGATGTTTATTCCATAGAGCTAGGGTCTCTTATATAGAGAGAAAACCCTAGAGAGTACAAGGGTTACAGAACCTGAAGGGTCATTGGGAGTTATGGAACTTGAAGGGTCACAGAGGGTTACGGAACCCGAAGGGTCACGGGAGGTTACGAAACCCGAATGTTTACAAACATAAATGTAAATCTAATAACTCTAACAAAATGAAATGCACAAAAAAAAATGAAGCGAAAAAAAATGAAAGGCTTATTGCAAAAAAAAAGAATGAAAGTAGCCGGAAAAAAAATTTGCAAAAAAAAGCCATAAAAAAAGGGACGAACGGCTTAAAAAAATTGAGGAAAAAATTTGCAATGATAAAAAAATCCATGTTTTGGTTTCTCCCAACTTGATCATTGTTCCTATTCTATCAAGTATGGGAGAAAGGGGGAGTCAAAACTAAATTCTTCAGGACTTATGTGCGTCCACGACTGCCAGACCAACACTCCAGACTACTGCTTCTACAGATCATCTATCTTCACCGAGCATCGACTTCTTCGTCAGGGCGTATACTTCTTTTACGACCCGATCAGTTTACCGTGATGGACTTCTTCTGCAGCGATTCTTCTCCAGGCATGACAGAGATATGTTCCGGTGACCTGATATCGCAGCGGCTCTACAGGCATGACAGAGATACGTTCCGATGACCTGAAAGCCGCAGACCCGTCCTCGTGCGTGGTCCTCTACCAGCAGCGGACATGTATTCTTCTGATGTATCGTGTGAGGATGTAGTGTATACTTTCTTCTTGTTGCAAGTTGCAGCTTTCTCAGCTCCAGCTTGAGGGGGAGTGTTAGAGAATATTCTTTGTGGCTATTTGTTAAGAGAATATTCTATAGAATATTCTCCTTTGAGCACCTATATAAGGATCCTCACACCCCATATACTCTTTGAGAAATTCCAATAGAATATCCGCCTCTTTGAGGACTTCTCTCGTGGTTTCATCCCGCTCCTTAGGGAGTAGGGTTCCACGTAAAAATCTCGTTGTTCTTTTCGTTCTTTATCTTTTTCCACGTTTACGCTTCCGCTTCCTATTTTTCCAACATGGTATCAGAGCTATGTTATTTTCTAACAGGAATCATATACCAAAATCAAAAAAATCAGGGGAGGATTAGACGGTTCTTCATTTGGGATCAATAGGACAGATGATTAGGTTTCAAGGCATGTTGATAGTTTATGCTATTCAATTTTGTAGTATTGTTAATGGTAATGCTATTGGTTATTATACTTATGCTATTTATTTTTATGAATGTTACTTTTTTAATGCGGATAGTATTGAAAATGTCTAAATCTAGGCAAATAATGCCAAATATATAAGAATGTATGTATAAAAATTGATTTATATATTTAAAATAATTAAAAAAAAAACAAAACTGACTAAAGTCCGATTAATTCGGATTAGTCCCCTTCTCTCAAAAAATTCGGATTAGTTGTAGGATTGCCGATTAATCCTTGATCAGTGACCCGACCGACTACCGACTTTTGCAACCTTGCATGAGCGTAGTTCGTCATTGTTTGGTGCATTTTGAGAGGCTTTAGGTTGTGTGGCGTTCACTTGGTTAGTTATTACCATGACATACAAAACATTACCATCAAGGCATGAGATGTACCTTCAATGAGGTATGTACCTCAACTTGTTGAGGAATTGAGGCATGATGTAGAAACATACACCTTGGTTCTAATGATCAAGTAACATAATTATACATTTTCTTGTACTTTCCCCTCACACACCCTCAAATGATACATGAGCTAAAGTTTCCTTTAAAGTCCCATCTTCTTGTCACCACTCGACAATTCCTCGGCTTAAAGCAACCACTGCTTACCAACTCCTTTACGCCCTCTAGTTATCTCCTTATTGCTCATAGCAATTGCCCATGACTAAATCGATTGTTGTTGTTTAAAGGATCCACCTTCGCCTTGAAGTCATTACCTCATATTGCAGTCGTCGTGATTATATCATATTGACTTGATAGAAGGGTCATCTTAGGAGGCGTTCGGTTGGGGGGTTACCCCTCACTTTGGGTGGGTTATTCCCCAAAACCCATATTTCTAACCTGCTAGTGGGGCCTACTCTCTTTTCATAAAAAAAATATATTATACCATCATATCATCTAAAAATCATAAAATACTCAACTTCTATTCACTATTCCAAACTTCAATACAATCACATCACAACAACTACCCACTTTTTCAAATTTCAATACAATCATATCATAATAACTATCCACTTTTTCAAAATTCAATACAATCACATCACACAAACCCTACCAACTCTAAACCCACCAACCAAACACCAAAACGAGTTATCCTCCCCCAGATAACCCACGAACCAAACACATAGAGTTTCCGTACATAGCATATATGAGAAATGTTGAATACTTAATCAAAAAGAATTGCTTGAAAATGGTTTTTGATAATTTTAGTTTTTTGTAATAATTTATGTTATCAAACAACATGTAATGGTAATTTTAGAATGTCTAAGATGCACTAGCATTTTTTGTCCCTTCCCATTTAAAATATGATATTTCACTTTTTATTGAGTAGCACGTCATACATTGTTACTTCGCTTTAAAAACAATCTAAGATATTCGACTAGTTTTGATTTGATGCTTAATGTTGTTTATCATGTTTATTGTTGTGATTGTGTATTCATTGTTTGAAGGTGCAGCGTTTCATGAGAATTGGTTTAACATATTATCTGATATTGTTAACTCCCATATTAACATAATTTTGCTATAGTTGGTCCTTTTTTTCCTGAAAATTGAGGTGTTTGTGTTGATAGCATTGAGGTTTATGTCTTGCCTTGACTACAGGTGAACCGCCTGCAGCCCCGTGCACAATGGCGGAGAACAGGACCCTCTCCGGTGTCACTGAGAACTTTGGCCCTCTCACTGCCCGGATCTCGTTCAGCATCAGGAATGGGGCCGCTTCAGACGTGCGGTCACTGTTGGTCAGGGCAAACATCCCCAAGGCGTACCACTGGCCCACTATCCACGGGATTGCGCCCAGATCATCGATCCCCAATGCGAGGCTGTTCGTGAGGTGTGCCGCAGCCCAGATCGCGATGCACCCACCCACTGGCATGACAGATGCAATGAAGAAGAAGGTGGCCATCATTCTGGGCGTGTCGAGGGCAGTGATGACCGAGATCTATGAGCTCACCGAGACCGACCTCATCCCCGACGAGTGTGTCCCGGGCATGCTGACGGTGGCGCCGGCAGTAGAGGGGGTCCGTGAGCAGACCATGACTATCAGCACAGAGGTCACTGGCGCGGGGCTGACTGCCATCCGGGCAGTGGTGGACTTGACTGACGCTGACCTGGCTGCCATTGCATCGATACACATGTCATCGATTGGCTTGCCCCCTCTCCAGGGCTACTCACTGTTTACCTGCCAACACCACTATCTCAGTGACGTGAAGACCCAGTCTAGGAAGGCATTTGACGTGGTGGAGAGGGCCTACTGGGTGGCCTCGGGCGTGAAGGACTGGTGGAGCACTGACCAGGACCTGTGCCGGGACGCACTGTGGCACAAGGCAGCGCACCCGATTCTGTTATCTCTGAAAAGGAGGTGGGCCATGGACAGGAAAATCAAGGACTATCTTGTCGGGGCTGACTGTGGGCCGGCAGCGTCGCGCCTTCCCTTCGTGGAGAGCCAGGTGCGCGCGGCAGGGAGCGCAGTTGTTCTGCTGGACACCATCAAGCCTATCGTCACGGCCTTCGACGGTCTCCTGGAGTACAAGGCGCTCATAGACGCCATGGACACTGTGGCTGCCTTCGACCCCCTGGCCCCAGATGACCCCATAGCAGACAGGACCGTGCTGCCCCCAGGCACTCCTGCAGCTGTGACGAGCAGGAACACTGCCCTGTCCGCGTTGAGCTGGATCTTGGAGAGAAACAGCAATACGCTGGCGTGGTGCTTTGGTTTCTATGAGGCCCTCGCTAATGCCAACCCCACACTGTCCAACGCTGAGGGAGGGGCAGATTGAGGAGCTCTTACTCGCTGTCCAAGCTGAAGAGGGAGAGTTTTGCCCAGTATGTGACTGGGGTGAACGCCTATGGCGACTATGCTGCGGCCAAGGCGAAAGACAAGGAGGCTGCTGTGTTCCTCCCGATCAGGGCTGCATTTGTTTGAGGCATGGTGTCGTGGTCTGTGGCTGTGTCCCTTTTTGGCCCTTTTGTGGTGGATGAACTGTTCCTGTGCCCTCTGGAGTGCGGTGGGGTGAACTAAAAGAAAAAAACTCAGAACAATCTTCGGGCGCTGGCGATCTCTGGAAACTTGGAGAACAATATTCACCGTCACGAATTTTAGGATTTTAAACATGAAACCCTAGAATCTTGAACCATAAACAAAACTCCAAGAATAAAATCGAATCTCGAATAATAACAAAGATCTTAAACACCTCGAGAATCGATCCGCTCTAATACCATGTTATAAAATAGGAAGTGGAAGCAAAAACATGGAAGAAGATAAAGAAATAAGAACGTGGGATTTAACGTGGAATCCTACTCCGTGAGGAGCGGGATGAAACCACGGGAGAAGCCCTCAAAGGGGCATGTTATGCATTGCACTTGTCTCATCTGATACAGGAGGCCTGGGGTTCCTTATAGAGCCTCGACAGGGCCTCTAAGTCCCACTACTGGACGATGTGGGACTAAACAACTGGATGGGGTAAATGGATCTTGGAGGTATCCATTTACCCGTCTACAATTCAATAGGCGCAGTACCAAATACTCCAACAGAGACGTCTCACATTTCACTAAACTTGGAATAGGGAAATTTTGAGGAATGTCGCCAACATATTGTGGTACTGTTAGAAATCGAGGAAATGACCAAACATTATTTTTTTCCTAAATTAAGGTTTTCACTAGTCTTTAATCAAAAAATAAATTAGAAATACACATTTGTTTGCTAAAGTGCGGATCTAAATATAAGTTTTGTAGCATTGTAGCAGTATTATCATCATAATCACCACACAAGCTGATATACAGTGTTATGCAGGACATATAAGTAACATTTTACTCATTTAGAATGCACAAATAAGTTGAAATAACAAATAATACGTCTAATAAACTCAATTAATAATGTACCAATACAATACTTACTAATTACCATGTAAATATAAAATATGTTGAAGATTCGTCGCTCATCATACTCGGGAGTGTTTTGCTAGATCCATCTTCCTTGCATGTTGTTCTCCATGGATCGAATCTTTATATTCCATGTAATTCTCCCATGACATATAGGAGTGCATGGCTTTATAGTCTATCAAATACTAGCCATATTGATCTCCATTTACATATGCGAGAAAGCTAATCCGAGGATACCTTTTAATGGAATCACGAGGCAATCAGCATGAAGATGCAATTTGTGAACCACACGATGAAGATGCTGGAGCATGAGGAGATACCATTTGTGGAGGTTTAGTTGGATGCATTGCGGTAAAAATATGGAAATATATCTTATCTCCAACAACTTTGTAAGGAGATATCATCATAATGTTGCTACCCGTAATCACCACTGTTATAGCCTTAATTGGGAGGAAAAGAAATCACATGATTCATTCTGTACATGAGATCCATATCATGGCCTCGAATTTCAACGAAATTCTACTGAAATTCTCCGAAATTTCCATTTCTTTAGGTCATCAAAATCGAAACGCTTCCATATTGCTTTTTCCAGGATTTCAACGAAATATCACCGAAATGTCAATGAAATTTCATCGAAATGATATGTCATTTCGGCGAAACAACAAAAATAAGGAAATCTGCCATTCGCTTTCATCGAAATTTGCATACATTAATGAATTTCACTTATTTATTTGCTAATGTGTTGACTTATTAAAGTGATTTACATTGTTTAAAGAAGTTTCTTTAGTTAGTTTCTATATTTTATATCTAAATCCAAATCAAATCAGTTAGACACAAGATTTAAGAGTTAAATTATAGTTGTAACTAAAGATATTTATATTTTTTATATTTTTCTTTTTTTTGATATATATGTTTAAGTAGTAGTTATCATATTTGTCACATCATTCTTATTGAAGAGGTGCTCACATATCACCATTCTCTTCACGTTCAAGAAGAGAAACCAATGGCTTCTAATTGTGGTTCCAAATCTGATTCTGGTTCTGAGCAACATACTACTTTTTTACTACTGGGACGATTGGATGGAAATTTAATGTAACGTATCATATTAATATCTTACTATTAGCAAAAAGACTATTTCTATCTCATTTATTGAGATAAAGAATATTAGATATCTTTATTTTTAAAAAATGAATTTTCAAGCAATTTCTCCGATTTCCGGCCATTTCACCGAAATTCTATCGAAATTCCGCCGAATTTCTATTTCCAAGCTTACCGAAACAAAATCGAAACCGACATTTAAGGCATCCATATCCGCCAACCTTGAATATCCTCTGCATCTATAGTGCATAATATCTACAATCTAGATAAATCTTCAACGGGATTTCAAGAATGGATACCTCAATCATTGTATGAAGAAGTAGAATCTACGATTACCTATCCTACAATGATTGGAGTGTAGAGATTGCATAGTATTGAATTCGGTGAGCTTTCAAGAATCAACCTTCACCTAAAAATGCTCGCTGGCATACATAGGCGATATTAGCTGAAAAAAGATATAAAATGTTATAATGAATGTTAAATCTTCCTTATATCATCGATATTAGTTATATATCAATGATATATTGCCAGCATCTTAGAAAAAGATGTAGGATTGATTGGTGGAGTCTCAGAGTGGACATTGGTTTCTCGAATTGTAGCATCATACATCGATGGCACCATGGTGGAATTCAATAAGGTGGTTTTGTGGTGGTTCAAACCTCATATGAGACTCATATATCACAATAAATTCAAGTTATCTTTTTTAACTAAGCTTGATATTATGGGGTTGTTTGACCCCTTTCATTTTATTTGTTTTGATCCAAACCCCTTTCATTTTATAAACTTGAAAAGTTACAAAAGGCCCCTTTCGGGGCATCGTCGAGGATTATCGGAGGGCGATGAGAGTGCATATGACAACAATTGGTGGTAGAGCCTTAGAGTGGGCATCAATTTCTCGATGGCATCCTATATGCATTGTAAATATTCATTTGTCTGCGATAATAAGCTGTGAACTTTGATCACTTTTTATTTTTTTTTGAGTCAATGATCACTTCTTTTTATGGCAATCTTTTGTGCATATATCTAGGATTGTCAAATCGTGAGAATGATTTAAAAGTCATACTCTGGTACCAATTGACGCAAAATGAAGATGCATGGGAAAATGAAAATATAGAATGAGAAGGGGGTAAATGTGTATGACTTGGAGTTTTGGTGAAGGACAAAGATGTGCTAGGAGAGTGATAAAAGAGGAGGGGAGAGATAATGAAGAGGCACCAATTTTTATAATATTTAATTTACCTTCAATTTACGAATAAACCCTTCATATATATGGTTGGATTACGAAACAAAATCTTAATATATTCAAAATTTACTCCTAAAAATATCCCTAATGAAATAACTAAGTTATCCATGACGCAAATGCAATTTTCTACATATTCAATTGAAAATTCCATTCCAATTAGGTCTTTCATAATTTTTTTTCAAAAAAATCTTTCGTAACTCTACACCTTTCATGATTTTTTTGGAGTAAGGACCTCTCCAAAGATCTAGCAACCCATTTATAGGATACGAAGAAAGGATGATACGTTGCATGTTAGGATTTGAGTTTTTGCAAATTGATGAGAACTTGGGCTTGAGCGATAGTTGTCATGGCTATCAATGGACGAGCAAAGATGGTGGTTGGCGCAATAATCGTTCAGATGAATGGATGCGCATCTGCAAGGGCTACAATAGCCCCATGGATGCAACACATGTAGTAGACATGTGGCTAGAATCGTTTGTGACGACGATGTTTGCACCGACACCAATTAGAGGACGCACAAGTAGTTTGCTTGAGTGGTTGTTGCACCATTAGCTAAGGTAGCTAATGGTGCGGTGCGATCGTTGAATCGTAGATCGTCGGTGACGATCACAACAAAATGAGGTGGAAAGTTTAGCAAGGAAAACAATGAAGGGAGTCGGACGATAGGCTTCGCTATGATGTGACGGAGGGTATCGAGAAAAAGTCGACGACAATTGTGGTTGGTGCCCCTTGGTGCGAGTGGGGGGTCTAACAGAGTGGTGTGGCTGGACATTGAACGAGCTTTGAAGGAACGATGGTGGTGGCTCCTCATCCAAAATGTTATGATTGCGAGGAGTGTTGTTAGCATCTCTTTTATATTATATTCTTTAATTATTTCTAGAAAGAAATCCAGTGTGTTTTGAAGTTGTAATAAGGACCTCTATGTAGAATTATTCTTTTGTATTTAGTAAGGTTGTGAAATCATCAAAATAATTTGCATGTCTTGCTGTGGTACCAATTGATGTAAAATAAAGTCACTTGTGAGGGAAAAATAGAGAATGTATCGTGGATCTATCGCGGAGAAGCGTAGAGATGCATAGGTGAAAGGGAGATAAAACACATCAAGAGAGGATGGAGAAACGCCAATTTTGTAATTATTAAATTTATTTTGATCTACCTGTAAGCTCATTTATAGTTTAGGTAAAATATCCCAACTAAACCCTCACCACATCCAGGTTTGCAAAAAATGTTCTAAACGACCCGTTTAAACGCATGCGATGCTTGACCGCAACGTTTAATAAAAAACGGGTCTTTAAATGGGTAGGCCGCATAAACAGCCTTTTAAACAGTCTTAAACAACCTTTTAGGAACACAGATCTATTTTCTTCGAAGGATCACCATTATCCATGACTTTTATGCTGTCTATTTCGACATTTGGCTATGAATTCTAGTTGCTTATGCTATCTATTTTGAAATTTGGATGAAATTTTCTTGAATTTGACAATATTTGATCTAGATTGTGAATATGTGATTATTTTTCTTATTTATTTATACTTTTTTTATTAATTATATATATGTAATATTTTTTTATTAATTAAATGCAAAACCCCCATAACGCGTTTAATTTTCGCTTAAACTCCCGCATACCGTTTAATCATTAATCAGTGACTCTACCGACTGAATATCACATTTCGCTTTTTGCAACCTTGACCAAATCTTATAAGACTCCTATTTTAAATAATGGCCATATTAGGGATCTCAATTAGTCTAAACTTATTTTTTGAAAAAACAATAGTGTACTCGATTTGGATGAAAAACCACAATTCCTAATCTGAAATCGAATGTCATGGTCGGCTTAGAAATATGTAAACATAGTATCTATACACGAGCTTGCAAAAAGTAGTCGACTAGGTTGTTTCGTCGGACTATTTAGTCGAGTCGCCAACTTGCACTAAGCTGTCACTAGTCAGCTCAATTAATCGGCTGACTAGTTGGTCATTTTTTTGCAATAGAACCGTGTTTTATTTTTTATCTGCTTTTTTATAAAGCAAACGTAATCTAAGATGCCTAATGTTCGATTGGGATCCAAGTGTTTATTTCATTTCATTATTGATGGTATAGAAAATGTACAACATTTATGTGAATATACGGACATATATGTATAAAATGATTTATATATTTAAAATAACTAAAAAGTACAAAACTGAATAAAGTTCGACTAAATCCATTGCGTTGTCTGACTGTCTATTAATCGTTAACGACCCGACGATCGTGCACTGACTATCGACTTTTGCAACCTTTCTATACATACGCTCGAATGACTCTTAATGCGAATGCAGATTACCTTGTTCCTATTTGGTCCAGTATAGAATGAACCTACAATATGATGATCAAATCAATTTCATGATTACAAGTTCACAACCCCAACCCCAACCCTTTCCTATTTTGGACTAAACAAATCTATTAATCCTTCTATTCCTATTAATATAAGGGATCTTCAACTAAGAAATAGACCCAGAGGCTAAAAAAGGTTGTTCTAGTTCCTAAATGGGAGAGTGCTTTATGGAGAATGCCATTTATTGGACTACATCTTTTGGTCATCTTTGGTTGCTGTCCTCTAATGGTATTCGGTCGATCGAACATGTGTGGCATGTTTGGTTGCTGGGTTGGACTGGGTTGGGTTGGGGTACACCGGTGTATCCCTCCTTCCAACCCTCTCAATCCTCCTCACAGTTTACTATTCACAGGGATACCCCAACCCAACCCAACCCAGTAACCAAACAGGCCCCACTTCAATGCCTTAATTTGAATCACTACTAACCATGGGGTAGTAGGAAAGTATAAGAATGAATCAATGGAGGTGTGAGAAGGATATGATTAAGAAAGAGTAACGGGCAAATTGAGAGCTGTCTGCGTGCCTGTGAAGTTAGGATAGCAACAGGCAACATCAGGGGCTGAAGTTGCATTTGTCTGCCTTGGTGATGTTTTAACTTTCTGTCATCAGTGTATGATAGAGTCTTGTCTGTCATCAGTGCAGGATAGACTACTCGTAGGGTTGTTCAATAGCTTAGGGTAAAACGGGTTCCTGCTCCGACTCAGTGATCTGACCCTAATTTCACGGGTACCCGTGAAAAAATATATGGGTCGGGTACCGTAAATTATCGACCCGTCAAAACAGATTAACCCGACGGAAAACCCGCTGGAAGATCCGGGTATCCGGTTCGGTTATCCGGCCCTCTTGAACGATTACCCTACTGCCATTGGAAATGGGAAGTCCTGCAGCTCCTGCTCCTCTTCTCGCCGTTCTCGGTCACAGCTAGGGTTTGAACTCCACAGCTCATTGCGTGGTGCAGTCCCTCCTCCGTGACTCGCTGCATTGCACAACCCCTCCTTCACGATTCACCACCCGGCGCGGCCCCTGCTCCATGACTTACTGCTCGACGCAACCTCTCCTCCATGCCTTGCTGCATGGCGCAGCCCCTCCTCCGCAACTCGCCATGCTGCGCAGTCCCTCCTTCACGATTCACCACCCAGCGCAGCCCCTGCTCCATGCTTTACCGCTCGACGCAACTCCTCCTCCATGCCTTGCCGTTCCGTGCAGTCTCTCCTCCACGCCCCGCTGCAGAGCTGAGAGAGGCTTGAATTGAAAACGCAGCTGGCAATTTTGCAATCGAACCCTTAACAAACCTGATATAGTCATATCACCCCTTTTCTATTGTCATTGTTTCATGACCATGTACATCTCCCATCGTCTCAATAGAGTGTCCATCCATCTATGGCTAAGGTATCCGGAAGTAGAATCTACTACTGTCATCATCTTTGGCTTTTCCATAAAATATCCACGTAATCTGACCACGATCAATTTACTTTGTTGCACACAGCTGGGCAGTTTTAATTTCCTTCACCATGAGGCTTTTTACGAGGCTCTGGTTTCACTTTCGTTGACTTTATCTACAGAAATTTGGATTTTAGCAAGAAAAAAATTCCTTTTATGAAGATGATGTCTAATATCGTACATCAAAGAAAATGTTAGGTTGGATGGATGTTATATTTGGTAGAAGATGAATTTCTACAAGATGTCTTCTGCTCTGGCATATACAGGTAGTGATACCGTTGAATTTACTGGTGATATAATAAAGTCATGTGTTTTCCGACGTCTGTATGCTTATTTTCACAATATTAATAGACATGTGCACCTTGTATTTTGTTAGTCATGGAAAAAGTTTATACTTATTCCACAGGTACCCGCGGGTATCCGTTATCCATTCATATAATCTGAGTACCCGTTAAAAGCGAGTACTCGTTCAAACAGGTCGGGTCGACCCGTTGATCTGGTAGACTGGTAATGATGGGTCGGGGCAGGTAACTATCAAACGGGTCGGGTACCTGCCCCGTGAACACCCCTTAAAAATATTAGAGTTTCTCAGAATTTAGCAGTAGAGAAGTGTGATAGCTGGGCAAATAAGCTTACCTTTCTGCAGGCATACTTATCTAGCAATTGTCAGACTGGTAGAAAGTGGCGCATTACTGCAGGATTACTGGGGACACTACATGTATTGTAGAGATTAGATAAATGTCAGAGAGGAACTCATGATCAACTAATGACTTTTCAAAAAAAGGATCAATTAATAGACAGAAGATGCTGGTGAATTTAGATTTAACAGCCACACCAGTACACTATGTGGCAGGTGTCCGGGCATGTGAGCCTATCTGGTCTCTTATGCTTATTTATGTTGCTGTTAGAGCAGTTTCATGGTCCATTTTCTGGATGTCCATAGTTTTTCTTTTGCGCAGTATCATTTCTTTGCAAGCATTGCAAATATGATATGGTGACTTGATGAGTTTTTTCTTATCGAGATAAACCAACCTACAAAATCTAGATGGAGGCACTGGTCCTTAATGGCTCTGTATGTTGCTGTCAGAATCAATTTTGTAGCTCCTCATCTTCAGCTCCTTGGTGGTTTTCTTTTAACCATGCTCCTTTCCTTGGAAGCATTATGAATGCGATGTGACCCAATAGAGATAAATGTGCATGCAGGGCTGAAATTTGGCCCTGGCGTGATGAGTTATATTATTTCCTGTAATATCAATGATTTACATAGGGTCCATCCAAATGTTAACAAGCACTATAATTTTCTCAGTATCACTGTTTATTTTGATACACTTATCTTAGTGTTAGATTATGGCTTTTCAGAAAGCTCTCTAATTTATCTTCTCTACTTTTCACCTAATCTATGCACATGCACATAGAAGCTAAATGAAAGTTACTGTTAAATGATGGCAGAGCTTCTAATTTTCTAATGCCCAACCTTATTCAAAGCTTAATTGAAGATCTTTATTTTGAAAACAGAGGAAGCAGCTCTCATGGAGCTTCTTCGCTTCATGTACAGCAATAAATTATCAACCACCTCAGCTCCTGCACTCCTGGATGTTCTTATGGCTGCTGATAAATTTGAGGTAGCTTCATGCATGAGGTTCTGCAGTGAGCTATCGACCATATTACGTTGTATACCAGTTTATAGGCTGTCGACCAATATCTCATGACATACCGACAAGGAGGGAGTTTCAATATTACGTTGTATACCAGTTTATAGGCTATCGACCAATATCTCATGACATACCGACAAGGAGGGAGTTTCAATATTACGTTGTATACCAGTTTATAGGCTATCGACCAATATCTCATGACATACCGACGGAATGTCGATATTTCATCTCATATAGATCAAAAACTGAAGTTTTCAGCACAAACTTTCACTGATATCAGTTGATATTGACCGATACGGACGACACATGACTGATATTGTTCAATATCACCCTTTGTATTACCTTTTGGTCAACGTGTTTGGGATTTTTGGCAATGCGATGCTAAAAAAAGTAACTCATACATATATTAAATCCATGTTACTATATTAATATAAATAGTTGATACTTAGTCAATATTAGTAATATAGTGATAAAGAATCACAATCGTGACATGCTCCAATGAACATTGACTTTCTTTAGTGTGGTTAAAAGGTTCGTTTTTAATATATTTTAATTCATCTTCTTTCATCAAAAATGTGATTAATGTAATTGATGTTCTTTACAAACTATATGTCAATATATTCATATGTTTGTTTTAGTTTCTGATATAACTCAGCATTTTGTTTATACATAACATGCAATGTAATATAAATTTAATGTGTTAATTGCACCACTTTTATATTTCTATATCATTATTGTTCAAATAAAAGGAGTCATTAGTCAACATTCAACATTGAAAACATTGACAACATTGATATGTGTGATATAACATGTATTAATGTGCTAAAAACACTCCGTTCTTGCATATAAGTGTGCATTCGTATGCTATTTATTGTTTTAAGAATTAAAATGATCCTAATTTACAAGAAAAACACTTTTTGAGCTGTTTTTGAATTTTCCACCAATATCATCGATATATCCCGATACATGCCCGATATATCTCTTTTCCGGTTAATCGATTTGATATCGATATTTTGAAACTTGGAAGGCAGTAATGTGATGTTATTGAGAGAAGGGTGATAAATGATAATGCAAGGGAGTTGCCGAGGAAAGGGAGAGGGAAAGTAGTGGTTAATGGCGAAGGAAGAGACGGGAAGGATAATAGAGATGATGGTGGTGTTAGGAAGAAATGAATGAGGGATTTAGTGTTTACAGGTTGGAGGAATGACTGGGAGATGGGGTAGTAAGAGAGAGATATTAATGGGGGGAAATTACTCTTCAACTTCTCCTTAAACAGTTGCAGGGTTGGGCAGGGTTGGCCCAACCCTGGTTACTATTCACAAGGGTACTTCCTACTCCCAGCCCAACCCAACCCTGCCCAACCCTGCAACCAAACAGGCCCTTAGTGTCATAATTTCATTATCCCAAAAAAATTATATATACAAAAATAGGCAACTAAAAAAAATAAATTTATATTTACATTCACGAACTCAGACATTATCAAACAAATAAATGTTACGATCATAGCTGTAGAAAATGCACCTCAAGGTGTCAAGGCTATAGCCTCAATCTAGATATCCCAGGCATAAGCATCACAAACCTAAGTCAGTATCGAGGCAGTTGAGGCAGTGAAGCAATACCGAGACGCTGCCTCGATCTGTTGTGCGTTTTTTAGGGCAAATAAATAATAAAGTCTATAAAACTATACTTTCACAATAATATTAAATCTATAAAGCATGCATTAGTCACAACCATACAAGTATTATGGTATTGGCCACATTTCTAGTAGCAAATCTCATATATTGAATGAAACCTACATGTTAAGTACTACACATATATGTTAGTCACATTTCCTCGTGTGTGTGTGTGTATAGTAGTTCCAAGACTCCAAAAATGCATTATAGTATCATTACATGTTAGTATGGTATTTGTTCAAGAGAATGTATATTTTTGTAAGAATATTAGGAATTCACATGTTTACACTATTAATATTACATGATCACATATTCAAAGGTAGCATATATGGTTAATATAGTATATTGTGTACATATATTCAATTTGAAAATATTCAAATTTGGGATTTATGATAATATGTTTAGTGAATATTTTGATTTTAGTATTCTACGATAATATAATTATATTTAATAATAGTTTTACATGTATTTTCTCCATAAATTGAGACTTATGCCACAACCGCCTCGAGACTTACGCATCGCCTTAGTAACAGAAAACCGCATCGATTCGCCTCACATTTTTTAAAGCCTTGGTTACGATCACGTTCATTTTGTAAAGTTATCAGTCAAACTAAAATTTAGAGGTTCATGTTCATCTCCTTTATCAAGAATGAACGTTTTTCAAATTATTGAACTCTAATCTAAAAGGAACAAGTTTTCTTTGATTAATGTGCATACCTAGGGATGCAAACGATCAGATATGGATATAGGTGTTACCATATCTTTACCCATTTTAACCTACGAGTATTGATGCAAATATGGATATTGACGGATATGAAATTTATTTTACCATATCGTTAATGGTTATAAAGGTTGAAGGAATACAGATCGAATACATATAATACTAAAATACTCTATAAATTAGCTTTATATACATCTTGGATGGCTTACACATACATAAAATACTAAATGTATTTGCTTCATAACAATTATATCAAATAGTTGAAAAAAATCTATAACTATATTTATACATGAAAACAAATATACATATACAAATAGAGATATGTGTAGATATCAAAGTAGTATCCATATCAGTGTCTATTTTAAACAGATATGGATGCAGATGGCAATATATATATATATAACAGATCCGACAACATATAATATAGATATGTCCATATCCTTTTGCATCCCTAGTTTACCATGAAGGAAGACCACCCCTCCTAGAAATAATAGTAACTCGAGGACTGTCAAATAAGGGCATGGATTACCAAGTCTATGTTAATGGATTTACATCTACTGATCATTAGAAAAAAAAACATTGCCCACCATATATAGGCTAGGGCTTTCCTACAAACACGTTCAACCAAAAGAAGCAAGAGCTCACAATCGATCAACTCATATATGAGATAAATAGTTAGTGAGAGATAATGAAGGCTAGTTATTATGAAGTGATAGTGAACAGGGGTTAGGAGACTCGTGCATTCATCTTTCTTGGGCGTCCCTACCTAGTATATGAGAATGTTTGAAGCCAAATAGTGAGCCTACAGCTCGCCGCTTCTCGGGTCTCCCAAACCCCCGGCATTCCACAAAATAACTATCATAAGGAAACCTTGGAGGTCCGTGTTGATAGGTACCACTCTCAATACATGATCTACAGTCCACTGAAGGAGCATCTTCGCATCATCCCTAGCGGTTGCCAAAGGCACTAGTATTAAATCTCCTGTAACTGTGTTATCCCCTACATGGGGGTGTTTTCCTAGTGTAACCTTAGCTACAACTTGACCCTTTTTCTCTGACTTGTATCGTTTGATTTTTCATGCACCCTCCTCAAAGCTCTTAAAGGACTTAGCCATAGATCTCATCAAGGTTCGAGAAAGCGGTACGCTTATACGTTCAGACATGCCACTGAATAGTGATTAAGCAAACTGTCAAAAAATAGTAACTAAGCGGTATATCATGGTATATGCCGGGTAAATGCAGTTCTGTGTGGTTTCTTAATATTTAATTTTAAAATATATAAATATCTAAAAAATAATACGGTTGATGCATACATGGTATACAAAATGATTTTTTTATAAGAATACTTAACACAAATGCTATTTCTTTACTTTAATACATATACAGGAACTATTGATACATATCTGGTAACTATTGAAATGCAAGAAATACATATATAGTAACTATAGAAGTACAGAAAAAACTATTTCTTTACTTTAATGCATATATTCAAGAAATATATATCCAACAACTGTTGATTGTAATATTAGATATGGGATTATATGCTTATCCAACAACAATAATTTCAATCTCTACTTACAATTTAAGTTTTAATACGTATCATAACTATAAGTTCAACATTTGTTTATGATTTACATTTCAACTGTTGGAAAAGAAAAGAGCCCACCTATGTGTTTAGTACCACATGGGGGAGCGGTCACTATTGGGTCTGTCCGTGGGGCTATATAAGAAGCCCCACACCCCATGTACTCATTGAGAAAAAGGAATAGAATATCCGCCCCTTTGAGGGCTTCTCCCGTGGTTTCATCCCGCTCCTTCTGGAGTAGGGTTCCACGTTAAAATCTTTGTTCTTATTGTTCTATCTTTATTTCTGATTCCGCTTCCGCATTCTGTTTTTCTACATGGTATCAGAGCGGGTTCGATTCTCGAGGATTTATTCTTGAGGATAATTTTTTTTTTGAGATTCGATTCAGTTTTCCGATTGTTTGATTAAAGTTGGTAGAGTATTGTTCGATTCATCAAGTTCCAGATCTTGTGTTGTTCTTTCAAGTTCTTGACGATAAAAACGCCGCAACCTCGACTCAAACTCCATTGGATCCAGAAGCTCCTGCCTTCACCCCCTGGCGGACCTCCATCGAGTCGCAGATCATCCCGTGCGCAGGCGGCGCATCATCCTGTACGCAGGAAGACCAGCCCCGCGCATCAAGCCCAGGCGGGGCTCCCGCCAAGGTTTGGAAAAACGAAAGGCGGAACGAGGCGGTCTCCTTGGAATCGAGGCGAGGCGTAGCCTCGAGGCGGTCGAGGCGTAAGCCTCAGTTTATAAAGAAAAATATGTATAAAACTACAATTATATATATCTCTATGTAATTATATGTTCTCTGCCCAATATATAATAATTTACACTACAATATATGATAAAATAATAAAGATAAGAACCCCAAAATAGAAGATAGAACAACATCATATACATTTCTACGCATTTTCATCCAATCAAAGAGGAATTCATTGACTATAGATATTGTGAAAGAATTAAACAATACATATATGTCTATGAAATATTGTTGTAATTAAAAGTATGACTAAATATACATCGAAGAAATTTGTGTTATGTGTCTAACATATAATATATGATCGCACGAGAAACCATGAATCATATCCATTTCGAGCAAATCTTTGAAATATTGTTATAATTAAAAGTTCGATTAAATATATCAATTTATGTTGTGTCTAATATATAATATAAGGCGACATGAGAAACCATGAACCTTATCCATTTTGTTTTGCTTGATATATTGCAAATCTTGTTAAGTTACAAGTATTGTTTAATTTAATATTTATGAATTCATTCATTAAGAGTGAAATAGTAAGAGTTTGCCAAAATAGTTGGATACATTAATTGTAAATATGAAGTTATTGGCATAAAATAAACATCATATTTAGGCATTCATCTTATATAATCATTATCCTAAATAAACAGATATTGATAAGCTTCTCAAACTACTAAGGAAACCATTAAAATAATAAAAAATACTTCAAAAAAAGCAAAAACGCCTCACGAAACGCCTCGACCGCCTCGAGGCTAGCCTTTTCGAACCATGGCTCCCGCGTCATCCCAGGCGCGCGCTCCAGGCCCGCGCGCCCTCCTCCAACCTCTATGGCGCACCACATGCGCACAGGTCCCAGGTGGCGCCGAGACCCTTCTCCTCTCCGCGCGAACCCCAGGCCACAGCCACGCCTCATCTTCTCGGGCCCCGCATCTACTCGGCACAAGCGGCATCTTCAAGAGACGAAGCTGCCATCGCCTCATCTTCCCTCGTGCGGCGGCGTTCCAGAGTTCCTCGGGAGGCGGCGTGCCCTGGCACATCTCCCTCGCGCGCCTCCATCACCCTTGCAAAGCTCCTCTCGCCACATATCAACGTGTGGCTGCGCACCCAGCACATGGCCTCCATTCAACCTCCATCTTGGATAACCTCCATCGCCTCTTCCAATCCAGGCTGCGGCGGCAAAGTAATGAAATGAAAACCCCAATGGGGCGGCGCATGTTTGAAAGAGTTCTCACGGGGAACCCTAATTCAGGAGGCGTGTATTTATGAAGGGTTCCAAACCGGGGATTCTAAGGCCACCTATAAAGAAAACAGAAGGCCGTGAAATATTTTTAGGCCCAACAGTTGGGCCACGAGATTATAAAAAAAAGGGGCGAGGGGATGAGAGCCCAATTGGCTTGTTTAGCTTTTGTTAAAAAAAATATTGAAAAAAAAGGGAGAGAGAGAGAGTAGATTTTTGTTTTCAAAAAAAAAGAAAAAAAAAGAGAGAAAAGAGGCGCGTACAAGAAAAAGTCGTACGTATATGCTAACAAAAAATATCGGAAAAAAAAGTCGCGTACAAGAAAAAAGTCGTACGCATAAAAAAATTGTGATTCATGTTTGCTTCTCCCAACTTGTCTATTATTTTCATTATTCTCACAAGTTTGGGAGAAAGGGGGAGTAAAAGTCATATGCATTCTACATCGTTGATTGACAGACCAAACACTCCGGATTTCACAGAATATCAAGCCATCTTTACTGTGCATCGATCTTCGTCGTGGTGTCTATCCTCGACATCGACTCCGCACTGGATTTGTTTTCTTCAAGGCACGACGGAGACAAAGTCCGGTGACCCGCAGGCACGACTGAGACAGAGATCCGGTGACCATGCAGGCACGACAGAGACAGTCCGGTGACCTTCCAGGCACGACAGAGATACGTTCTGGTGGCCTGATATACCCGTCAGCAAGCGGGTTTGTCTACCAGTTGCGGATACATACGTTTATTATGGTGATTTCAAGTGAAGATGTAATGATGTATATTTTTCTTTATTGTTGCAAGTTGCAGCTGTCCCAGCTACCAACTTGAGGGGGAGTGTTGGAAAAGAAAAGAGCCCACCCATGTGTTTAGTACCACATGGGGGAGTGGTCACTATTGGGTCTGTCCGTGGGGCTATATAAGAAGCCCCACACCCCCTGTACTCATTGAGAAAAAGGAATAGAATATCTGCCCCTTTGAGGGCTTCTCCCGTGGTTTCATCCCGCTCCTTCTGGAGTAGGGTTCCACGTTAAAATCTTTGTTCTTATTGTTCTATCTTTATTTCTGATTCCGCTTCCGCATTCTGTTTTTCTACATCAACATATAAGTTTCAATGCACATATTCAAGAAGTTACATGATTATAACTGAATACTACTTTGGATATGTAAAAAAACTTGAATGATATAAGTTATGTGATTACCATGCACAGGGGGTGATAACGATCACTCAACATGACTGGGAACCCAAGAGAAGCACCAACGGGATGTTGATCCACATAGGAGGTGGAGCAACACAGACAAGCAATCAGATGCATAATCGAAGCATATGAGGGCATACACGGATCACATATGCGAAGGAGCACATAGTGGACCAATTCAGGAAATCAATGTGATCTTCAGGACACATGGGCATATACGGCCGCATATGCGGCCAATTTCTTGAACATTGGATCTCATAGCGAAAAAGAGAGAAATACCCCATCAGGTTATGTGGGTAAAGCTCCGATGGTTTCTAAGGGAAAAGCCCCATAACTGATGTAAGGTTGGACTCCAATAGTCACCACTTCTGAGGTATACTTCATACTCTTAGGACCAAGTGCAGGCTCCCCCGAGCAAACGGGTCTTCAACTACTATCAAATATTGGCATTGTACCACTGGGTCGCTACACAAAGACGACAGTTTCACCTCAACTAAACTTCGCATATTTACTGTAACTAGTCCGGAGTAAGCCCCAGTGAAATGGTGCTTGGATGCCCAAACATGTTTAGTAATCAGTTTTAGTCAATCGAATTTGATATGCTCCTTTTGAGGAGCGTTACAACCATGTTTCGAGAAGGAGAAACCATAACCACATCTCGATAAGTTGTGTGTGGCACACCCACCATCTCTCCCACAAATCACACCTCATTGATCTTCACATCGATCCATTGGGAGTCGTCCACGGATTTTGCCACTGAATCATCAATTAGTTCTGTCAAGGAGGTTTAGAAATTCATGCTGCCACCTCATCTACAGAGACGTTAGTCATCTTCTCCGACGAACACTTCCCACACATTGTTGCCACCATTGGGGTTCGCTTCATGCTCAACACCTTCAATGGTGGTGGATGGTATATATCCAAGACCATGATCTTAAAAGTGGCTATAACAATCTTCATCATACATTCAACAGTGTGTGGCAGCCTATTTAATCCCTTGATAATGAGGATCATAAGATCGATGTTGGAGCCCGAGACACAACCATCCAAAAGGATCATCATTACCTCGTCCATATCGATAAGGGTGATCTTCAAAGACTTTAAGTTTCTTGAAAGCAATGGAACTCATCTCACGCATGCCACCTTACGACTCACCTCCTTTTATTCTCCATCAATGAAGTGAGCCCTTAGCTACCTAAACTGTTCCCTCATGCTCTCCAAACAGGACCCTTCCCGATTCCAAGCTCTAAAGCCCTGGAATGCATACCAAGTGCTCGTCCAAAGTTACCACATCCCTTAAGGTCATATTCTTCTCATGATCTCTGCCTTTGCAAAGATGTCCAAGCCTTCCACAGTAGGTGGGTCGATTAAGAAACCATCCTTTTCTTTAAGCCCTCCACGGTAGTCGGATGGACTGAAGCCCCTGAAACCACTTAAACGAAGGTTTCTTTTGTTATGGCTGTTTCCTTATTTTATACATGTGTACCCCAAGAAGGGCTCCTTTTGTAAGGTTTCAGGTTTTGATGAAATAAAGGTGTTACCCAAACCCAAAATTTAGGGCTTATTAGTAAAAAAAAGTCAAGGTTCTTCTACTCTGTGACAAGGTGAGATCCATGAAGTTTGGACTGGAAAGGAGTTAGATCTCTCACTTACGTGTATATGGATAAATAGCCTTTGTCCATATTAAGTAGGAGAATAGAATAAATTTGGATCCAAAATGTGGACGTGTATTTTTGTTAGTCATGTTAGTGACAGCAACAACAACTGGTTGTGGGATTTTTTTAATATAAAAAGACAGTCAGTTGTATGGATGTCACCTTCAATGAATCTACTTAATAAGGATAAGTGGACAGAAAAGAAGGTAACTGAAGAACCTGATTATATTATATGGAGTTTATGAAACAACCACAGGGACCACATCGTGTGGAGTTTAATGAAGATAAATATACTAATTGTAACAAAAAGATATATGTTAGAAAAATAGGAAGCGGAAGCGAAAATAATAAACAGAGCATAGAAAAGGAATGATAAAACATGGAAGAACAAATATTTTTACGTGGAACCCTACTCCCTAAGGAGCGGAATGAAACCACGGGAGAAGCCCTCAAAGGGGCATATCTTGCATTGCTTTTTCTCAACGGATACAGGAGGTTTGTGGCTCTTTATATAGCCTCCACAGAGCCTCCAAATCCCACCATTGGTAGATGCGGGACTAAACATATGGATGGGGTAAATGGATCCTGGAGAGATACATTTACCCATCTCCCTCATAGATGACGCATACAATGAATACTCCAATACTCCCCCTCAAGCTGGAGCATGCAATGCTCAGCTTGGACAAACAGAAAGAAACTCAACTCACACTACAGGACACTATGAACAATATCAACCCAACACGCACAACTGTTGCTGTCGGGGACGTTGCTTCTCATGTCGTGCAGGTGAGGAGGACGAACGGGCTGGAGTGTGAGTCTGTCGAATCTCCTCGCCGGAGAGCATGTGCTCCGAACTGCGCCTGTCAGAGTCACTGCAACTGAAATGAGTCTCCTCGTCGGAGTACTCTAGCCCGCCACAACATGTGGACAACTGCTCCATCTCTGAAAAAGGGTCGAACTGAAAGAAGGCCGTGGAAGTGCAATCCTCGTCGGAGTCCACGGTCGCTGGAGAATGGAGTCCGGAAGAAGTCTTCTCGTCGGAGAACGGGGTCTCTCCCATCTGGCACAGAGAATGGTACACTACTCTGGTATCCCTATGATACCACATGAAAACCCTTGCCAACATGGCATAGGGAATGGTCCTCTACTCTGGAGTCCCTATGGCTCACATGAAAACTCTTGCCAACAAAATAAGAAGAATGATGGGGACCACGACAAAAGATGGCAAACATGTGCACATCTGAAAAAACCGCATACAACTAGAGACTCGGAACCATGATCGTTGAGTTTGAAACCTGCTGTAGAGTCTGGAAAATCTGACGGGCCTCTAGAGTCTCTGAATCTGGAGAACTTGGAAAGTCTGACAATCTGACCGGTGACTCTAAACAGACTCCCCTTTTCTCCCATACTTGTCGGAAAAATATGGACGTCGACCAAGTTGAGAGAAGACAACAAAGATGGGGAGAAAACCAAATAAGCCGATTACATAATATATATTAATTTTTTCGGCTTTTCTTAACCAATCATTTTTTTAATTTGTGTACGGCTTTTTATTGTACGCGTCTTCTCTCTCTCTCTCTCTCTCTCTCTCTCTTTCACGCAATTTTTTTTCGCACATTTTTTAACGTGGCCCATTAAGGCCCAACTCATTCTTTTTTTTTACTGCCGCACCTCCCTTGGGCTTCCCTCCTCCTTTCTCTTTTTTTAGCCTGATTTGGCCTAAGTAGAACCTGCCTCCCAATTTTTTTTAAATAAACGGTGCCCCCGCTTTTAGGTTTCCCATCGTGGGAACCCCTCTTCAACAATACCACAGGGGGCTTATTGATCTGTCATGAGCGCCGCCCCCCTCCCCGAATGGGAGCCTGGAGCCACGCAAGCCCGAGATGACGAAGGGGTTACGCCAACTGCTGGAGAAGGAGCGTGTGATGCGTGCAACGGAGATGGGACGTGCGTACTGTGCGCACGATGCGCTTGCGATGGGAGGATGCCTGGAGATGGCTCGCGCGAATCGGCTTGCACGAGTGGAGGTCGGTGATGCCTGGAGATGTCCTGGGGGTGTCGCGGGAAAGTGAGAAGAGGCAAGAAGCTGCTAAAAAAGAGCAAGAGTACATGTCTAAACTCTAAAGTAGCCAACTAGTTAGATGTTGGTAGCTCGGGTATGCAAGTGATTTTCACTCGACTAGACATATCTCATGCTGAAGGAATTATTACCATATTCGTGTGAAATCCTGGCAAGCTATGAAGTAGATATTTTGATATTTAAAAGGTATCTTTAACATGCTATTATGTTATGGAAATACTGATGTTCATGATCGAGGTTTTGAGAATTAAAATTTTGCATGACAATTCGATCACAAGAAAAATACAACAAAACATGTCTTTACTTTAGAAAGTGGAGACGTTGGTTAGATATCCATATTGCAGAAAATTGTAACCATTTCAAGTTCAACCAAGGTTGGCAGCTATTCAGTGATAGTCAGAATTCAATCCATCTTACAATGAATTCAATTTTTCATTCTAGGAGTAAGGGCATTGGTGTGAATAGCCCTTCATTTGAACAGCTGGAAATGGTCAGTTTCATATAATGAGAATCCATACATGGGAAAATCTTACATATATGCTTACTAAAGTTTGAAACCATGGAAAAACTAAAGGCATGTTCAGCTTCTATTGATCTTCAACATAGAAGACAAGGAATGTCTTGCACCAACACAATTGACATTGTTGAAAGAGTGGAGCCAACGTGCAGCCATTTTTAAATCAACCTTCAAATGGAGATTGTTGGGTTCATCCTGTGAAGTCCGATTAGTATCATATATGTGATGTTTTTTTTTGCACAAGGGTTATATTGGTAATTTCATATAACCTACTAACCTTAGCACTCATTCTTTCCTCCAAATCATTTTCTAAGAAGAAGAAAGAAGGGATGGCATAAGAAGTCTAGTAGGGAACTTGTCATACCACCGTATATCATTGTCATTGCGTTTGCCCTTGTCTATTATCTTAAAGTTTTTCTTACATTTATTGGTCAAATCCGTTCCCAACAAGTAGACCAATATACGATGATATTCAAGCTTTTTCCCTAGGAGATATACCTATATATGTGGCCTTATAATTGTACTCTCAAGACAAATAAGATATGAGCAGGATAGGCATCCATAAACTACATTAATTCAAAATTCTACTTTTCTATCAAAAACTTAAAATTTTTGGTATCTGTGCTTCATTTTTTACTTTTTAATATAATTTTCACAAATGCATTAGGTAGATACCGTAGTAGAATGGAATTGAACAGACAAGAATACATAAACAACATATAGTAAAACTTACTGTTTTAGACAGTTCACTTCCCATTTCCATGGTGTGCAGACAGAGAGGAATTATCTCAGTTGAAAGAAGAAAGTTTATCACTTCTGTATCATCTACCTGAAAAAATGATATCTGGAATTAACAACCGTTCAAAATTTTATGTTTGTTCTCAAATTTATAAATGAACAGGAAGACAAATGCTGGTAAGTGATAGATGCCTGAACAATAAAAGGATAACGGTTCAAATACATTAATCCTCATAAATCAAGGCACAAAAAGAATACAAATCACATTTGAATCTTTTCCCAGAATGACTGGACGATATGCTATTTTTTTTTGAGTAAAGGACGATATGTTATTACCAAATCTTCTACCTATGTTAGGTTTTTTCACCATTCTCGAGCTCTTAACTTATACATATCCAGCATTCCAGCTTTACTTCACTTTCTTTGAGCATTGTAGTCCCAGATAACCCGGCTAGTTATCCATATACAATTACATTGGCCCCTTACAAATTTCTTCAGCTTTTGGCATGTTAACAATTTCAACTTTGAACCTACATTTCTTGATGGGCCATCACCCTCACCGCCAGAGGATGCTGCCAATCAGACCCGCATATGTGTCGGCACCAACCACCACCCATTTGCCTCCACTCAACCAAGGTTCTTGACCCTGACAAGCTTCCAATGGTTTAGTAGCATCGCGTAGGGTTAGGGGAACATCCGACGCATGCCTTCACAGAAACAAACAAGCCCACCAAGGTACGCAATAAGAATAAAACCATAGAGACTTTAAGGGACTATTTGAGTTGCCAAGAGGATATGAATCAGGAGAGGCGGCTGAAGAGCTGCTAGCTTCAAGCGTAGAGTAGACGAAAGAAGGATGGGAGCGAAACTTTACCGCCTTAATAGGAATGCAAAAGCAGAACCACAGTATCAGACTTATTTTGTTCATCTTTTTTCTAAAGATAATCCAGTAAATAGTTACCAGAGCTATTCTGAATTCATTAACTTAATGTAAAGACCTCTACAAGGATGAAAGAGCAGATTCCAAGATCCATCATTTATCATCTTCAGACCTTTCCGCATTTACTTCCACTGCTCTTTCCAGTTCACAAATTGCAAAGGAGTGCATAATCAATGTTCCTACAGATTTCAACTAGTTCTCGTTGGCAAAAAAAAATCATCACATGTATGAATCTTGAAGATTATTATAATCAGAACATCTGGGTTTTTACAAATACATGGTACAAAAGGTTGGAAATTATTTATTTTTTTGGAAAAAATCCAGTCATCTAAGATGGTCTTCTGATGAGTATGAAGACATCTAAGATGGTGTCTGATGAGTATGAAGATCCTGGTCATAAGAAAATGAAATAGGAATTACCTGTACGACGTAAATATTTGTTGGAGCAATAAAAAATAAAAGTACCTTTACAAGGGCACCAATGACACCCAAACTTGTTAGCCTCAAGTACTCAAAAGGTCGTGTTTTGCTTGTTGTATTCAAAAAGGGATAGAGATAAAGAGGTATATGCGCTGCAAACCAAAAGAGCAGACGGTAAGCTGTTAAAAACTTCCTAGTTTAGCAATATGCGAGAAATGAGGATGCATATAGCCTCAACTGCATCCTAAATGCAAATAGTTATTACATAAATAAACATTTCACTCGCAATTGCACTATAATTTAGCAGATCATCATATCATCCACATCTAAAGTTCATAACATATGATAATAGCCAATGCAAAAAACCTTCCTAATCCACATGAGATCAGGTTTGGATTACCATTCATAACCAGGCCTTTCAAAGAATATTTCAGATTCAAATGGAGGTCTTAGCAGGAAAGATTTCATACATGAAAAGAGCAGTCAAAGATTCAGGCAATCCGTTCTAATTCAAATCTCACAACACCAACATTTGGCCTAACGTTGAAAATCACAACAATTAAATTATGAGTTCATTCCGGATTTAAATCATCCAAGATAGTAGCAAGCATTTGTTTTCTACTTCATGTTCTGTCTGCTACAGGGATTTGTTGCCTATGAGCATATCTAACTTGGATGGTAGTTGGGGCCTTAGATCTAAAAAGATCATACCATTATCAATGGATTCCTTCCCATTTTTGTTTATCTTTCTTATCCCCTTTTGCAATGGACCTCTTCAAACTTTCATGCCTTTGAACCAGGACAAAACAGCCTTCTCTACGCATCCCAACTCCATAAAAAGGAGAGTTGCCACGCCAATTTTTTGCTTAATGTTCATATTGCAAACCTGATCTTTTCTTCTCTTATCATATATCAACCGACACGATTTCACCTACAGTATTCACTGCATGTTTTATAGTAAAAATTCAACATTCAAATAGCATAAAATATGGCAGGCCTCCATTTCTATATTATCTATATTTTACATTCAACAGCTTCTTGTAATCATAAAGAACACGTGAAGCTCGTCCTCGACCCTCTGTTAATTCTCTGAGTGATGATTCTATCGATTCCTCTAACTAATTCTAAATATTTAAAAATCAATTACTTCGAATGTAATATAATCCAAATTACATCACCATCACATCTCTATCTTCCATTTCATTTGTTAAAAAGCACTAGAAGAGGGAGAACAATGAATATGGAAATTTGAACTAATTACGAGAACAAAACAACCTTAGATAAACACAACCACATTGTATAGTGATTAATGCATGTTCACCTTACTCAAGTGTTACATTGTGTATAAGCTTGGCGTACTTAGGACTTACACGCACTCTACTAATACAACTTCTTAAATAGCTCAAACCATAGTACAACAAGCACAAAATGCAATCACAAGTTTATCTTCTATAAAGAAGAAAGGCCTTCGCTAAGAATGCATCAAAGTTCAAAACCTCTCAAGGAGTTTATCTTATGTTAGTTACGAAATGTCTTCACATAGAACACCTTTTCGCCACAAATAAATAGAAATACAGTAAATCCTATAGCCATCTCAAGAATGATATAATCAGGTAATTCCTTTTTGCTTACTAAGTTTGAGCCAAAACACGAAAAACATCAAGATATACTCCTATGATCAAGGTTTGAAAAAATGAAAGGTGAAACGAGGCGTTTTCCCTGAAGGCGAGACGACGGTAGTATCAAGGCGGGCGAAGCGTAAGCCTCGGTTTGTAGAGAAAACACTTACAAAAAGTACAATGAGTACATTTATTGATGAAGTTATCTAATCTGACAGGCATATAACATATAACATTGTGATATATGATGCAATTATGAAGACAAGAACATGAAAAAAAAAGGATGTCAATTCCACAAATCTTTCTACTAAATTTCTACCCAATCGAAAAAGGGAATCAGTGGCTATAATTGTCATTGAAGTATCAAAGATAACATTTTTTTACCAAAAATATTGGGATGCATAAAAATTAGGATTAGATGTACTTCCATGAAATGTATATTTTGTGTGACTAGCATATAATATATGACAATGTTGAAATGCCTTGAATCTAATCTTTTTACGTTAGTAGTAGTACATGACATTGCTCATTATAGCATCTCTCCTAACACTAGCTTTTCTTTGAGATCTGTGGATTGTGCGTTTAAAAGTGTAATGTTAACAATTTATTGAAATAATTTTTTTAGCCAAAATTTATTGAAATAATTAAATAAGTTTAATGCTCAATATGAACATGAAGAGACTTAAAATATCAAGCATTCATCTTGTATATATATCCTAAACAACTAGACATTTATAAACATCTAAAACTACCAATAAAACAATTTAAATCCTTTAAAAATACTTTAAAATCCAGAAAACATCTCACAAAACGTCTCGACCCCTCATCGCCTCGGACCACCTCGACCCTCTGAGGTGCATGTCTTGTCAATACCATCTGAGGCGTCTGCCTCGAGGTTAAAAAGCACCACCTCACCCCGCCTCGAGGATAGCATTTTCATACCATGGCTATGATACCTGCCTCAACAATTGCGTAGATATACTCATCAAAGAGGAGTGTAAGGCATTATGCATCAAACAATGCTTCGAGTGGAGGAAAACGACATGTATTCATTCCAATGTACAGGTTGGAACTCATAAGTTCAAAGATAGGCAAACTTTGAGTAATGCTTCCTATCTTCCTTAGTGGGAAATGAAATTCAATAGAGGGTTAGTGGGCAAGCGAGCAATAGAGCATCTACTTCCACAAGAGACAAATTGAAGAACATGAGGAAACAAGTTTCGAAAGAGGTCATAGAGATAACATTGCAGTCCAGACTCCGGAGGCACGTGAACCTTACTCATTGCCCCTGCTAAAGCTTATATGGTTGCATGCAAGTGGGTCTTCAAGGTGAAGCATCATGCATATGGTAGCGTAGATCTTTATAAAGCCCGACTAATGACAAAAAGTTTCACCTAGACAAATGGGGCGATACTGTGGACTAACAAGACACATTTTCTCATGTGACACACCACACTGCTCTTCGAATTCTCCTCTCAATCGCGATCGTCAATGATTGGTTGTTGGTTTAACTGGATGTCGAGAATTCTTTTCTATGGAGACCTACAAGAAGTATATATGCAGCAGTCACTTGGGTTTGCTACTTAATGGGAGAATTAAAGTCATCGAAGGGGCTTTGCATGGAGCCAGCACTGTTGACTGGAGGGTGCGGAATCACTGCCTGTGGAGCTTGAAAGGCCTGGAAAGGCACCCGATGCCGCCACTTGGGGTCGTGCGTGCGCGGTTTTCACCGCCTAGAAGATGTGGTCGATGGGGTTGCGTGCAATGGTGCTCCGCCGCTGATGGGGCTCCGTCGCACGGAGCTACTGGAGCGCGGGCTAGAAGTGATCGCGGGCACCGCCTATGGATTGTTCTTGCCTTTGCGAACTAGGATTCCAGAAAACCTTAGATGTCTGGAACTTGAATGATTGAATCTTTAAATATAAATCTCCAAAAACAATCAAGAATGAATCTGATAATCGAATCTCGAATAAACAAAAAACATAAACTTCTCGAGAATTGAACCGCTCTGATACCATATTAGAAACTACGAATGCGGAAGCGTAATATTAGAGGACAGAATAAATAAAAAAAACACCCGGATTTTTACGTGGAACCCTACTCCCTAAGGAGAGGGATGGAACCACGAGAGAACGCCTAAAAGGGTTGATTGTTGTATTCAACTTTCTCATCTGATACAGGAGGTTTGGGGTTTCTTATATAGCCCCCACAAACCCTCCAAGTCCCACCGCTGGTAGATGTGGGACTAAACACTGGATGTGGTACCCATCTACCATATATGACGCATATCCAACAAATATCAAGGATAATTTCCTAAAGTAGCATAGAAATATTGTAGAAGGAAAAGAAAATGAATTCAATTAATAAGAGGGCCTAAGGTTCTCTTATATATGAGAGGAACCTATTGGGAAAATTACAAGAAGATAAAAGAAATAGATAATATGAAAACAATAAGATAGATAACTAATATTTCAACACTCCCCCTCAAGCTGGAGCATAGATATCGATCAAGCTCATCTTGGAACAACATCTCTGATAAGGTCATCCGGCTAGGGCCTTAGTAAAAACATTTGTCGTCTGGTCTCTAGAGCTGGCATGTGTAATGGCAATAAGACCCTTCTGCATCATGTCACAAGAGTAGTGACAGCCCACCTCTATGTGCTTGGTCCTCTCATGAAAAGCTGGGTTGTTGGCAATGAAAATAGCAGCTGGATTGTCACATTGGAGGTTCATGGGAAGAGGCACCTCTATAGTCAAGTCAGTAAGAACAGATCTGACCCACATCATCTATATGTTAGCATGCACCATGGCCATGTATTCTGACTCAGCACTCGATCTGGCAACCACGGTTGGCTTCTTTCTCTTCCAAGAAAACAGGGAATTCCCTACGAACACAGTGAAACCTGAAGTAGACTTCATATCCTTTAGACACCCAGCATAATCTGCATCTGCACACACTGTAACTGAAAGATATGTACCTCTGCTGAAAAGAAAACACGTACCTTCATCAGATACCTCAAAATCATATGAACTACATCCATATGTACATGTCTGGGTTGCTCCATAAACTAACTCACTTTGCTCACGGCAAAGGATATGTCGAGTCTGGTAATATTCACATATAGTAGCTTACCAACAAGCTCCATGTACCTCCTCTTGTCGACCTCCTTAGTGTCGTCGTCATAGAGCTTCATGCTCAGGTCAATAGGAGTAGTGGCAGGTTTGCAATCTGCCATGCCTGTCTACGAAAGAAGGTATGTAACGTACTTCCTCTGGGTTATCACAAGAACTCGTCGGTTCCTGGCAAACTCCAGTCCAATGAAGTAACGTAAGTTACCAAGGTCCTTAGTCACAAACTGTTAACCTAGAAAGTCCTTGGCACGCTGAATACCATGCTCGTCATCTCTTGTAATAATAATGTCATCAACGTAAACAAGAATGACAATAGTACCTCTCCGGGTCATGTGCACAAACAAAGAGTGATAGGCAGTCGATCGCACAAACCCCTATTGCTCTATTAAGTCCGAGAGCTTCTGGAACCATGCTCTTGGACTCTGCTTAAGGCCATAGATAGGCTTGTGTAGCCTGCAAACCTTCTGACACTCCCTCTCAGCAGCAAACCCAGGTGGTTGCTACATGTAGACCTCCTCCTCTAGATCACCATAGAGGAAGGCATTCTTCACATCAAGGATCAAGCTAGTAAAGAGGCCAATCTTGTGTCACAGCAACAGAAAGTAGAATACGCAGAATAGAATGTCTGGAAACTGGAAAGAAAGTATCCCGATAGTCCACCCCATATGCCTGGGTGAACCTACGTGCCACAAGTCTTGCCTTATAATGATCCACACTACCATCTGCATGGTGTTCACAGTGAACACCCATTTGCATCCCGCAACGGATGCGCCAACTGGAGCATAAATAAGAGTCCACGTACCACGTGATTGTAACGCAACCATCTCCTCCTCCATGACTAACCTCCACTGACTAACCTGAATAGCCTCCTGATATGTCTATGTTATCTCCACGGTTAATAGTGCCAAGGTAAACCTCATGAAATCCTTTGACAATCTGCTCAAGGAAACCTGGGCTGTAAGAGGATAAGTAGCACACCTACGTTTCTGCTTACGCAAAGCAATTGACACATCAAGATCATCTGCCAAGTCCCGAGCATGTAAGTTCTCCTATTGAGAGGGCACTTGCTCATCCTGTATGGAATCCTGCTGCATAGACAACTCAGTAGTGCCATCAGTAGAAACAATGTGCTCATTACATACCTGAGGCGTATTGGATGATGGGCAAGACCTGTGAGCAGGGGGAACCAGGCGAGATCTGCGAGTAAATACACGCGGCAAAAACTGAGTCATAGTAGGAGGTGGAGCCACAAGAGCAGGTGTAAAGGTAGGAGTAGGTGTAGGTAGTGGTGGTGGTGGTGGTGGTAGAGTAGGAGTAGAGGGAGGAGGTGATATGACAGTAGGAGGTGGAGGCATGTAGATCTCATCACCAGGGTCAGACGGGGCTAGTCTGTCACCTGTAGGAGAAAATACATGACAGACTCAAAGAAAGTAACGTAAGCACCGACAAAGTATTTCCTCCTGAGTGGATCAAAGCAATGGTACCCTTTCTAAGAATGAGAGTAGCCGACAAAAACGCACTTGACGGCTCTAGGATTGAGCTTATCACGACCTGGAGAGACATCGTGAATAAATACAACAGAACTGGACAAACGAGGTGTAAGGGAGAAAAGATCATTCTCGAGAAACGCAATCGAGAAAGGAATCTTCTCTCCCAACACAGACGAAGGTATGTGTTTGACCAGATAGCATGCAGTAAGGACAACATCGCCCCAATAAGCGTGAGGAGCACAACTCTGTATGAACAAGGTTCGGGTCACATCAAGTGACGATGTTTGCGATCAGCAACACCATTCCGTTGGGATGTATAAGTACATGAGGTCTGATAAACAATGCCAAGAGATCTAAGAAAATCAGAAAGTTATAAGGTGCAGAACTCTAAAGCATTATCAGAACGAATATATTTGACATTGGTAGAAAAATTTATTCTTTATCCCTTTAATAAAAGATTTGATCACAGCTCCAGCCTCAAAATTATTCTTCAATAAAAAGACCCAGTAAAGTCTAAAAAAATCATCGACGGCAACAAGATAAAAATGGTGTCCCTGATGATCAGGAACACGACTCAGGCCACAAATATCTAAATGAAGGAGCTCAAATAACTGAGAATGACTCCGACTCTAATGGAATGGAAAGGAGGAACGGTGATGCTTCCCAAGCTGGCATGCCTCACACTGGAAGGAGGATCTCGTGGAAATCTGAGGGAGAACATGACACAGCTTCTGCACTACGGCTGATGAATGGTGATTTTGAGCGATTGGACAAGATGTTGGTGTTCCTTCTACCCAAGAAGAACATGGTGGGGTGGGTGGATGACTTACATGGTCGTGCCCTATTACGTTATCTAACACCATCTATCGCATTATGGCTAAGTCTCTTGTGGAGAAACGAATACGTTTTGAGTTTATTCATAGAGCCCAAGGGTTCTGAAGGTGGTCAAAACGAAGATACCATAAATATGGTGAGACTGGTCTAGTAGGTATAGTGGAAACGCTAGCATGAGGAGGTTGGACTAACCTCTAGAGCCCCCGCTGCTCACGGCCACATCCAATCACCCTGCCTGTGAGTATGTCCTGAAACACAAGAGACGATGGGTCAAAGATGGCACGACAATGCAGATCCTTAGTAATCTGACTAATGGAAAGTAAATTCATCTGAAAGTCAGGAGCATATAAAACATTCTGAAGATGCATGTACGACATCAAATGCACCCCCCCTGTCTTGTAATGGGTAAATGGTCGCCATTGGCAATGACAACCCATCTACAATGTGGTATGGTCCTGTAGGACCTCAATTGCGCTATGTCTTCACACAGATGGTGGGAAGCACCAGAGTCCATAATCCACTCTGTCATATCTGCACCAGTACTACCAGTGAAAGCACAAGCGATACATGAGGAGATCGAAGAGGCTCTGGCTGTGGCTGCAGTATTTGTGGTAGTGGATCCTGCAACAGGAGTCGTGATCTCTCAAATACGACAATATCATCCATGCGAGGATCGACTTGGGAAGCAAGTATATCTGAAGGCTCAATTTGTTCTGCAAGCAACCAAAAATGGGATATCCATGCTTCTGGTAGCATGTATCCTCTACATGTCATGGCCGATGACAGAAGGTGCAAGGGTCATGCTGACGTCCACCGCCTCTGCCACGAGGAGTGCGTCCTCTGGATCAGGTCATTCCTCCTCGACCACGAGAAGCGGTCATAGGTGAAGAGGGCGGAGGAGTAGTCGTAGAAGGTATGATAATCCGGTTGAGACAACTATAGGCCTCCTCCATGGGAGGTATGGTAGCTCCAGTGAGAAGCTGTGTACGCACTGCATCATACTATGTATCAAGGTCGGCCATGAAAACTCCAACCATTGTGGAGTTCCTATATGCCTTCTGTTACTATAAAGATGCCATAATAGGCATACAGCTACGAAGCTTCTCGAACATGCCATAGAGTGAAGAGTAGTACATGTGCAAAGGACGACTATTCTGCTTGGCCTTGTAGATGTCAAAATGTAGATGAGGAATCTTGGCCTCATTCTTCGATTGAGCATAGGTGGAAGCCAAAATGTCTCACATTGCATTGGCGGTGGGCTGATTAAGAATATCATTGCTATCTCCGTGGTGAGAGTACCTGATGCGGATTGGCTTTTGCGGCGTCGATAAAATGATAAATTTTTATTGGTGGATATTTTGGTAGAAGAACGAGAGGGGTTGAGAAGAGAAAATTGGAAGGGTTGAGAAGAGAACTCGTCGGTAACGAGGGGTTGAAGGAGAAGAACCGCGGAGATCGCGTGGAGGGAGAAGAGAGAGAGAGAGACAAGGGAGATAAAATCTCAATTTTGATTCATAATTGATTGCATAAAAACAATGGGCTACCCTCTCTTTATATAGGAGAGAGGGGTCTACAAAAATAGTAAACTAACTTAATTTGACCACTAATTATCCTAATTGGACTCTAATTAATTAATTGGCCCAATTAACTCTACGAAATAAACGTTGAGATCACATGCGATCTCAATTATTTAATTAAACAATTACGATATCCTAAAAACGTAAATAAAATTGACTACTAATTAATTAGATAAATGTGGCCCTATAATTTGGGGTCACGCTGCATCAACTCTCCACCGCTTTAAAAATTCGGCTCCTGACGAATTGCGGGATCTGCGGGCTTGGATGATTCGGCGTGTTCCGTCGTCTTCTGGAAGAAATGATGTGGAGCGAACGGCGGAATCCTTACGCAGGCAGGGATGATGCGGCCGTCGTGGTTGAAGAACATGTGCGGCGCGAACGGCGGCGCCGTCTTGATTGTTGACTCCTTCCTGTGATGCTCAAAAAATTGATGCGGCATGGAGAATATGATCCTTGAATAATCCATAATGAAGCAATGGCACAAGGAGAGGAGAAGAGGGGATGTGGCTAAGGAATGAAGCCATGGGGTCCTTAAATAGGGAAAACCCAAGGTCCTAGCCCTATTTGGATAAGGAGGAACCCTTGATTTTCCAATTACAGCCCTGTTTTTTAAAGATTTCGGCCGCCAGGGTGTGGCCGCAATTTTCGCACCCCTTTGTTTTTCTCTCTTTCCATATTGTTCTGGACCTTTCTGTAAATAGAGGACTTGGGGGGTTTAATTTTGCAATTTTTCCAGCTAATCTTCCTCAATTCCCTACAATTGAGGGATTCGGTTCCTTTCTCACCCGTAGGGTTTCTTCCCCCATCAGTAAAAGCGACGGTGGCATCGCTGGCGGGGGTCCATACGACCCCATTCCTCTCGCGCGGAAGGCGGGAGAACCGCCTGGCTAGGCGGAGCTGCATCGCGATAAGGGGGCGGGGAAGGCGAGCTCGAATACGGGAGAGGCGGGGTGCGGGGAAGGGGATTGAAGGCGGCGATGGCGTGGGGGTATGGAGCGGCGAGAAGGGTGCGGGGGCGAGGCCAGTTGCGGGGGGAGGGAGGCGGCGCTCTCGTGAGCCGCACGCAGAAGGCACCGGTTGCTGGGCGGCGAGGTTGGGAGGATGGGGAGGTGTTGGCGGCGGTGTAGGTGGGCGTGCGGGAGGGGATCTGGGGGAAGGGGCGTGGGTCGGCAACGGGAAAGGGTTGGGTGGCGGGAGTGGGACACGGGAGGAGGGAGAGGGGCGGCGGGGAAGATGGCGGCGCTGTGGCCGGGAGTTGCGCCGTGGGAGGGTCTGGGTTTGTCTGAGGGGTTGCCGGGATGGGGCTGACAGTTGCGCGGGCCGGGGAGGGCAGGGGAGGTACCTGGGAAGGCTGGGGTGGCGCCGGGATGGTTGGAGGGGGCAGTGGGGTCGTTTCCGGCGACGGATTTGGTGCTGGAAAGTGCTGGACAGCGGCCGATTCATTGATTTTTTCTTCTAAAATGATCTGGACAGCGGCTTGATCAGCTTCCACGGCGAGTTTTTCGTCGTTAAAACTCGCGGTAGCGGCTTGGGTGGTTGGCGGCTTCGATTGGGCGTCGCGGTAGACCTCAAAGTTGGCCATGAAGTCCCGAAACATGGATGACATGGATCGGAAGTTGTTCTGCAAATCACGTACCATGTGCTCGGTCTCCTTGTCGTAATCGTTGGCTCGTCGTTTTCTGTCGGACGAGCGATGGTCCCTTGATGTATGTCGGCGCGAGTATCGGGACGGATCGTCAGATCGTGGGGACGATCTGAAAGCCATGCTCTGATACCAAATGATGCGGATTGGCTTTTGTGGCGTCGATAAAATGATAAATTTTTATTGGTGGATATTTTGGTAGAAGAACGAGAGGGGTTGAGAAGAGAAAATTGGAAGGGTTGAGAAGAGAACTCGTCGGTAACGAGGGGTTGAAGGAGAAGAACCGCGGAGATCGCGTGGAGGGAGAAGAGAGAGAGAGAGAGACAAGGGAGATAAAATCTCAATTTTGATTCATAATTGACTGCATAAAAACAATGGACCACCCTCTCTTTATATAGGAGAGAGGGGTCTACAAAAATAGTAAACTAACTTAATTTGACCACTAATTATCCTAATTGGACTCTAATTAATTAATTGACCCAATTAACTCTACGAAATAAACGTTGAGATCACATGTGATCTCAATTATTTAATTAAACAATTACGATATCCTAAAAACGTAAATAAAATTGACTACTAATTAATTAGATAAATGTGGCCCTATAATTTGGGGTCACGCTGCATCAGTACCACTACCACATAGCCAAACACGTGCATATGCGTCATCTTACTTCCAAGAAGCATTTGCCCCAGTCTTATCCATTGGCTCTGGATCTATCAGGATGTGCTCCTTGTTGTTGCGTTGCATGAGGGTGAGAAAATGCATGGACCACAACTCATAGTTGGTCACATCCATCTTAGCGATGGGAGCCAGGCCCTTGAAGGCTCCGGACGAAAAAATGGCACCCTTGTTCTCTGACATGATGGTAAAACTACTGAACACCGGAACTCAACTGGGGAGCAGACCGATATGAACGAGTCTACATGATCATATGGAGGATTGGTTGTATGTGTAGACTCATACAATCATCCTCATCAATCTTCGTTGCTCGCTAGGGCCAGAAAACGTGATTTATAGGTCTGAAATCACGTTTTCCTATCAAAATCAGATCGATTCAGAACGCATATCGAACCGCAGAGGTGCACAAAGGTGCACGAGAGGGCTGGGCGGCAGCCTGGGAGGGCCGAGGCGACGATCGGAGGGACCTGGGCGGTCAGGGTGACGGTCAGGCGGGCCGAGGGGAGGGGGGCTAGGTGGTTGCTGGAGGGGGCGACAGCCTGTGGGTGGCGGCCCACAAGAGGGGTGGCGGCGACCGGGTGGGGGGAGGGGGAGGGCGAGTAGGGTTAGGGTTTGGTAGGACACAGGAACTCCGTTCTAGGACCATCACTCCGATACCATGTAGAAGGAAAAGAAAATGAATTGCATTAATGAGAGGCACTAAGGTTCTCTTATATAGGAGAGGAACCTGTTAGGCAGATTACAAGAAGAAGATAAAAGAAATAGATTATATGAAAACAATACAAAAGATAACTAATATCTCAACAAATATAATTGTGAAAATGGTTGTCACGATCAACTGAATATTGAGTCCTTACTCTCTATCAATCATAACTTGAAATTATAGAGATTCTATTAGAAAATCTTTAATAAATTCATCAACTACATTGCGATAATTCAGGGACATTTTTACAAGGTTTGTCACTTCTCCATGATTGTCATTCAAATTTCCTTCAAGGGGCTCCACAGTTCATACTAACGTGGTTGACGTTTGGGATAATTACATTAAGATCAAACCAAAACCAATCCTTTTCTGTGGTTGACATTTTGGATAATTACAACTAAAACCAAACCAAAACCGAGCCTTTTCTTACTCTACCTGAGGCTTTGGCATAAATTACAAGCTCAAAAAAAAAAAACACTTCATGCAAATTTCACAAACTTACCATTGAGAAAGAGAGCACGTGTGTCAGGATGTGAAGCTACACACTGTAAATAAGGGAAATAATTATATGATCAGTAGCCAAAATTTAGGACAATGATGTTCACAAGAACTGGAACATATTATTATAAGTGATGGGAGCAACTCACACAAATGAATCAAATATTATGAATGATGACAGAATATTTTAACAGTGCACAAGTACAAAAAGTGGTCTATAAATACAATGATTTGACATTCCACTAGAGAAGCAGGATAGCTCCCAGCCTTCAAGTCTTACAGCATCTTCTCACCAATGTATACAGATATGGTTTTGCTAAGCATATAATCCTACACAAAATCAGCAAATTAAGACAAATCCATTCTATAGATTTACTCTCACATTTGCCAATGCTAGTTACGGCTCTTACAATCATAGTAAGCCATATCGCGATATATCGGTATCGACATGCGGCCGATATATTGCCAATATGACCGATATTTTCCCTTGGAAGGCTATTTTCTTCACAAAATCGGCTCGATGTCGTTGATATGGTGTCAATATATCGATGATATATCGTATTGAGACGATAACAATACCGATATTACCTACACTACTTACAATTACCAGCAATCAAGGAGTGCAGCAGAATAGCATCTGCATATTCTCAGAACAATCCACCAGAATAGCATCTGCATATTCTCTGAACAAGCCACCACTTTCAATTTTAAACATGGACATAAAGATAGGCCCATAGGATCTTGGTAAATTAAGATTTAAATAGATAAACACGACACTCTTGACAAAGCAGATTTGAGATGAGGATGATGGCATGCTCTGTAGGTTGGTACGAAAGAGTCATGGTGTCGTGTCCAGACTCCATGTCACTCCGAGCTCGACCGTGTCTATCTAACTTCTGGGGTTTCTTCTATCTTACCAGTGATATATTTCAATGTTGCACCATGCCTTAGGTGATATCTGCGCTTTCAGGATCTGGAATGACAATTGAACCAAGGAGGCCTTATGTGATTAGGTCCCAAGGATCTTTGTGTTTGCGGCCAGGGAAGATTTGAGTTTGGTGGGGGCTTAGTCTAATGGCACATGGGCTGATGTATTTTTCTCTGGTTTTTCAGATTGAAGGGACATGGAGTACTAGAGGCTACTCGAGTTTCTTGACACGGAGGAGGGGCCATCGGAAGGGCATGACTGAGCGTGGGTGATGGTAACTTTTTATATTAAAAGGGCATACAAGGCTTTAGTTACCTTCGGGTTTTCAACATGGAAGACATGGTCAAAGGATACAAAATAATTTTGAATTAAAAGATGCAGTTGAGGACAAAGATCTTCCTATGGTTGTTGGAAAGGAGGCGAGTGATAACGAGAGAGCACCGGGTAAAAATCTTTCCAGGTACTAATGAGACCTTCCAATTGCGCTCGGCGCTCCATTGGACACAAGGGCATTGACCACCTATTCTTCACATGTGAACATTCAAGAAAAGTTGGCTCGATACCATGATTGGTGGGTGGTCCCTACCCATATTGTGGGTTTTAGAAGATCTCTTTGGGTCATCCTCCCTTGATAAGATCGGACCTTTGGCCAGCATCTGATCTGTATGGTTGGCACGAAATTGGGTGGTGTTCCTTTGACAGAAATTTTATATGGACAATGTACTTGAGCATCCATAGTTATTTTTGAGTGGTCACCTTTGTAATTCTTACCATTAATTTGTGAATATATAGTTCGGGTGTGCACAAAGTTTTAGGTGTCCACCCCATTATTTTTCAAAAAAAAACATCAACATATGGTTAAAAGATGATGTATACAGACTAAGGAATGGATATTATACTAATAGAATTTTTTTACTACAAAATAATGGTAATCTAGTCCAAGAATGATAATTTTTTTCAACAATATATGAATGGCAGTGCTGTTTGATGGAAAACATGTTTTTTTAGATAAACATTAGCAAGTACAAGTTGTAATAGATCGAGTAGAACTTCTTGCTTATTACCATTTGGATCAGAACAACCATATTGTGGAAATCTCAGAATGAAGGGTTGACCTTCCAAAAAGCTTGTTTTAAAATCATCTTGTAGCCCATTCCAACAACTGAAAAGACAGACTTATTATGGTTCTGCATCTTTCTTAACTTAGAATTAATATACAAGTCATTCCAATATTACCAGAACCAGAGATATTTCCAACTTAAAGGAAAAATATTTTGCAATATTTTTTATTGAAGAAGCATGTAAATAGCATCAATTGCAAATGCTGCATGATACGCATGTGCCTTCAAATAATACAGAGAAGCAGACTGCAATACCTGCAGAAGTGCAAGTGCATTACACACTCTATTTGAAGCACCAGGGTTGAGTGTCGGGGGGGATAACAAAGGATATATGGAAATTATCTCCTGCATTAGATAGAAACATACAGCTTTTTTCAAGAAAGGTGGAGTTCAAATAAAACAATACTAAGTCAAAAAAAAACAGCATCAGTTATGTAATATTCAAGCGGTTTCCATTTATTATACGACAAAGAAATCACACCCCCTACCACACACACACACACACAAATGGTTAACAAACAAAATGAAGCATGTGTGGTACATATCACTATAATACGGGAATGATAGGAATAATTGCTTTTCCAGGGTCAGAAATCTAATTTCTTCATCTCCTCCGCCTATAGTATTCCCTGTACCAACCTGATTCCTTACAGAACTTGTACCCAATTAAATACATCTGTAATTTAGGACCACATGAGCAACTGCACTACTGGGCATAGAAACCTAATATTGGATGAGCCTATTGAGTCGTTGGCTACAATGTGTTGGGCCTTGTCACTTGGTACTTTGAAATAGTTTATGCATCTATGCTTATATTGTGTGAGAGTCAGAAGGAATATGGATAGAGGAAAGGATTTCAATTTAGCAAAAGCAGTAGCTCTAGACATGATTGAGCAGTGGCCAGTGGGAGAGAAAGAACGCATTCAGACAGAAGTACAGTTGTGAACAGGCCTATGAACTTGTCAGTTGATTTAGGAAGGACCTTATCATTGGTCTCCAATGTACCGCTCTTTGATTCCGAAGCACAACAAGCCAAGGCAAGTACGACCCATAATGCAACCTGCCTCTCATGCAGTGAACACATCAATCCCCGAACTTGCCAATCAACCCCAACTCAAACTGATGCTAACGAGCTACTTTATAATATCTACTAATATATTAGAAAGAAAATACAGTTAATAGAAATAATAGTGGGTCGCTATCCAAAAGTAAAATTTGGAACATGTCAATGTCATGCGATGAAATCTCGGTCCATAATGTGATATCAAATGACAATATCGTGCGATGGAACCTAAATCCATAATGTGATACCCCAAGCTATACATTTTTTTGAGAAATACACAAGCTATACATTTTTTTGAGAAATACCCCAAGCCACGCCATATTCTAGGAAATATATGTTCTCGAAAAAGAAAAGTACTTCCATTTTGAATAAAGAAAGCAGACGATCAATAAGCCACAGTGCCACACACAACCTACCAAAAACCTCTCATATGCCGATAATCTAAGGGTGTCATTTAAAAAATCTTAAGGTATCATTCAAGTATAATTGTATATTTATTGCCGCATTTGTAAAGTAATCGCACTCGTCTTAACTACCATAATGATCATCGATAGGGTTCGTCAGAACAATTTACAAGATTAAAAGTTCTCAAATGCTGAACTAGTTATTATAACTCCAACAAGAGACAAAGACACACCTGCAAGAGTGCTGCAATGGTACCAAAAGAGTTCCACAGCAGAGGAGCCAAATCTTGAAATATTTCCCTTTTCTACAAAACAGGACAGGAAGTACTTAAATTAGAGCACAAGGGATAACAACTAAGCACAAGATCACATAAAACAATATAACTACACAAATTCTAAAAGAAGGCAATCAAGCAAAGAAGCATTGATTGTTGCATACCCAACTCTATACAAAACCAGACTTTTTCTGATTAGTATTATAACTTATCCAGGTTAAACAAGCACCTTTAACCCCAAGGTTTCTTCAGAGTTTCTTGCATAAGATTTTGATGAATGCCTCTCATAAAAAAGAGAAATTTTGACGAGTTGCTCGAACTATTCAAAAGGCGGTAAAAAATAGCTCTTAGGGTAACATTACTTCGCTTTGTCAGGGCAACGACGGTGGTGAAGATGCCAAATCTAATTTTCCAAATATGGATATATCCGGTAAAGGTGCCTTATTAAAACATTAATCAAGGAAAGATCCCAGTCTTGAGCAACAAATTTAAACTGCAGAACAGAAACGCCGAACAACATTAAACACCACATGGTCACAAATCCCACCCCACCTCTAACAAGATTGCATCCGAACTCTTTACTAGGAAATCATTCACATAATGAAACATAGTTATCGTCATTTCTCTCTTTTCTTCCCTCCTTGAACTACAGAGAGCCAACTTTCCAGTACACTACCATGGTTTCGATGACATCTTTTACCATCCAAGAGGGACATCCAGTACATCCAGTCAGAGAAACAGTATCACGATATCCACATAGCGAATCCAAATATCTACAACTTCCATATCCAGGATCCTTCAAATGCCTGATTTTCCAGAAGAAAGTAGCAATCTTTCAGCCATAGCATCAGAAACCCAAGTCAAGATCCTCTCCAAAGGAGTAAACACTAGAAAAAACTAAACCACCCTCTTCATCTTCCAGAAAAAATACGGACTACCTTCTACCCAAAACTGCACGGCCAATTAATGTGAATAAATACCACAACTTTCATAAATACGCACAAATAGAAATAAAAAAACTATTTTTAAACTTCAATTAGTGCTTCTCGATTCGAACATGCAGGAATCCCAACATTTCAACAAAAAAGACCCATCAAGTAAACAACTCATAGGAAGTTGGCATCAAATGAGCGATTTTTGCTGTGTTACCTTGGAGAGATCGAGGAGGGCGTTCTCCCTCAGCTCGGAGTCGGTGAGCTCGAGGACGAGCTGCTCGGCGGAGGCCATCTTGCGGTCCTTGGTGACAGCGGGGCCCGGCGAGGGGGGGCTGGGCGCCACGCCGAAGGGGACGTTCAGGGAGAGCGACTGTGGCAGATTCGCCATCAGACGATCTCTTTCTCTCTCTCTCTCTCTTCCTCGATCAAATCAAACTCCCGTGGTCGTGTGGATCATCGCCAGCGCCGATCTCTCCGGAGTTTGGGCTCCTCTTTGCTTTTGAGGGGTTCGAGATCGGCAGTGGTGCTCTGCTAATGATGTTGTGTAGGCGGTTTCACCGGAGGGAGGGTTGGGATTGGTGATGACGTGGCACGTTGGGGAAGTCCAACGGGCTAGGTTTCCCCTCCATTTTATTTACGAGCGATTTCCTCGAATGGGCATGGCCCTTGTAAATATGCCCAGTCGGCATGTCAGTTCGCAAATTCCATGTCAGGGCATTGATCGGCGAACGGTTCGCCGATCGGCGAACCGTTTGCCGATCAACGCTTGACCCCATTCAACGCCTGCCAACCGCGCCTCCCAAGGCGCACGCTCGCGCCCTCCCGAGGCCTCCTGGCGTGCCCGGGATTCTCGCGCGTGCCCGGGAATCCCCGCGTGCCCGGGTTTTGTGGAAATGGGACCCAGTCGGCGAATGGTTTGCCGATCGGGTGCCCTATAAATAGAAGGGCCGGCCCTCCATTCTCCCCACGCCATTCTCACTTCTCCCTTCAACTTCATCCTCTCCTCTTCTCCCTTCAACTTCTCCCTCTCCTCTCAAAGAAGCTCCTCCTCCCTTCCAAGGCCTAAGGTAATTATTATTTATTTTTTATAATTTTGTTTGCATAATTTCAATTTAATTAGTTAAAAACTTTTTAGGAAAAATGTATGCCATTGTTAGATGTAATTACATATTCATTAGCCCCCATTTTAGATATATTGAGAAAGTGTCATTTTATTTTGATCTCTCATAGAACAGTAGTTAGGCATTAGCAATTACCAATTCACCAATTTATCAATTATATTAGTTAATTCTTAAGAAAATATTACTAAATAATTACTATTAAATAGTAAGTAGTTAATTATTCTTAATTACTAATAAATAGTAGGTAGTTAATAATTATTAATTATTGTAATTATTAATTATTATAAGTATTAGTTAATTATTATTAATTATTATAATTACTCATTACTAATTAAAAGTAAGTAGTAATTATTGTTAATTACTAATAATTAGTAATTAGTAATTATTAGTAATTATTATAATTATTAATTATTATAAGTATTAGCTAATTATTATTAATTATTATAATTATTCATTACTAATAAAAAGTAAGTAGTAATTAATAATAATTTCTACTAATTAGTAATTATTAGTAATTGTTATAATTATTAATTATTATAAGTATTAGTTAATTATTATTAGTTATTATAATTATTCATTACTAATAAAAAGTAAGTAGTAATTAATAATAAATACTAATAATTAGTTATTATTAGTGATTACTGTTATTATTAATTATTGTAAGTATTAGTTAATTAATATTAAATATTATAATTAGTCATTAGTAATAAAAAATAAGTGGTAATTAATACTAAGTACTAATATTTAGTAATTATTAGTGATTACTATTATTATTAATTATTGTAAGTATTAGTTAATTAATATTAAATATTATAATTAGTCATTAGTAATAAAAAATAAGTGGTAATTAATACTAATTACTAATATTTAGTAATTATTAGTGATTACTATTATTATTAATTATTGTAAGTATTAGTTAATTAATATTAAATATTATAATTAGTCATTAGTAATAAAAAATAAGTAGTAATTAATACTAATTACTAATATGTAATAGTTATTATAATTATTAAGTATTATAAGTATTAGTTAATAATTAATAATTATTATAATTATTCTTTACCAATAAAAAGTAAGTTTTAATTAATAATAATTACTAATAATCAGTAATTATTAGCAATTACTAAAATTATTAATTATTATAAGTATTAGTTTATTAATTTTAAATATTATAATTAGTCATTAGTAATAAAAAGTAGGTAGCAGTTAATACTAATTAGTAATAATTACTAATTTTTAGTAATTACAATAATTATTAATTATTGTAAGTATTAGTTAATTATTATTAAATATTATAATTAGTCATTAGTAATAAAAAGTAGGTATTAATTAATACTAATTACTAAAAATTAGTAATTATTAGTAATTATTGTAATTATTAATTATTATAAGTATTAGTTAATTATTATTAATTAGTATCATTAGTCATTAGTAATAAAAAGTAAGTAGTAATTAATACTAAGTACTAATAATTAGTAATTATTAGTAATTATTATAATTATTAATTATTGTAAGTATTACTTCAGACTTGGTCTTGGGAGCACATACACATCGGGGTGCCCCGACCGTATCGAATGGATCTCGAAGCCCTGAATCGAGGGCCATATGCTTCAAGGTATGACACCCACAGTCACCATTCACGTATTCTATGTCTTAATAAGATATTAACATCCGAATGAACAGGTGGACGGCAGGGCGTAGGTCGTTCACTCAAAACGTTCAGACAACAAACCTGACGTTTTATCGTAGTGAATTGGACACACATGACGAGCATCAGGTACGGTCCATGATTATCCTAGATATACCGTTTCCTTGTTGAGAATTAACTAACTTTACACTATTTATCAGATGCGTTGGTCTCCATATGAAATGGAGATCGTAAATCACCTTCCCGCAATTTGTCGAGAAGGTCAGGAAGTGTGGAGATCCCAGACAGTCCTAATTTGTTTCAACATAGCAGTCATGCACGTGCATGATCGTGTCATGAGGCCATTTGATCTGCGACCTCACATCCCAGATCAAATGCCCCTGATAGTTTTCCCGAATCGTCGCTCTCGTCAACGAGAGAATGATCCTATTGATTGGCCCGATCGACTCCGAGAACAGATCATCCGATGGAATCAACGGCGTCAAACCGTTGTGATGGAAAGACAATCGGCTGAATCGGATGAGCAGCGTCTGGAAGCATACATGTCTTGGTATTGGAGAATTACAAGGCGATGGATACATACTGCAATACCGCCACCACGCTTTACATACCAGCCATATGCTCCGAGGTTCAGACCAGGGGTAAGTACGTATATTGTCCATCTTTATTCCTCGTAGAACATCAACTAAAAACGGGTCAAACATTCAGGTGCAGAGTGTGTATGAAGCTCGGGAGATCCTAGAAGATTACGAACGAAGCTCGGAGTTGCAGAATGTAATTGGATTACTTGACTCCGCCCTACAGAGTTTTGGATTGGTGGATCAACTGAGTCAGTACACCCCGAGGTACTCATACTCGACTGAGCCTTCACATATACCATTCCATGTTCCTGAACCACCACGACCGTCTGAGGCTGCTGCTCAAAGTTATGGTTCTCGTGTACATCAACCATATGTTGTCGGTACAAACGATGACGAAGCAGGACCATCACAGGTCCAATTTACGCAACCATCACAAGCTGGTGATTTCTGGGGTCTAAACCCGACCATTCCACACCAGACGCAGACCTTCACGCAATTCCTGACCAGCGATTACATTCCACATGAAATGCCTGGATTTGCCTATTATGCAGACTCCAGCCATTTACCTCCCTTCCAGGATCTACCGCAGCATCATACACCGCAACCAGATCAGCCACCAACGGAACATCGTCAGCGACCTTCGTAGATCGATAGATCTTCATCAGTTCAGGATCAAACACCTCAGCCACCACGACAAACGAATGACGAGAGTGGAGGTGGTACTAGTGTCGCTAGTAGGGGTCGTAGGGCTAATCTGTCATCAATATTACGTAGGGCACGTAGAATTCTGCATCCCCGGTAATTTGTATGAACAATTTCTTTTTAATTAGTTGATTAATGATGTATTGATCGTTTATGTTAATCTCACTATAATATCATGCTTCCTTCGTTATTACAAATTACTGGCATAAATAGAGTAATATGCAGATCGGTTAGTACAATCTCAAGTTGACGTATTGGAAATCCGTAAGTACAATCTCATTTTGTTATTACTTATTCTAATGTTGGGATAAATTCTTTATGCCTTAATATATTTCTATCTTTTTATTTTTTTGATAATGTTTTATTGTAGGAGATGGCGAAAACAAGATTCACAACGCGTAAGTCGGTACGTCCTCCGACCAACAGAGTCCTGGCCGTACGTACTCCGCTCAGGCCGACTCCGCCTGCTTCACATCAGACTCCGCATGCATCAGGTGGCCAGCCACAAGGAGGACCTCGTGCTCCTGGCACTCTTTCAGATGCTCCTACAGAGTATCCACTCCAGACTACTTTAGAATATCCATTGCAGGATACCTCCCTGCCTGAGCCGCTTTATCCTATCGACTCTCCACTTCCTGACTACTCGCCACAATCCATGCCTCCATCGATGGATTTCAGTTCTCAGAGCGAGACCTCCCCAGTCACTGACGTCTACGACGAGGAGGAGGAACTGTATGGCGACTTGGCAGATCTACACTACACAATTGCACTTAAGTACGCACGTCTGAGCGTACTTCGACGACAGCGACAGCGTTAGAGGATATGCTTAGTACTGTTTAGAATATATTTGTTTAACGCAATGCTATATGTAATCTTCCTATTTCGTGTTTGAATGTGATGTTTATGTTGAATGTCATGTTTATGTTGAATGTGATGTCAGTTTTTGGTGAAATTTGAAGAGTTTTGAACAGTGACACACATGTTTACTTTGCGCAATCATATACTATATATTTGGTAAACAATGGAACAATCAATAATAATAATATTACGATTATATTTTCGTATTAACCATTATTATAATAAATTAGTTTTAAATATTTATATACAATAAAACTAATATTTATACATTATCAATTATAAAATAATAATGTATAAAAAATTTACGTATTATCCATTACTATTAATAATTAAGTATAAATAATTATATACAATGGAAAAATCAATAATACTTATACATTACCAATTATAAAATAATAGTGTATAAAAAATAGTAATTTATCAATTAAAAAATAATTATATATAAAAAAGGTATTTTATCAATTATAAAATACTAATGTATAGAAAATAGTATTTTATCATTTATAAATTAATAATGTATAAAAAAATAGTAAGATTATAAGGTAAAAATACATAAACTTCATAATTTAGACATTATCAAATATGGGGACTGGGCGCAGAACGGCGAAGGCTCGCCGATCGGCAAACCGTTCGCCGATCGGCGAACAATTCGTCGATCTATGCCCTATCTGGGAAAATAGGAACTGCCATGCCCTGACCGGACATATTCGCATGGGCCATGCCCATTCGTGGAAAAATCTCTCCTATTAATCCCGATGGAATATCTATTACTTTAGAGAATTTTTGTTACAGATAAATGATTTTGTTAGTAATATGCTCGACATAAAATGCAAAAAGTTTCTATAAAAATTTAAGATACGATCACTTTATCTCTAAGCTAGCAGGGCTTTCTCTATTAATCCACGTCTGATGATATTTAAAAAAAAGACACTCGAATGATGAATTGAGCTCTAATTGAGTGAGTGATTATTACAAAAAGTTAAAATTAATACAATATGAAATATAAATATTTGATATCACATTTTCTAAAATAAAGACAACCTAGAATAGGTGAAGATATATATTTGAATTAAAATTTTTGAAAATATCTATAAATAAATTGTTATTTTGTCCCACTGTTCCCTACTCTTTTTTGAGGTTCATGATATGTATCTCGTTTGCTAAAAAAATCAAATAATTATAAATTATAACATTTGATTCAATTTAAGATCAATAAGAGTGTAATCATGTATACAGTTAAAGATATTTGGAACGAACTTTGAGTCAAAGGAACCAAATGACGTATAAGATTAAAATAAGATAAGCCAAATTTAAGATTATATAATAAATAATTTAAATTAAATGTCATTTTTTAAATTATATTATAATCCAATAGGTCATAGTATAGTTTTCATCTGAATTACAGAATATATATATATATATATATCAGTATCACACAAAAAAATGATCTTAAACAGTATTATAGTATTTGTACCATATCTTCTTATTATAATATCTGTGCCATATCTTCCCTAGTTAGATATATAATAATAATATAATCCTTTACTTGATTATTTAAATTCTTAATGAATATCATCTTTATGGTCATATTCCTTAAAGATTATATAATATATATAGTTTAATGGGGCTTCCCGTGAGGTAGCCGACTAGCTACCCCCACGTCATTTTTCGACGAAATTTTTTTATTTTTCGAAAAATATTGTCGTGTATTTTCATCATTATATCTCTCTAATATGTCATTCAAATTTTGTCTGAAACAGAGGCTCCTATGCCCTCCATCTAGAACAAGTAATTTTAACGGTCTTAGAATTGTTGTAATCGACATGTTCTAGATGGAGAGCTTATGATTGTATGTTTCTTGTGAAATCTGAATGACGTGTTAGAGAGATATAGTGATGAAAATATGTGGTGGTATTTTTCAAAAAAATCCAAAAAAATCACTGAAAAAATGGCGCGGGGGCAACTAGTTAGCTACCGCCATGGGGCAACCTTATTAAACCCATATATATATATATATATATATATATATATATATATATATATATATATATATGATCATCCGGTGAGAGCCAAAATCTGTGAGAGGAAGGGAGCAATGATTCTTGACCACTAGATTCTGGCATCTCTCTCCTCATTGATTGCATGAGAGAGATAAGAGCATAATGTAGTATAGGAGCATAATGTATTCTTGACCACTAGATTCTGACATCGCTTTAATAATAAAGAATTGTAGTATAGAAGACGAAATTAGGTCGATCAAAAACCACACCTTCAAATATGTGGAAGTTATTTTACTTGGCAAATCTACTAAGGTCAAACACAGGGACACAAGCCTCTTCGTCAATTTATCGAAAATTATTGTTTAATTAATGAATGATGTTTTCTAGTCCTAGGTCTTTTCATGCATACGTGATATGCAAACTGATATGCAGAAAAAATAATGCAAGTACCAGTTCATGTGATGCATGCAATTTTTGTTTAATTTTAAAATGCAATTAAAATTGGATGCAATGTGAATTATATGCAACAGATGATCATTCAAGTTAAATATGTCCTGAATTAATAGTTTCAACGAGCAATAGAATGAGGATCAATTTCAGAGTCAAATCGAGCATTAAAGATGATTAATGGTATTTAAATAAAAGAGCAGGAGACTGAGCACACAAAAATATATCCTATTTAATGAAGTGTCAAAACATGAAATTATCTAGCCATTAGAAAGACAATGAAACAAGCTTCAAAATGAAATTGAAATCATGCGATTTGGAGTTAAAATGCTCAAGATATGAATAAAGCAATGCTTAGGGGCATAAACGTAATAAAATGCATGAAAAGAAAAGATAAATATTAAAATCGATCCCTGGAGGGACCCATTTGTAATTTCAAAAAATCAAAGGGACCTAAATGTAATTTTTTAAATGCACAGGGGCTTTCTTTGTATTGAAAATCGACGGGGGCTCCTCTACAATTTGTCCCACGTGGCGCGCGTGTGCCTAGACATATCTGTAAATACGGAGAGCTTCGGGGAGATTTCTGCAAACCCAGTCCCGCACATGCGAGGCACGTGGGAGGGCTAGGCTCGGATAGGTGCAGCTTCAGTGGACACGCAACGGTGGCGGGTTCGTCTAGAGTAGGCTTGATCATGCCTGAACCAGGAGGGTAGGTGCGAGCGACGTGGCATCACAAGGGTCCTCCAATCGAATCGACTGAACGGTATACGTACTTCAATCTTCCTCCTTCCCGTCGTGCGATTGGCGGTGATATCTGGGCTCCAACGATGCACACGGGGCTCCACCTTGCTTCTCTAATCAGCCCAGTTATCGACGAAGCTTCCTTTGGCCTTGGCGAAGAAGCTCGGACCAAGGAGAAGACCCGATGAGGTCTCGATCAAGCTGGCGGTGCGAGTTCATCAGAGGCGGAGCTCAAACTAAGCTCCGCTCCAAGTCCAACCATTGATGATGGTACATGCAAGAGGGTTAGAAGGTAGCCGAAGCGTGTGTGTGCGTGAATGGGTTGTGAGTGAAGGAGAGTGGAATGGGGGACTAATCGGGGCGGAGAAGGTGGAGGCCCAATGGGTCCTCCGACATGTTGTCGGAGAAAATGGAGTGAGGTGGAGAGGGTTATGGAGGAGGAGGGAAGGTGATCAGAGTGAGGCACGTGAATGAAGGATGAAAGGCAGAGCTAATAGGGTGGTCAGTGCTCGATGAAGGCGGCGAAGTGTCACAGGAAAATTACGAGAAAACATAAGGAAAACGAGGAAGGAGTTTCCTGGAGGATCTAGCAAAGAAGAAGATGGATGGGAGCTGGGGTTGAGCTTGTTTCGAAGCTCGGGGTCATCGCTCGAGCTGGTCAGCTAAGCCAACGGGCGTGGCGACTCCTGGGGCGGCCGCAACATGGACTGAGAGACCATGGATCTCACTTAGGGTAGAAGGTCATCGTGGCCTCGATGAACCACCCTTCGCTATCACAGGAGGGTGGAGGAAGCTGGGCCTCAGCCACGTGATTGGTGGATGAGGTGACATGAGGGCAACGGAGCTGGATTTATAGGTGGAGGAGCTCCGGTCGTTAGTGGTGAGGTGGCATTTTGTAACGACCGGGAGAGGAAGGTGGAGTGATGGGAGGGCGAGTCGGTGGTCACACGAGGATAAAGGATGATAGGGCTACGTAGAGCAGGTGTTAAGGGTCGATGGGGTGAAGAGGTCGTGATGCTAAAAATGGAAAGGGGAGAGGGTGCGGTGAGGCGTAACAGGCGGGGAGGGACCATCGAGGTGGAAGACGACGTCCTGGTCGTTCTCGCGATCCAACGGTCAGAATTAGAGTGCGGGCGGAGGGCTCATATCAGATTGATGGGTCTGATTGAGTGGTTACGGGGCGTGCAGAGATGAACGATGTTAATGGGTTAGGAGCGAGATCTGACGGTTGGGAAAGGAGAGGCACGCGGAGGACAGAGGACGGGGCCACATGGGCAATGCTTTGAGCACAAGATGTGAGGCAATCGTGCGGTGGAAATCAAGGCGGGAGTGGATGGTCTGGATGAGATATGGACAACAGATGTGAGGGTTGAGAATCAACTGGAAGTGGGCGATTGATATGGAGGTGGGTCAGGGATGATCCAACGACCAATAAGGAGGCCGGGTGGAGGGCAAAGGACGGGGCCATGTGGGCAGCCCAGAGGGCCCCACGTGGCCCAACCAGATTATTCCAAAAATAAGAAAATAAAGAAAATTCGAAAAGAAATAATTGGGGACTTAATTATAAAAAAAGTCAAAACATGAAAATTGTAGATATGGAGGAGATCTACAGGTTTCATGTTGGATAAAAAGTCAAAAGAGATCAATTACACAAGGAAATATTTTTTGTAGTGTTTTTAATAAACATTATTTTTAATTGTTTTGATTTTTTTGTCTTTTTAATTTCTTTTTGCAATCAAAATATAAACAATATTTAATCTATTTTATGGGAATTTTTAATAAAAGATAAAATAAAGAAAAAAAGTATTGGTAATTAAATGTAATATTTAGGGTTAGAATTTTAGTGTTAATTATACACAAATTATTTATAATATAAGAATAGTTAATAATAATGGATTAAATAATGTTTTTATTGAATTGTTCAAGTTAATAGAATAATAAATGGATTTTAACATGATGTATATGGATTCATCATCCCCATACACTTAAACTATGCTCGTCCTCGAGCATCTAAAGAATGAAGGAGTCGGATTAATTCCTGACAGTACATGTGTAATTTCAAGGCTCGATTTATCGAAACCCCTCAATTTGAGTGATCCTAAAATTCTAGGCTCAACCATGCTCTAGCAAAAAGGAATCCAACTTCTCTAATTATCGGACTCTCTGTCTGTACATAAAATATAAGGATATGATAATTAGTGTACTGCAATCATGAGAGTCGAGTCGAGATGTCACCCAAGGTTCCAGTCCAGGAGACTCTCCTCTATATCTTCTCCTTAACACTAGGGAATAAATATATTCTTGCTTCAATTAACCGTCTCATTAGTTCCTCATACTTTAAAGTGTAGATGGACGGCCAGACGATGGGGTGCATAGGAATGTGCACATTTTTCTCTCTCTCGCATTTGAACAAGGGACCTCTCGAGTGCCTTATCACTCAACACAAATATATATTTTTTATTAATCAATGTGTCCGTCAAGAGAATTCAGAGTTGTCAGCACTTGTTTTCTTGGGAGTACATATGGGTGTGTCTCTTTTGAGTATCTAAGATACCTTCGACGCCCATACTTGTATCACTATACGATGTAGATCCCTTTTTTGGTGCTAGCCTGACTCCTTGGTCCTAATAGCATTTGGTCCAAGTGGACACTTTGAAATGGTTTGGAGCGCTTGCCTTTTGGTGGAAGATCTTTTGAAATTGTATTTGTAATGATAGAGATTTTATTTGTGTGAGAGAACTTCTCTCAAATTCATTTCATTGTTTGGCTAGCTCCACTGCTTTTATCAAAGGTTGGCGCACACTGATCAATAATTATTTAAGTTTCATCACACCCTAGAACATAGGTAAATATCAAATATAGCATGCGAACTTGTTCACATACTGTCTAGAGTTTTGCTGACACTATAATGAATCTCCGTTTCATTATATTTATTCTACCATTTTGGCCTTAAAACCCCTAGTAAATGCGTGTAAATACCTTTAATTCATGTATTTTAGCATTCATGCATTTGTGTACAAAATGTGTATAAAATATGGGTTTTAATACTAAAATTATAGAATAAAGAAAAGAAAAGAATAATAATAAAATATTGAAAATATTCTATAACCCGAAACCCCGAGACCTAGGCATCTCTATGACTAGGTCGACAAGGAATAAAGTAGGGGGAGATAAGGGTCAAAATACAAATAAAAATCTCTTTCATTTAATTCATTTTTATTCATTTTTGAGACCTATTTTTAGTTCCACTTTTTATACTTCAAATAAAGAAACTTTGTACGTGAAAGTTGTAGATAATTAAATATAGAAAAAAATACAAAATTTATTTAATGTACAGATAAAAAGTTGTGATCTGAATAAAATTCCAAAATCCCAACTTCCCATACTCATATCTCTCAAATAAAAAATGAAAATATATCAAAATCATATTTAATTGTATATAACTTTTAATAAGCTATTTAATGAAGGTGGTTTCATATTTTTTGGAGCTACGGTGCAAAAGTTAGGTTTTAGACCCCTTTTGTATACTTTATCCTATTAAAATATTCATTGTATTTATTATTCATTATTTTTGTAATTTTATAGTTTTATAATTTTGTAAAAATTATTCATGATATATGTGCATATTAAAATAGGAATAAAATCATAAATAAAGCATCGAAATAAAAATATGTAAAAAACACATAGGTAAAATACTTATATCTATACCTATAGAATTAATACATCTATTTATTTAATTATATATAATATATCAGAAAAATAAAATAAAAATATATGTAAGTGTATAAAATTAAGTTATAAATATATAAAATAATAAATAAAATTAATAAAAATTAAAAATACAAAATAAAAATAAAGCATTAAAATATATACACAAATATACCTATATAGCCTTAAAAGGTAACTTGTAATTATAAACTTCTAACAAATAAATAAAAATCATAATAAATTACTTTATAAAATAATAAACATTTTTTATTTTATAACATAAAATTAGTAAAATCGTTTATAATTTTAAATCGAATTTACAAATCTTTTTGCCAAGGATTTTTCTAGTTGGTCCACGTGGACCAACCAGACACATCCTTTGATTGACCTCGATCAACTCTCTGGTCGAGGTCTGGCCCTTGTTAGAATTAATTTTTTGGTCGTTTTCAACCTTTTTTCGAGGATGCATCTTTGATCATTTCGTGTCGCAACCTTCTCGACTTTTTGTCCCCATTCATCGAGGATTCACGCCCTAATGTTATCTGGGGCTGAGCATCATCGATTCGCTCAGTCTTCATCAATCTTTGGAGGCCCTCGTTTCACTTCATCCTGTACATAAACCGCACCTTGACTTCCCCCCATTTTTTTGAGTCTCTTTTGGCATTGACCTTGCTCCCTTCATGCGTGCAAATGGTCGAGGATGGTGACATCATCCTCGCCATGCTTCTAGGTTGAGGAGAAGGCTTTAGGCGATCTGCATATCTCCGGTGAAGATCTCACCGTCGAGGTCCCTGATGAATCTCATATTCAAGGTCCCTGGTGAATCTCAGATTCATCACTCTAAATCTCATTAATTAAGCTCAAATCCCTCGAAATCATTGGCATTTCTTCATTTATTATGCATAATTAGCATTCATGCATGTTTTGATAAGAATTGCATTTTATCCGTTATTTCTGCACAAAATAAGAAGCCAAAAATCCCAGTAAAAATTGACCTATAAATAGCCCAACTTCCCTGATTTTTAACTAATTCATGCTACTCCGAATGATCCAAAATCACCTCCACTGTGTACATATCACTAACAAGAATAAATGAAAAATACAAAAAAAATCACTTATCCAAATAAGTGGACCAAAAACCCAAACCCTGGTTTTAGGATTCCGGGGCTAAAAACCTCATATCTTCCCCATCCAGTATCTATTTTAATCCTACTCACTTTTGAACTAATTTACATTCAATTACCTTCAAAACAAGACCAAGTTCTAGTGATCGAAGCTTGATGTGAAAGTTGGGTTTTGGGCCTCTTTTGTACAGTTTGTATTTTAGCTGATTTTGACCTATTATTTTATGTATATAATTAACTTATTTTATTTTATTTCTTTTTCATTTATCTTCTTTGATGAAAGTTTTATGAAAATGCACAAAAATCCAAATCCAATTTGAGCTTGAAATCAAAGAAACAAATGGAGTCCGAGTCTTCACTAACTGTATGTACAAAATTGGTATTTTCCATCTTTTATTTTATTTATTCTTTTTCTTAATTATTAATCATCCAAAAAAAGATTAATGTATAAATATTTATCTTTGATTTTACCATATTTTTCCGGATTTTTATCTGGTTTAAACGTGACAAAAAAATTATAAAACCCAAAAATCATGGTATTCTATGTACATGGGATACCTCAGAAATATCACTTTGTGCAATTGATCGATTTTCATTTTGATGTGTTCATGAAAGTTGTAGATCTCATCGAGACGAGCAATTTTTGTGAATAAATTTTTTCGATCCGAGGTTGTTTACCATTTCTTTTCTATTTTTCTTTCCATTTATTTTCTGAATTTTGTGGTGCTGACACGTGGCAGCCCCTGGAGCCGTCACGTGTCAGCCATTTTTGGGGTTTTTATTATTTGTTTTTTTTAATTATTAATCCCGCACGTGCGAGTCACGTGCCCTCGCCCACGTGCTGCGCACGTGCACCGCCTCAGCCTTTAACTCCCAGCCGCCACGTGTCGCTCTCCTGCTCGCCCGATCTCGGCCGATCGGACGGCCAGGGTTCATCTTCCTCACCCAGCCTTCGTTCCCAATCCTGGCCACCCTTTCCCTTTTTGCTCCACCGCCTCATCACGAATCTCATAAATGTCATAAAATCCAATCTGCCATCTCCTCGAATCCTCCGTCAAACCTAGTCGAATCCCACAGATTTTGAGCGCCTCCAAATCAAAATCTCAGTCGACCTTCCATAGTCGGCCAAGTCCCTCGACCTATAAAAGAGCAATGCCGCCCTCTCGCAAGTTTGATCCGTCGTTCTGCTCTCGCAAGCCACTGCCAGGGTGACAGACATGCGAAACATCTTCACGTAGTGAGATCCGAGGACCATCGTCCACGCTGCAGCGCCATCCTGGCTTTGCTGCCTTGCTCCGGTGAACGCCGTAGAGCCAACGACTCCGCCTACTACCTGATGAATCCACATTTCATCATCTTTATTCTATCATTTTGGTCTTAAAAACCCTAGTAAATGCGTGTAAATAGGCTTAATTCATGCATTTTAGCATTCATGTATATGTATGTAAATATTGTATAAAATACGGTTTTTAAAGCCAAAATTATAGAATAAAGAAAAGAAAAGAAAAAGAATAAAATATTGTAAATATTTTATGACCCAAAACCCCCGAGACCTAGGCATCTTGATGAATAGGTCGACAAGGAATAAAGTAGGGGGAGATAAGGTCAGAAATACAGAGAAAATACCTTTAAATTCTATTCATTCTTTATTCATTTTGGGACCTATTTTTGGTTCCACTTTTTATACATCAAATAAAGAAACTTTGTACATGAAAGTTGTAGATAATTTTATAAATAAAAATACAAAATTGATTTCACAGAAAAATAATACACAGGCAAAAAGTTATGGTCTGAATAAGAATCCAGAATGCCAACTTCCCAGACCCGTATCTCACAAATGAAAACTCCAAATGCATCATACTCACCTTTAATTTATATAGAAGAAAATAAGCTAATTAATGGCGGTGGTTTCGCATTTGGCGGAGCAACGGTTTGAAAGTTGAGTTTTGGACCCCCGTTGTATAGTTATACTGATTAAAATATTCAATTTATTATTTATTTATTATTTTTACAATTTTATATTTTTATAATTATGTAATTATTACTTATAATAATTATGTACACTGAAATAAGAATAAAAACCTTAATAAAAACAAAAATAAAATACTTAAAAATAAAATACACAGATACATTACCTATAGATATACCTATACAAAACATACTTGTATTTTATTAAATATATAAAACATATCAGAAAAATAAAATAAAAATATATTTGTGTACATAAAAGTATTTTATAATTTTACAAAATAATAAATAAAAATAATAATATTAAAAATACCTAAATAAAAATAGAATACTTAAATATATAGATATATATACTATAAAGGGCATAAATGCAAACTTGTAAAAATATACATCATAAAAATAATTAAAAATCATAATAAAATAATTTTTAAAAAAAATAAACTTTTTTTTATTTTATAACCGAAATTTAAATAATTCATTTCCTTTTTTTTTATCGAATTTATAAGCATTTTTGCCAAGGTTTTTTCTGGTTGGTCCACGTGGACCAACCAGAGCTCTTCCTTGGTTGACCTCGGTCAACTCTCTGACCGAGGTCTGGCTATTGTCAGGCTGCATTTTTTCCTCGACTTCGCGGATTTTTGTAGACCGCCCCTTTCACCGAATCAGTTCGAAGTCTTCACGAGAAATGTAGCCCTACCATAGGGCATACTCGCCCGATCATTTTTTCGACCTTTGGGTCGTTGTGCCACCCGTGACACGCCCTCGAAGTTCGCTCCAGAGCCTTCTTTCAAAAACGACCCAAAACCTCCTTTGTCACTTTGAACCCTTCTTTGGACCTAGCAGCCCTTCTCTTCTTGCATTCTGGACAGGCGGCCGTGACAGGGCCGCCTCCAACCAACCCAAGAGGGTCGCGCGGGGGCCGTGGAGGCGCTCCAACCACCTCCGGCGGAGCCGCCGTCGAGGTCCCTTATCTCATTGGTTCACTGACCAACTCGAGGTGTCTTTGTTCCTTTTTGTTGTTACTTATCGTTCTGCTTTAGTTCTTTTGCATTTTCTCATAGATTTCCTTGTGTTTTCGCTCCACCTCCGCTCCTCCAAGTGCGCCGGAGGTCCGCTCCGACGAAACCGCAACTCGACGTTCCCCTCGACCCACCACCACTTGTCTGAGCCCCCAGGACTCCCATTTCGCTGTTGCGATTTACTTGCAGGTCCTGGAGGTTCCAGATCCCTCCTGGGGTCGGTTTTTGGTGGAAAACGAAGCCACCTGGAGCAGCCTCTTCCCTTCACGTCGCGGCGGTCTACCGGCGTCTCCCCCGCCATTTTGACTCCGCCATCCACCCGAGGACGCCTCCAGGAATCACGCCAGCCCGTTTGGGAGCTCCAACCGCCGAGGAGAAGGTGACGCGCGGCCAGGGAAGTTCGCCCGCCAGGCGTTCTTCGTTGTTCGTCGTCGGCATCTTCTCACCGTTGATCCGGGTCTGTTCTTGCCACATAGCAGCTGCCGTTGGATCCCTGCAAGCCACAGCCGTCCGATCTCGGGCAGGGATCTAATCGTGACCTTAAGAAACGAAGGGGGATCGGTCCATCTGCGCGTGACACGTGTCTCAAGTCAAGCGGAAGCAACCGTCCGATGCGCCCCTTATCTTGGGTATTTTGCTCGATCACCCAAGCCAATTTTGCATTTATATTATAAGCCTTACATTTCTCTGCCGTTCTTTAAACTTTTGTAACATTTGCAACCGTGCCTCGTCGTTTTAGATAATTGTGCAGAAGACCTTGGCAGCTGGGCGCACGTGCGCGAGCACGTGCGTTTGGTCATTTTACAACCAGGGACTCCCTCTTTCCTGTATTGCTAATTAGTCTTAAAAGATGTCAGTTTAGCTATTCATTTCTGTAGATTTTATGTATCTGCCCCTATAGTTTACATTTATTGCCTTTGGGTCCACTCCTGTGCACGTGCTTGTGGCGTGCACTTTGGTGATTTTGCTATTTGACCCTCACGACTTTGGGTATTAAGATTTGGTCCAGGAAGTTTTTGAACAAGCTATATAATTTTCTGTGAATTTGCGCTAAGGCCCCTGCCTTTTCTGAATATTACAAAACTACCCCTGCATGTGTGCCTTTTCTTTTTGCTTCTAGTAATTTTTGCATGCGTCTACAAAACACTAAAAAATCCCTAAAAATCATAGTAGTGTCCTGCTGTAGTGTAGTTTAACGGCCTATTTTTATTTTCCATAATTATTGCATTTTTATATTTACTAAAAATCAAAAACGAGCTTTTTGTGCACTGTCTAGCTTATAAAATCCATAAAAAATATAAAAACACTCCAGAAAAATCCCAAAAAAAATATATTTTGTGTCTTTTAGTTTGTTTTAACTTCAGACCAAAAATCATTAAAAATACAAAACCAAACTCCTAAAAATTACAAAACCTCAAAAACCTTTATAAAATATTAAAAATTCTAAAAAATCCCCAAAAATACAAACTTTGTGCCTAAATTTTCCTTATTTCATTATCTTTCATTGAAAATTAACTTGGAGAATTTTTGTTACTGTTTTCTATTTTATTTCTCCATTTTAAGTTTCAGCCTTGCATTTTATTCACTGTTTGCTTTATTTTGTTAATTAAAAATACCAAAAACATTCTAAAAATTACCCAAAAATCACAAAAACAGTAAAAAAGTATAAAAAGACCAAAAAGACTTTATTTGCTTATTTTTTAATATTTTTATCTATTTTTATAAATACTTCCTTTTCCCTTTTATTTCATTGTCTTTATTTTCCAATATTGAAAAAGAAAATATAAAAATATAAAATACAAAAAGAAAATATAAAATCAGAAAATTAAAAGCCAAAATACAAAATTATAAAATTAAAAATTAAATAAAAAATATAAAATTAAAAACCCACAAAAAATAGCTTGGTAGACACTTGATCACTTTCACACACATTTTGAGCATTTTTTGCCCCGTTCTACCTGTCTGCTCCCTGTGTTCGACCTCTACAATACTTGCACTATACACATCTTTGTTGTAGAGTTATAATAAATTTTAACTCCGCACATTTACATTCATTGCTTGATTTAATTGTCGTGGGTTACTTGTTGTTTTAGTCCGGATTTTCGAGCGGTCACCGCATCGACTATTGATCCGCCTTGTGGATCAATACGACCGCTTGACTTTTTGGGTTAAACACTACCTCCGCCAACCTTCAACGCTTCTTCACCGGCTACGGCACCGCCTTCGCCCGCCCCCGACAACGCAAGCTTCATCGGCAACGTCCACCGCTTCGGTCACCCTCACCGGGCTCCGCCAACTCCGGTCGTCTGAAGCACCACTCTCCGCACCGACTCATCCTCAACCTCCTGGAAGATCGCAACCACCGTACTCCGACCTCCATGATCTTCACCGGAGCCAGCTCTCGACTAGCACGCTCCTCGCTAACGGCCCGCTCCTCCGCTGCGACACAGGAGCTCGCCTCCCTTCCACCGATCACCGCCTGGCCCCCCTCTGCCTCTCGCCAGCACCGCCAGTGTCCAGGCACCAACCCCGAGGCTCCCCACGCACATGTGGGGCACACGCGTCAGGGGAGAACGTCAGCCGACATCATCCCCACGGGTCACGTGTGGGGCACGTGACCGCATCAAACAATTGCAAGAAGGCCCTCGGTTCTCCTACGAATTCCAGATTAGTCCAGCCCCTAAGGAGCACGTGCGTCTCACGTGCAGCCTTGGAGATTTTGCACATTAACCCCCAGGTTATCGGTAATTGCATAAAAGTCCCCCTACTGCATTTTTATATTTATTTTATTTATTATCATTGCAGTTATACCCATGTCTTCCCCCTTTGCTTTGGATAGCTACATTGCACTATTTTATTTATAAAAACTTAGCATTTTGTTCCTCACTTAATTATCCACATCTTAATATATTGTGGACATTTTTGTGATCAGTGGTTAATTAATAATTAATTATTTTTTTGGAAAATTGCATATTTTACCCATCTTGTGCTCTGAAATTTGTAATTGATTAACCGTTGCTCTAAAAATTCTCGAAAAATCATAGATTGTTAAATTAATTGTGTTTAACATTGTGCCTAAAAAGAATTGCATTTGCATACATAGTTTTCTCTATAAAAATCATTTTGCATATTTCAATGTTTAATTTTTTTTAGGTATTGAATCTGTGTTTTTGAAGTTTAGGATTTTTCTAAAATCATTCACCTAGTGATAGATCTTAGATAATTTTATCCCTTCAAAATAATTAGGTCTTGTATTTTATTATAATTAAATATTGAAATTCATTTTATTTACTTTTAAAAATTCATAAAAAAATCATCTTGCATCCGAAAATTCCAAAAAAATACTGTGCATTCATTTCATCATAATATTCAATGTTTCATATTTTTCAGACATTGTTTGATCGATATTTGCATTTTAGTCCCTAAAATAGGCCAAAAAATGCATGTTGCATCTCTAATTGCATAATATATATAAGATCGTCTCAAAAACCGCGCACGGAGTTTGATAGACATAATTCTAGGTTGTTCATTTGCCTCCTTGTGTTCGACCTTGGGACTTGCCCAAGTAAAATAAATATAAAATCATGCGATTAAAAATTGACTAAATAATTGTGGTTAATTTTTTGACCGATTCCGATTGCCGCCTACAACGAAACGATACATTATATTTTTTAATGCACGATCAAATTCACGACGAAATATATCTTAAATAGTGCATTTTCGGACTTGTCGGTCCCCTACATCCGACTCTCCGGCCATTGAGGTCCGTCTTTTCTTTCTTTTTCTTGCTTTCTTAGCTTCTCCTTAGCTTTAGGAATCGATCCCCACCTTCCTTTTCGCATGCTATCCAACCAATCATCTTCACCACCTCCTCACCAGAGCTTGCTCCGACGAGCTCCTATTCCACTTCCTCCGCCCACATACCATCCCCCTAAACGAGCGAGGCATTTTTCCCGAGACCTAGCTAACTCATGTGCAGGCTCGAAGCTCAGATATAGTTGGAGGATCGTTTAGGAAGTCATCGGAGGTACGTGGGGCGTTTTGCTCCTCCGCCTCCGCCATCGCGCTCCGGTGGTAGCCGGGCCATTTTGGAGCCACCAGCCGATAGAGAGGACCAACAGGAGCTCCGGGTGCCATTTTGAAGCATCAAAGACCACCGGAAAGGCGCGATCAGGCTGGTGGAACTTCGCCTAAGCGGAGTTCGTCCCGGTTCTTCATCCGGCCTTCTCCGTCGTTGGATCGTGAGGGCGCTCCGAGCATTACAGCAACCATCGGATCTCACCGCTTCAGCACCGTCAGATCCAGTGCTTGGATCTAATCCCAGCCGTTCATCCACGAAGCGGCATCGGCGTGTGTGGGCTCGCCACGTGTCACGTGAAGGATATCCACCTGTGTGGGTATTTGGCACTTGTTACCCCACAGTTTTTGGTATTTATTAAATAGCCTAGAATCTTTCCTCTGGGGTTTAATATTTGTGTAATATTTATAGTATAGCCCCCAAACTTTTCTATATTTGCGTTTAGGTCCTCCCCAACCAGGCTCACGTGTAACTCCACGTGAGTGTGGTAATTTTGTAGAGTACCCCCTTGGATTTTTGGGTATCATTGTTGAGTACATGAACTATTTTATGCAGTTATAATTTTTTGGATATTTTGTAAGTCAGCCCCTTAGATTTTTGTTAATTACATTTTGGTCCCCGCCGGAGCGTACACGGCCACTCACATGCTCTTGGTGATTTTGCACAGAGGCCCCTGCAGGTTTTGGATTTTGTCTTTGGTCTAGGGATTTTAATATTACGTTATAAATTTTAGGGAAAATTGCACTTCAGCCGCTACAGTTTTTGATATTTACAAAATACCCCCGCTAGGAATGTATTTTCTCTTTGTTTCTAGTATTTATTTTATGTATCTACAAAAGTCAAAAAAATCCTGAAAAATAGGCATAGTTTCCTAGAGCATTGGTCTTTCACTACCTATTTTTATTTAAATTTTTGAAGCTTCTTATTATTTATAAAAAAAATAAAAAACGTGCCTTTTTATCCCTAGTTGTAGAATAAAATACAAAAAAAATAAAAAAACTTTTTGAAAAATTCTCAAAAAATATATTTTGTGTAATTTTGTGTTTTTAACCTTTAGACTAAAAACCATTAAAAATATAAAAGAAAACTCGAAAAAATAAAAAAAACTCTAAAAATCTTCATAAAAATTTACAAAATCCATAAAAAAATGTGTTTTTTGGTTCTGAATTTTCTTAGTTTTATTGTCTTTATTTTAAAATTAATTTGGAGAAATTTTGATTCTGTTTTATATTTTTCATCTCCATTTTAATTTTGGGTATTTTATTATTCCTTATTTTAGGGTATTTCTGATTTTAAAAATATATAAAAATAGTAAAAATTACGGAAATCACAAAAATAGTGAAAATTATTAAAAACATAAAATTATTTTATTTTCTTATTTTGATTATTTTGGTTAATTTTTATTGCAACCCTAGCTTACATTGTATATATATCTTATATTAGTTTATTGTATATTTTAAAAGGAATCAAAAATATAAAATATAAGAAATACAAAATAGAAAATTAAATATCAAAATATAAAAATATAAAATAAAATAAAAAATAAAAAATAAAAAAACCCACAAAAAAGATCTCATATATAGACAAATACATCACATCCACTTTTGTGAGCATTTTTGTCCTGATCTATCCTGCTTGTTCTGTGTGTTTGACACTCCATACATACTTGCACCTATACACATCTTTATTGTAGAGTTATAATAAATTTTAACTCCACACACTTGCTTTTCATTGTTTGATCATCTGTTGTGCATTAATTATTGTCTGAAGATATGATTTCTTGCGAGTCGCCACAGCGACTACGTCTCCGTCTTGTGTGAGACGTATTTCAGACCTGTGAAAAATCCTCTTCAACAAACTCCGGTTTCTTTAAGCCTTCATTAACTTTATACCATCCTCGAGCATCATTAAATCAAGTCCAAGCTCAAATCTCCAGTTCTAGTTTCTCAAGTGATAACTCAACTCATCTCATTAATCATGCAGTTGTGAAAGTGATAGCTGATCATATTCTTGAGAAGGTAGAGATGAAGAGTGCAGTATAGCGCTCAAATCCTCAAACTAGGGAAGTGTGGATTATTAAGTTTCAAAAACCCTAATGATTAAGGCATGTTAACTCATACTCTTAAGATCTCAGAAATCGAGTGTCTTCAAATCCTCAAGCCCTGAGTGATAATGAATTTGTCAGGAATACAACTCCTTAGTTAGTGAATTTTTGTGATTTTTAGTTTTGCAATTTTTCTAATTCTTCAAAGAGATGATGACTGACCCAAGCTCATATGAATAGTTGCATCTACTTTCAGCCAGTATGGTGTAAGTACAGACCGTTAGACGACTACCCGTGTTACTTGAGGACAGAGTCATACACAGTGTTCTCTAAACCACCCACTCTGCTAAGGGAGACCTTCCCTCACTGAAGAGTAGCTACTCATTGTTAAGGGAGACCTTCCCTCACGGAATCTCTGTTTCTGACGAAATTTGAATGACAAATTAGAGGAATATAGTTATAAAAATCCACGGAAACATTTTTCAAAAAAAATAAAATTTTTGCTAAAAATGGATGTGAAGTAGGTAAGGTTACCTACTTCACAAAGTAGGCTCTATTTCCTCTACACACACACACACACACACACACATATAGGGAGCTGGGAGCCTACACCCAGGGGTGTAGGTAACTACGCACACCCGACCTCTTTTTTCATGATTTTTGAGTTTTTTGAAGGAACCCTTTGGGGGATTTTCTTAATATATTGAGGGGAATATTTGTTTCAAGTTCCATGCAAAACAAACATTCCTAACACGTTCATCTAGAAGGGGTCAATTTCAGCAATTCTGATATCGTTAAAATTTGGTAGTCTCGATGAAGATGATAGGAATCTCGAATTAAGTTGAATTTTGAATAACACCATGATGATATATAGTGATCTAATTCCTTAATTGTTTCATTTCAAAAAAATAATAAATCTATGAAAAAATGAGCCGGTGTAGGTAGTTACCTACATCCCTGGGTGTAGGCTCCTTTTCCCCATATATATATGAGATTAATGGGGTTGCCCCTTGCGGGCAGCCAATAATGACTGCCCCCGTGCCGTTTCGACGCTTTTTTATTTTTATTTTTGAAAAATATCGCCGTGTATATTCATCACTATATCCCTCCTATATGTCATTCGAATTTTGTCAGAAACAGAGATTCCTACAGCCTCCATCGAGATGGTGTCGATTTAAAAAATCCTGTTGCCGTTAAAAAATGACTGTCTCGATGGAGGCCGTAGGAGCCTCTGTTTCTGACGAAATTCGAATGGCATATAGGAGGGATATAAGGATGAATATACATGGCAATATTTTTCAAAAATAAAAATAAAAAAAAGCGTCGAAAGGGCGCGGGGGCAGCCATGTTGGCTCCCCGCAAGGGGCAGCTCCATTAATCTCTCTCTCTCTCTCTCTCTCTCTCTCTCTCTATATATATATATATATATATATATATATATATATATATATGGGGTTGGGGAAGCTGCACCGGCGGGTGGAGCTAACTAGCTGCACCCTGCCATTTTTTTTCATTGGTTTTTTGTGTTTTTGAAATGAAACCTAGGGGGATTTAAATCACCATATATCACCATGATATCGTACCAATTTCAACTAAATTCGATATTTCTGTCATCCCCATCAAGGCTATGACATTTTAACGGTTTCAGAATTATTGAAATTGACCATATCTAAATGGGCATGCTAGGAGTGTTTGTTTTGCATGAAATTTGAAACACGTATTCTTGTCAATAAACTAAGTAAATCTCCATAAGTTTTTTTCAAAAAAAATAAAAAACCAATAAGAAAAATGATCGGGTGTAGCTAGTTAGCTGCACCTGCCGGTGCATACTCCCTTTTCCATATATATATATATATGTATATATATATAGAGAGAGAGAGAGAGGGAGGGAGGGAGGGAGGTTAATGGGGATGCCCCCTTGGGGCAAACAACATGGCCGCTCCTGCGCCATTCTCGACATTTTTTTTTATTTTTTTTCAAAAAATATCGCCATGTATATTCATCTCTATATCCCTCCTATATGTCATTGGAATTTCATCAGAAACAAAGACTCCTACGGCCTCCATCCAGACAGTCATTTTTTAACGGTAACAGGATTTTTCAAACCGACACCATCTCGATGGAGGCCGTAGAAGTCTTTGTTTCTGATGAAATTCGAATGACATATAGGAGGGATATAGGGATGAATATAAAATGGCGATATTTTTTGGAAAAAAATAAAAAAACACCAAAATAAGGGGACGGAGCAGCCCCATTAAATCCATATATATATATAGAGAGAGAGAGAGAGGGAGGATTTCCTTTATATATATAGTGCTTTCTTTCTTACAGAGAAGAAAAAATGGGCATGCCCTTCAACCCTTATGGAAAGATCAAAGTCGCTCACTACAGGATTTTTACACACACATCATATTGTTAATGGTTATTAATGGATTTTTCTGATTATCGTTAAACTGAGCAATAATCAATAATTATTTTACAAATTACTTTACAGATAAATCATCTTTATATAAATAATTGGCAATATGACATTTGTTTCTAATCGCAAGAATAAAAGTTAATTTTACAACAAATAATATTCGTTGTTGTATATTTAATATTGAGTGATATGACATCAAATATTCAGACTATTTGTTGTCATAAGATAATTTTATTGCCTATTATATACACATTTTATTGTCAAGCGATTCAAATGATTAGAAATTATTATGTATACTATTATCTACTTAGTATAATGAATATATAACCTTACGGATTAGATTTTTCTTTGTGATTGAAAATTGCTATAAAGTCATTTTATATGATTTGAATAATACATTTCAAATATTAGAATATCATTGGAATTGGTTGTATTAGCCCTTATGCAAGAAAAACAGACACTATATTTTATATCGATTATTTTTTTGAAAATGTTAAATACTTTCAAATTTGAAGTGAATATTTTAAAAAAAATCCTACCTATCAACAATCAACTTGGTCAGTTGAGCTGGCTTTATGGCATTGGAAATTGACTCCAAGAAGGATCACTAGTTGGTCGCTGATTGGGGACAAAGAGGGTGATGGGTTGGCAAGAAGCGGACCATTGGTGTGGCACAATATGGTAGTTGACTAAGAACATAGATCGTCAAGTGTCAGAAATACAAAAATCAAGAAAAGGAAAACTAAGTAAAAATCTAAATAAAATAAAGGGAAAAACAAATAAGAAAATGCTCTAAATAAAGTTATCGATCTCAATGAGATCTATAACATCTATTAATGATCAGAAATTAAAAGAAGCCAAATGCACTGGATACATTTTTTAGGTCTTTTATATGTATAAAAATACATGTTTTTAGGCTTTTATAGATTTTTTTATTTTTCATTTCTCAATACACCATAAATAATATTTTTTTAACAATACTACTACATTATTTACATATTACTATTTTTTGGATGTTTAAGGGAAGGGTCTTGTATACAAGTTCGTGGGTCAACATATACCCGGTTCTTTTTCATTTTTTCCTTCACTTTTTTGTTTATTTATTTTGGTTTTTGATAGTTACTTAAAATATAAAATTTAAAAAAATGGAAATATAAAAGTATGTACATAAAATAACAGGTTGAAGTATGAGCGATTGCACAATATAATATGGTCTAAAATCAAGTTTCACACTTAACTCCGATTCTTTTGAATTTGATCTTATTTTGTATATAATTAAATATACACTTATTCAAATGTTGAGTAGACTTTCACTGGTGACTATATGAAGTGGAAGTCTAGCATTTTGTTCTCAATATTCTCAAACTAGAGTTTGGATTTATTTACACTGCATAATAATGTGTGTGTTAGTATTTTCATGATTTTTGGATTAGATTAGTAATATGCTCGCGGTGGAGTTTATTTCATGTTAGTCGGGTCTAATATGATTTATGGAATCATTGAAGATTATAAAATGCATATGTGATTATATACAAGATCTTATTTTTTATTTTATATATTTTATTTCTTGAGCTTAATTAGAATTTAATGATACATGGTCAAGCTATGTTTATTGACAATGTTATTTTATTTTATTTTATTTTATTATTATTTATGTGGTTTTCAAGACTTTTGTTCATGAATTAAGGGCAAGATTTTATTATAATGTGGATGAATCTCATATTCATCAACTACAAAATCAATCATTTTATTATTGGCTTTTCAAGTTTAATCAAATCTATTTTTTTATTTTTCATATTCTACAAAGAACAATCACTTGGTTATCACAGGGACTTATGATGGATCAATTCATATTTGCATCAAACTCCACCATTGAAAATTGAATTGGAGTATTTATATATGTCACGACCTTGATTCCAGATCGTCGGATCCTCCCATATCCGGATCTAGTTACTCAGCAATAATTTATTCAGCAATCACAACTACCATTCAGAAACATACTTTAATTAAAAATACTTAGAAGGAAATATTTCAACACTTTTCCATTCACAAAATAAAGTTCACATGATATATTATCTCACTATAATCATTTACATGTACATCAGCTCGAAAGGAAATATACAAAAATATTACCAACTACCTTATAGAGTACAAAGCTAATACGGCTAGTTGTATGACTACTATGTTAGTTGGTTGGATTACCAAAGTACTTGCGATGGCTCACCGATATCTGTTGGGTTTTCCATAAATCATAGGATAACAATTAGCGAATGTTAAGTAACGAAGAAGAGAAAAGCAAACAAATGGGTAATTTTTCAAAACTTATTATCACAAAAAGATTCATTCATTCTCATTAGTTTAACAAAAAGATTCATTCATTCTCATTAGTTTAATTCATATTCCTTTCTATTGCACGTCAGGGATTAGTCCAGTGAATTACCTCATCACTGTATGGACTCCGAAGCCGCGGGCACTTCGGGATTGGAGATTGCATTGATCTTGTAAGCTTATGCCGCCGCGCGTCGCCTCAATCAATCCTCCAATACTACATTGATAATTTCCTTTGCTTTTATTAATCAGGGTCTCAAACCCTCAGCTGGAAAACAAAGGAGCACACCATCCTCGAGGATCCGGTTGCTTAAAACCTTCAGGCTAACCTTTAATCACATAACTTAGCGACTTCAAATAAATGTTTTCGTGACCCAGCCGTTATCCAACCACCCGTGCCTCTACATGGCATGACCACATCTTCTGTCATTCAACCCGAAGATATTGGCACTCGACACCACGCGTTTTAATTTATTTATTTCGTACGCACTTATCATAAAAGGGCAACCATGTACCACTTAGGTAGAGCTACGCCAATACAGGTTCCTTCCGACAAACCTACATGTTGCATGCCCGACCTATAGTTCTACTCCCAACCATCCTTAACGTGACACACAATCCTTTTCAGGATCCAACTTAATACACATCAATTCCCTTGATACAATTCTTCCATTGGGCCTTCAAATTGCATATTCCTCAATATTGAGTATAGAACCACATATATATTAATTCATATCTATATACACTCATATTTATGCTTGTGTTAACTCCAAAATCCTATCTTTCCAAGCCACTGCATCAATTCGATGCTTAAACCTTATTTTAGTGGGAATCACAAAGCAACTTTTCATATTTTTCTCAAAATAGCTAAACTTAGGGTTCTTCATAGTTAAGAACATAAAATCAGAAATTTCAATAATCTCGTATGAAAACCAACAAAAAAGGAAGGATCGCATTATCTAATCGAGCCCTGTCTCGCATATGTAGTGCTTTATCGTGTTTCGTTTTCACAAAGGATGATTTAAGGTTCCTGGAATGATCGATTTCATTTCGTATCAAAAACATAAAAACATTCCAAGAACGCGAAGAACACATGAAAAACGTGAAGAACATATTTTCTCTCAAAATTTCGACAGAGCTTCCCCTTATACGCGGTGATATTTCTACGAAAATTTCGATAGAGTTTTCTCTTATATTGGGAAATATATCTATAAAAATTTCGGCAGAATTTTCCTTATGTCGGTACATATTTCTAGGAAAGTTTCGGCAGAGTTTCCCCTTATATCGGGATATATTTCAAAAGAAAAACGAAAAGATTTTTCTCTATAAAATCAATTGAGAGGAAACAACACGAAAATTGAACATGAATCAAAAACCTAGCTCGCGGAGCAAACTAAGAGAGGATCGTACCTTCCTCCTCCTCATTATCTCGGCAGCACTTTTTGTTAGCGCTCCTTCCTCGCCTCCCACTCTTCCTCCCGACCTCTCGACCCTAGCCTTTGGGGCGGTGGTGGTAGCGGAAATCGTAGAGAATGAATGGGTAGGGGGCTATTTATAGTCTCCAGAAAACCGCTAGCCATGGTTACAAAACCATGGTTTAGATCTTAACATCGATTATATGCGCATGGTTTTGGCGCATGATTTTGACCAAAACTTATCCGAAACTTAGGGCTTAAGTTAGAACTATCTAAAAGGCTCTAGATTCGCTAATGACGCTTAATTAACGCTAATCGGATTAACTTTTACTAATCGTGATTTAACCTTCGTGGCTTACGCTTAACTTTTGCTAACATGATTAGTTTTCGCTAATAATAATTAACGACCCTCAATCCATCATTAGTTTCTTTAATCGTATTTAATTAGTCTTAATGACGATCATTAAGAGTTAATGAAGTCTTAAACCTCTTTACTTCCCTTTCTTCCGAAAATCATAACAAATAAAAACGAAGTCCGATTCACACGAAACAAATTCTGTTGGTTTCCTCTTGATAACCGGATCTTATAATAAAGGATCCAGAGACAACCAAGTTTAAGGCTTTACAATATATACATGATACCGCTATGATACATGCAAGTTTTGTAAAGATGGATCCAAGTAAGAAATGAAATAAGACTTGTGTAATGGAAAGTGAGGTTTTTAAAATTATATATGTATGTAGAAATAAATAACTAAATAAACAAAATTTCTTATTTCTTCTTCTATTCCTATTATTGTTTCAATATTCTTAAAAATAAATATAAAGGAAAAATGGATTTACTTCCGTTATTTTTTGAATAGATAAATTTTGGAGGGGTGGGATCTTTCGAATGATAGTTAGTATTCTTATTACATTAGTTAAAGCTTATTCATTCCTATTTATTACTACAAGATATACTTACCGATGATGAAAATGGGCCAACTATTAAGTATTTGACGAAAGTTTCTTTTACCTAATTCTTTGGCTAATCTATTAGTGGTAATTTCTTCCCAACCATTCAGTCATGCTGTCACAAATGCTTAACATGGATCATTGCAATAACCAAATTCTAGTTAAAATAAATCTTTAGGAGGAATTAATAAAACTGGAATCAACAAATGACATCAATTCAAACCTTGGAGCTTCGATTGAGAGATATATCGAGAGAAATCAAGAAATACTTTTTATTTGCATTCATGTCTTCTAGAAGAGAGTCATTAAATTGAGTTCCGGGTTAGATGAAGGAAGAATGATTGCTTTGCAAATAGTTGAAACTCAATCTATGGACATTTCAACTTGTATTAATTTTATTTTCATTACATACAGACAAATATTCCTATCTGTCATTTTTAGATTTCCCAAAAAGATACGATATGAGGAAAGTGAGATCAACCTAATTATTATCAACAATAGTATATGAGTTCTTTCCACAAAAGTTAGAAAATATTGAATAAAAAATAATGATAATTGATAAGAATAAACATTACAGTGGGAACAAAAGATATATAATACACACATACATAAGTATATATAAATACATAAATATATATTAATATATTAGAAATCAAATCAAAGATAAACGTATCAAATCGTATCATTTGATTATGTTTTGTCGCTTATGATAAAGACGGCTTAGAGTAAACATACATGGTCCGCTGAGATAAATGCGCATGATAGGCTAAATCTAAATGGTATGAAGTTATTTTAGAATAAAATGTATGCTACCTATTAAGAAAATTACTTCCAACGTGTGGTATTTGGTTGCAATCAAGCATATATTCTAGCTGAAGATGTTGTCGTACTACGAGGAGGCATGATGGGTATAAGTACCGGTTATGTTACGATAACCAGTACCTTAAACTGCTGGTGAGAAAAACTAAGTGCTTGTAAGCATGTTTTTTTAAGCAATCGAGTCCTTGAGGACAACACGCTTCCTTTACATACATGCCAAAGGTTCAAAGATATGTAAAATAGACAAATAAATGAAAAATGTCAATGTAGATCGATTGAGGGCAACATGAAGTTATATAAGAAAACTCAATGTAACATCCAATCTTGAAGTGTCCACTACACCTTCTAAGTCCATGATATTTGAGGATAAAAACATAATTAGGAGTAATTCCCGGCATAGAATGTAATGGAGATGAACAAATGGGAAGAGAATAAATGAAAGGGTAAATATGAAGAAATTTTTTTCACTAGAAAAAGGAAAGAACAACTTTACGAATTGCTCACACTTAAATACTTTTCCTTTTCTCTACTCATCACTCGCTTATTCCTCTTGCATGCTTTCTTAAAAAGTAGTAGGCACTAGCATATCATCACATAGACATCCACCAACCGGTAATCAAATTTATTTCAGTCACTGGTAATTCTTTTTTGTCCTTTCTTCTTCATATTGATGTATATGTAAACGACCACAATTTGAGATAGCTTGTTCTTTATTTAATATAAACGATTATCTTGCGAATGGGAATTTGTTAAGTGCGTTCCTTACCGTATGATCCAACATCAAACAGTAGATGTATGCTAGCCTCTATTCTTGAATAAAATTGATGATAGGAAATTGTATAATAAAAAAAACATTATAGGTCATTCAACTCAACCTTCATGCAATAAACTTTATGATGCATTGTACACATACTTATATCAAGCCATTTTAAAAATAAGAGATTATTTTAATTTCACAAGCGTAGAAATTTACAAAATTCCTAAAGATAGACGATTATTGGATGCTCTCCATCATAAATAACCATCCTTAATGAATGCTATTAGTTGATTGAATCTTGGAATTCCGAAAGATATCACTTGATTTTCGCAAGTCTCTTGCTTCAATTGTCACAAGACCACTCTTATCGTCTTAAAATGATATTTTTAATGGAAAACTTAAAAGACATTTCAAGTACCATTTAAAGTACAAATCCCAATTCAACAACTTAAATGTCTTTTGGGACACTATATCAATCTGATACTTCACAAACCGATTTGGACTCAATACCTCAACAATTTTGATTTGTTGAAATATACTCGTTTTTTGAATGCATGTATACCTATTTTATGCAAGAATAAATGCTTTATTTAGCACTAGAAGATGTGTGCATTACTGCATTGTCTGATCAGACCATTGACCTTAAATGTTGGGAAAATTATATTGCCATTTCTCGAGATAATCCATATTGGTATAATAATAAAAGGTAGAGATCAAATCCAATACTTTGAGAGTCTGTTTGGTTGGAGGTTACCCCCCACTTTGGATGGGTTACCCTCCAAAACCCATATATCTAACCCACTAGTGGGTCCCACACTCTCTTTTCATCAAAAAAATATATTATACTATCATATCATCTAAAAATCATAAAATGCTCAACTTCTACTCATTATTCCAAACTTCAATGCAATCACATCACAACAACTACCCATTTTCCCAAATTCCAATATAATCATATCATAATAACTATCCACTTTTTCAAATTTCAACACAATCAAATCACACAAACCCTCCCAACCCTTAACCCACCAACCACAAAAACGGGTTAGAAGATAACCTACGAACGAAACTCACCTGGTCGACCTCATCTCAAAACTACGAGGGTTCGAACGTCAATTACCCCTTCCATGATATCACTCGAGACCCCTCCAGTTTCGCCATTCCCATCGAGCACCCTATTCCCTCTCGTCTTCGTTCTCCGCAACCACAGTGGGGGGAGGAGGAAGGAGGGGAAAAAGGTCGGATCTTTTCTAGGGTTTCTCGCGCACGGCCATGGCTCCGAGCTCGTCCTGCCCCGACGGGGACCAGAACTTCGAATTCGCGTTCAATTCCAGCATCTTCTCCGATCGGGTGCTGCGGATCGAGATCATGGCGGATGAGCCCGAGAGGAAGAAGGGGTCGGACCGGAAGAGGAGGAAGAACGGAGGAGAGGGGGGGAGAGGTGGGTCTCGGTCGTCTGCGAAACGTCGGGTTTTTTGAGTCTGGGAATATTGGACGTTCGTCTGTGGGTTGAGATTGATCGGGGTTTCAATCGGTGTTGGCTTTTGAGTTCTGGGATTGTTGTTTTTGATGCTTTGTGTGCTCTTTGATGTGGAAGTAGGGATTTGCAGGTGGTTGGTAAGGGCATTTTGATGTTATTAGGGTTTGGATTAGGAAGATTACACGTTGAATTGTTGGTTAGGATTGATCGCGGGTTTGATTTGATGCTGGTTTATGGGGTTGTCGTTTGCGATTGGAGTTTTGAAGATATAGTTGTTTTTTGTTTTGATTTGGACCATTTAGTCATTATATCGGATTTGGATGGTAGATAAGGTTTGTTTTTGCATTTAGTTTATGGATGCATTAAGAGTTTTTCTTAACAAAGGATAGCTAATATCGGAGTGGGTGTGGTTTTGCTATTGCAGATTAAGGATATTTTTCTAGCTGATTAAAGTGCAGGGGACTTTCCGAGTTATAAAGTTCCATTGTTTGCTGTTTTTGTTAACGTGCTGTAGATGGATTTTCCATTATTGCTGTTTTTGATGTACCCTTTGATTGGTCTTGATGACGGGTTTCCTTTTTGGTTTTAGCTGCTGAAGTGGATGTAGGTGATGCGGTTCTTATCAATGACCGGCCTGACATAGAAGATGGTGAGGTCTATGAGATCAACGATGAAATTATGATTGAAGGATCAGGTACTGATTTCCTCTCCTAGTTGTTTCGGTGTTTAGCCTTCTTCTCTGGATTTTCCTTGGAAAGTATTTGAATGTGGGGATATATCTGTTTGATCTGCTGATGCCTCCCGTTTGTTTTCACAAATAACCTTGGTGGCTGTTGAATGATGCTAAAAATATATGTATAACATATCACAAACCGAGAATATATATATATATATATATATATATATAGGCCTGATCTTGTGAGAGCTAAAAACTGTGAGAGCATGAGAGCAATGATTCTGTATCACTAGATTATGTTATTTCTCTTCTGATTGATTGAGGGAGGAGAGAGAAGAGCAGAATTTAGTGGTCCAGATTAGGGCTGTCAGGAAAGCTCGAGCTCGATGAGCTGAACTCGGTCTCGGCTCGTTAAGGACTCACGAGCCTGACTTGAAACCTTAACGAACCCGAACTCGAGTTGGGTTTTATGGCTTGTTAGCTTATTGATGCAAATTAAAATTTGCAACGGTGAAAAATAGTTGTTTGGTGGAGAAATTTAGAGAGGAGAGGAAGAGAGAGGAGAACGCGCCGGTTGCACAGGATTTTGGAGATGAAAGACGTGAAGATCATGTTGAGAGAGATAGGGAGACAAAGGGAGATAACTCCAATTTTCATTTAATCTGAACTGTCCCTTACAATAGACTACCAACCTCTTTATATAGTAGAGGTGGAATTACAAAAATAGAAAGCGAATTGAAATCTGACTCGATCTTAATTGATTTGAATCGAGATTCAAATCTACATTATCCTAATTTGACTCTAATTCAAAATTTGAAATTCAAATTTAAAATTGACTACTAATTTAGAGATCACACGCGATCTCGTTATTTTAATAAAATTAAAATGCAACGACTCAAATAAATGTAAATAAAATTAACGGATAAAAATATCAAGCCCTAAATTTTAATTTTGTGCTGCATCAATTCTCCTCCGCTTGAAAAATTCATCTCCTGACGAATTGCTTTATCTTCGATGTGTGACGATTTGATGTCAACTTCCTTGTTAGCCTCTTGGAAGAATAGATGCGGAGCAAACGGTGGAACCCAGATGGCTTTGGTGCGGCGGTTGGAGTCGGCCAGCTCATGTTGGAAGAACATATGTGGCGCAAAGGACGACGTCTCCACGATCTTTGTTTCCTTATTGCGGTGATCGAAAAACTGATGAGGCATGAACAACATAGCCTTCGGAGAACTCATAACAACTGTATGGCACCAACCTAGGATGAGAGGAGATGTGGGCAATGAACTAATCCATAGGGCCCTTATATAGATGAATCCCCCACTCATACTCCTATTTGGAGAAGGTAGCAGCCTTAATTTCCTTTTCTCAGCACATGCGTTTAAGTTTTCTCGCCCAAGGGGGTAGAAATGCAATTTTTCTACCCTTTCATTTAGGTACATCCTCCACCACGAGTCTCTCTCTACTTTAACTTCCTGTTGAAAGTTGGACATCCTGTCAATAAATTTCTTGCATGCAACTGTCCTGTATTCACATTTGCAGAACCTTCCTGAAAGTTGTTTGCAAAACTTTAAGAGCGGTATCTCTGTGGATCTTGATTGATTAAATTGCTTAAACTCAACAATTATTCTTCCTATAGTTTTTGGAATCACGAGATGGTTATTGTAATTTGACCTCCACCCTATCAAATATGAATAATGGGATCATCTCCATGAAAAGAAAGTAGTAAATCCATGGGATCTTTTATAAAAAGCAACCTGGAAATGGGTTTTCCTGAAAATGCACCCATAACAAACCCCCTTTTCCAAGGAGCCTCGGGTGTTCCCGATTTCCACGGGATTGTAAATCCGTGTATGGTTTCTTGTATCACCAATTAAATGCAGCAAATATTGGCAATTGCAGCCCACAACGGTGGCAGACAACCCATTATCCCGTTTGTTAAGGGGTTTGATTCTTTCTGCCGAGAACTCCATCTCTTGTGTTAGGGTTTCTTCCGTCCAAAGTATGGGGCGGTGGTGCTTCCTGAGGCAAGAACGGTGGCGGAGGCGGTGAGAAAAGTGGCCTGAGAATAGGCGTTGGTGACTCCAACGCTCACTGAAGCGCGGGGGTGAGGGGGCTCGAGCACCTACCTCAGCGAAGGTTGAGGACAACTTGCGACGACGGCGCACTTGACGTTGTTGGTGACGAAGGGAATGCGTCGACGTTGGCAACCAACTAGCACCTTCTGCAACAGCGGCTTCGGGGGATGTGGATGCGAGAATCAGAGGCGGCGGTGATGCAACCTCTTGGACAACCACTTTGACTGCGAATAAAACGAGGATTTCCAGTTCCTCCTCTGCTGGATACTCGTCGAATATGGGTCCAGAGTCTTCGTTTTCTTCTTGAACAATAGTTGTAAATAAACCTTTGGTGTGAATGGAAATACCTTCATTTTTTGACTCAAAATCGGGTTGAACAGCGGCTGCAACGATCTGATTTTTTCATTATTTTGTTCCTGGACAGCAACTTCAACCTCACAGAAATCGATAATTTCATAGTTTTCATCCGTACTTTCATCAAAGATCAGCCCTGTATCTTCATAGTTTTGTTGCACAGGAGTTGCGTCAATAAAATATTCTTCGGAACTGAAAATACGTTCGTTTTCCGAATGAAAATCGGGCTGGACAGCAGCTACAACGATCTGACTTTCGTTGTCGACGAACGAATCTTCACCGATTAGCGCATCCAACCAAGTTTGCATTTTGATGCTTGACATAAGGCATCGCTTGAACTTTTGTTGACGCACACGTGAACACGAACCATGAGATATGCAACTAAGATTGAGTTGCAAACGTCAATACTCGACAGGATCGTCGAATCGTAGGAACGATTCGGTTTCCATGCTCTGATACCAAATGATGCAAACAAAAAAATCCAACGGTGGAAAAATAAATTTTAACGACGGAAAATGTTTGGTGGAAGAAATTGGAGGGATGAAGAAGAAATTTATGCAACACAAAATTAAAATATAGGGCTTGATATTTTTATCCGTTAATTTTATTTACGTTTATTTGAGTCGTTGCATTTTATTTACATAACGAGATCGCGTGTGATCTCTAAATTAGTAGTCAATTTTAAATTTGAATTTCGAATTTTGAATTAGAGTCAAATTAGGATAATGTAGATTTGAATCTCGATTCAAATCAATTAAGATCGAGTTAGATTTCAATTCGCTTTCTATTTTTGTAATTCCACCTCTACTATATAAAGAGGTTCGTAGTCTATTGTAAGGGACAGTTCAGAATATATGAAAATTGAGTTTATCTCCGTCTCTCTCTATCTCTTTCTAAGTGCGATCTTCACGAGTCTTCTCTGAAACCGCGCGCAACTGGCGCGTTATTCTCTTTCTCCCTCCCTTCTCTAAATTTCTTCCACCGAAAATTATTTTTCTCCATTTTCAAATTTTATTTACATCACTTATAAAGTCGAGTCCGAGTTGGGTGTTGTTCAACTCGGAAACTCGACTCGATAACTCGTTTTCCCTCTTAGTAAAAAGTTGAAAACCTATATACTGAAACTTCCCCAAACTATAGACCGACGGTTCCTATTTCCTAACCCCAATGACTCATTAAGAGGTTCATTTGCATAATTTAATGTATAAAATGGAGCAATGACTCGTTAAGAGGTTTATGAGCCAGCTCATTTTGAGGCTCACGAGCCAGCTCAGAAACTCATGACTCGATAAGAAGCTCGTGAGCCAGCTCATTTTGAGGCTCGTGAGCCAGCTCAGAAACTCGTGGCTCGATAAGAGGCTCGTGAGTCAACTCGAACTCGACGAGTTCGAGTTTGAGTTGGTGATCCAGGGCTCGACCCTTATCGAACCCGAGTTCGAGCCTTAGGTTTCTTATCGAGTTCGAGTCCGAGTTGGGGCCAACTCGGCTCGTTGAACTCGATAGACACCCCTAGTCCAGATTAAGGATCCTGTGAGAGTCAAAAACTGTGAGAGCATGGGAGCAATGAATCTGGACCACTAGATTATGTCATTTATCTCTTGGTTGATTGGAGGAGAGAGATGAACAGAATCTAGTGGTCCAGATTCACTCCTCTCATGCTATCATAGTTTTGGCTCTCACCGGATCAACCCTATATATATAATGCATGATTATCGGGACCATGAGTTTGAAGAAGTTATATTCCTTGAGACTACTAGCTCGAATACCAATATAGGTTGCCTTAAATCAGAAGAATCCTCCCGTCTTTATTATCATGCCATGAATTTGGAGAAACTTTTATCCGTGAGGCTGTCTAGATATGCAGGATGCCTTAAATCAGATGAAACTTTTTCCCCCTTTTTTATGTTACATGCCTTAGGTTGACTTTGATAGTAGTCAACAAATCAGGTTTGATCTTCTTTTTAAGAAGAAGCAAATCAAACTGGATTTAGGCGATATTGACTTTTGCTAATACTTCTGCAGTCTAGATTTTTGGATGACTTGTTAACATTACCAATGATACACTGATGTTTGGTGAACTTTAATTGTCTGACTTGGCATTTTAACCCATACATAGTGATGCTACACAGGTGATGAAGCTGAAGAAGCAACAGAAGTAGTCGGGGATTCGGAAAGTTCTACTACTATGAGAGTAATGCCAATGTATGTCTGTTCAGCGATACTTGCTGCAAAAAGTCGATTCTTTTACAAGGCAAGGAGCAAAGAACTCATGCTTTTACAGGATGCTTCAGCTTGTAATAGATCATTTTCCCAGCTATTTTTTCTCCTGTGCAATGAAACTTTTTTCTCCCATATGTAGCTTTTCTCCAATGGCATGAGAGAATCAGATCAGAGACATGCAACTCTTAGAATATATGCCTCAGGTATTTTATCCCCCTCTTTTCATTTTCAATACTCTTCTATTTGTTTGACCGTAAATGTTCTCTTGAACTATGTTATTGCCTTCGCTTGTTTTTCTTAGGTTCTAAATTAAAATCAATTAATCACAAGTACATGTTCTGTCATGTTATCGGTAAAAAAGACCAGAAATCTGAACCAGAAACCAGTATATTATTTTTTCCCCGAAATTAACATATATTGGCATTATATCATGATTTGAAAAACTAGGGTATGCTCGACGTTCATGATGCACCAGTCTGAACACATATTTTAATAAGGGCCAAGGCCATCTTCTTAAATTTGAAGTCTTTCTAGATTAAGTGTTAGTAAGTCATATATAAAAACTAAAAAGTTTAAAGGCTCGTTCGGGTAGGGGGTTAAACCCCCCTTTGGGGGATTTACCCCCCTTAACCCATTCTTTCTCTCTCCCATATGGGTCCCACTTTTTCTCTTTTTTAATACATTAAATAAATAAATTCTCTTTCATCAATTCCATCAAAAAATAATACATTATCCCATCATATCATATAAAAATGATAAACTACTCCACTTCTACTCACTTTTCCAAACTTTCATACAATCACATCACAATAACTACTCACTTTTCTAACCTTCAATACAATCATATCACAACAAACCCACAACAAACCCACCCCCAGTTTAACCCTCTATCCAAACACCAAAACACAAAAATGGGTTACCTTTTTTGAAAAATATATATAAACTCGACGGGAATGAGATAAAGACAAAATAGTATAAATATAATTAGGAGAGTATAGAATTTACTTTTACAAGAAATAGATTGTAACGACATCCTAATATGATACTCTACTTGTTGCATATACCTGAAACAATATCTATGACATAGACTTGTTTGACCTTATTAATTGCATGTATCACTTGGAAACATATTCTTATAAAAAATAATTTGAAGACATTGCGTACTTTGTTTAAGGTAATCCAGTTGCTAATGAATGTAGCTAAACAAACAGAATTATGCAAACATAATATGAAATGAAAACAGGGAGACGAATAACCAGTGCTGGAGTCAGGGTGAACTGATACAGTGATGGAAAAATGTTGAGGGAGGTGAGTAAAAAATGAGTAATATGATTGTTAGAATATATATATATATATATATATATATATATAAACGGGTAATTAGAACTCTCTAAGATCTAACTACACTGGTACCATTTTTAGAGTCGCACATTGCTTAGTTGTGGGAATTGGGTGTGTTGGTGGGGCTATGGAAATAATATGATAATTATTGTTTTCCTTGAGAAGACTATTGTGAATAGATGACTGATACAATCCCCTCTCTTGTGGAGTAGGGCAGTCCATCGGGACCGTTAACTCTTGTTTTCTTCTTTCTTGTTCTACAATATTGATATTTGTTATAAGAGAATCGGAACCATCCCCTCCCAATGACTCAATCTGAGGAAAAAATGCTTGATTACAATTATAATTGAAATTGGAGCACTTCAAGATAAAATTAGATGCACCTCACACATGGTTCGGTTGTGTATGATGAGCTAACACAAGGAATGTGTGGAAACTGATTCTACGGAAGTTCCATTGGTCGAGGAAATTTTGCAAGCATGATATGCAATAATCAACATAGGGATGTTTTGACCTGTGATTCTGTGAAGGTTCTTTGTATTTTTAAGCTGCATGTAAAGGTGACAAGTAGGATTGATGTCTTTAGGAAGAGATTTCCTCGAAGACCATTCTCTACTTCTAGATCACATCATTAAATACATACATCAGTGTTATTTTGCTAAGTACGGAAGGGAAATATTGGGAAACTTCGTTGGTTTGATTTTTAAGCTGCATGTAAAGGTGACAAGGAGGATTGATGTCTTTAGCAAACGATTTCCTCGAAGAATATTCTCTACTTGTACATTACAACATTAAATATATACAAATGTCATTTTGTTAAGTACAAAAAGGAAATATCGGGAAACTTCGTTGCTATTTTATTGATAATGTTTGAAAGCATGGAAATGACTTCTTGTTTTCTTCAGAAATGAGGTTACTAATGATATTTAGTCAAAAGAGAGATAGAAATGTGCATTTATAGTTGAAAAAGAAGTGCATTTAAGAGGTTTCGCATGCACTAATGTATATACTACATGTTGAAATAACACATGTATCTTTCTATACGTACTCCTTTGAGAAGAAATTTTAAACTCGTTGATGAGGATGCCTCAAGTTAACACCGATGCCTTGATCACGAAACACCTCCAGATGTCCTCTGAGAATTGATTGTCATTCCATCGATCATGACAAGGTCTCCTCCTCATTGATGATCACCAAGGTTGCAGAAGTCGGCAGTCGGTACTCGGTCGGCAGGGTCACTGACTAAGGATTAATCGGCAGTCGGGAGAGTAATCGGATTTAGTCGGGCATTAGTCGGTTTGGAATTTTTTTATTATTTTAAATATATAAATCAATTATTATAGCATATACTCTCATTTATATACATATATTTAACAGTTTTAAGATTTTTAAGAGGAAAAAAAATAGCAAGAGAATGAAAAAAGAAGCAAGTTTACGTAAATGAACATATAAGATATCTAAGTTTACCTAAATGCTAACATATAAGACAACATTGACAAGTGACAATCATATAAGAATTTCCAAGTTTAGCAAATTGAACATATAAGATAGACAATGACAATCATAAAAGAATATCTAAGTTTACCTAAATGCTAACATACAGTGTTCAAATCATTATGCATAAAGTTCAAACAAGAAAAAATTGATTAGGGCAAGTCAACATACAAGTTTATATCCATGCCAACATACAACTTAAATGATATAGTCTAGTGCATAAACTATTCATATAATAAAAATAGAGAAAGAAAAAAACGAAAAATAAAAATAAAAACCTAACCTAGCGGCGAGCGAGGTTGAATGCGACGAGCGAGGGAGCAGTGGCGAGCGGCGATGGAGGCTGGAGCAACAGCGCGGAGAGGCGAGCGGCGAGCGGCGATGGGGCAGCAGCACGGAGAGGCGGCGAGCGGCGAGGCGGCGCACCTGGGCTGGGAGGTAGGGCTGCGGGGGTCGAGAGAACAAAAGGGAATGGCAAGGTTCTGTCCGACAGAAACTTGAAACTTAAGTTTCAATTTAATCAGATTATCGGGTCTTAGATGCCCGAAAACCCTTGATGCAAAAGGCGGCCGACTACTCGGCCGAGTAAACCGAGTAATCGGGCGAGTAATCGGGTCTGACCGATTATAGCCCGAGTTCTCTTAGTCGAGTCGGGAGACCCTCCGAGTCGTATAGTCGGGCCGACTAGTCGGTCTAGTCGGCCGACTTTTGCAACAGTGATGATCACGATACCCTCATATGAATTCAAATGAAAAATTCTAACTTAATATATAGACAAATGGAACTAATCTCTCTTTCCCTAGTCCCAAAGATATTGGTCTCTCACCTTCGTACTTATAGATAGGCATATACAACGTGATGCATGAGATTCAACCATTCTTGAGACTTGTGTTGGGGGTGGCACTGGCTTTCGATTCTGCGTTGATGATTGGAGTGAGGGCGGGGCTCTGCAGGGGAGGTTTCCATGGCTAAAGGCGTTTGGCAATAATTCCTGAGTGCTTAGTGGTGGAGGCTTGGGATGGGCACTAATTCTTTCCACATTTCAGATCAGGGCTTTTATATCCACAAATGGTGGATTCCGGTTTTACTTGAGGAGCTTGAGAACGTGGCTGGGCCCACTAACAGTCATGACTGCTAGACCTGGTGCGATGGTTCATTTTTGATTGGGAAGGCATACGGAGCTTTGAAGGGCCACTTGACGTTTGATCATGGGGTGTGTGGTGGATTGTAAGCGAATATGGAAGTGGAAGGTTCCAGCTCGTGTGAAGGTATTTCTTTGGCTTCTCGAGAGGGGAAGACCGCTGAACAAGGGCATAATTTCACGCTTCATGATGGCTGCTGACTCGGTGTGCCCTCGATCCTTGGTGAGCATTGAGGATGTCGATCACCTTTTATTCCGTTGTGGGAGTTCCATGGTGGCCTGGAACCTTTTTAGAAGTCAAGCGATTCGTACAAACAATGTCTCGATGTTCTGGAACTCCATCGGGACAAACTGGAATGGTGCGGAAAAGGATATAGCGTAGTACGTGGTAATGATCTGGGCTATGTGGTTGGCTAGAAATGCGTGGTATTTCGACAGAATTGTTTCTATGATGAAAATGTGGCGGTGCATGTTAAGGTGCTGAACGAGAGTTGGAGCATGTAAATCTGAAGTATACTGTACTTGTTTTAATTTTGTAATACTTCTTGGTGATAAATAGTGAAGTTTTTGGGCTCACACCTACGTGGTGGATGCCATTTTTTCTTTAAAAAACATATAGACAAATGCTATAATAAAATTGCTTCAAAAAAATTCACATGAATAAATACATGTATATATATGTATTAAGAATGCTGCTATAGAATATTGTAGGCACTATATAGATGGATTGTAAAAAATACAACACTTAATACATGACTCGATGTAATCGACCAAGAACATGAATACTATTAAAGCGCTAAAAATTGCGTAAATGTGAAGTCTTGAGACTTTTACATGACCATATTTTTGGCAAAAGCAAACTTAATTAAGTGCCACAACACTTCTGACTCTGTTGACCATAACCTGGTCGAATCCATATCGATGCCTGGATTACCATCCCACTTCCTATGTCCTCCATTAACAACACTTCCAAATATGTTGACTCCACTTTGGTGTCATCATAATTCCCTCGATGAGGATGCATCCATTCTGACGCATGATCATAACCCCTCTCCCGCCTTCGTCTAAGAAACACTTCTATCTTAGTTAGTGACAGAATGATATAAGGTGATAAATGTCTACTATCCTTCATCCACGAACACTTGTGGTAACCCATCATTAGCTTCATATAATAGGGACCCAATGAAGCAGGCATCCGTTTTGATGGATGGAGTAGGTGGATTCATTGATCCATCGACATGGTTTGGGTCGGGTTAATGTATAAATGGAGTGGGTTATGTATAAATGGATCTATATTGTTGCCATATATATATATATAGAGAGAGAGAGAGAAGGTCATACCAGAGGTTAAGATAACATGTGGTTGCTTAGATGAAAGGTTGGTGGCTGAACTGTCAAGTGGGTTTCTGGTTCAAACAAGTCTTGCACCTTGTGCGAGACATGATGGGAATGCTGATAATTTGTTTAATGTTATAGCATTATGTTACCCATACGGTGAGACTACATGAGCTCAAGCTTGTAAGATTCGACCAACTAGGCCGATTAGTCAGTCCGATTAGTTGCGTCGGGCCTAGTCGGTCATTAATCGGGTTGACCAACTAATCAAGCCGACCAATCGATTGAGTAGTCAATCTATTTATTAATGGCACTTTTTATTCCTTTATTTTTGTCTTGTATCATTGTTAATAAGTTAGTATTTACTGTTGGTCAGCAGTTTTTTTTGAGAAAATGGTTAGTAGTTATGAACTTAGTATATCAGGTTGCCTCTTATTTATTATGTTATTCCTTTATGTCATGTTTATGTTGTGTATCTAGTTCATGCTATCATGTATTTTTAGTTCATGTTGTAAATGGAACCATATACCGAAATCAAAAAAGTCAGGGGAGGATTAGACAGTTCTTCATCCGCGATCGATATAACATATGATTAGGATTCATGGCACGTTAATAGTTTATGCTGTTCAATTTTGTATTATTGTTAATGGTAATGCTATTGGTTATTATATTTATGCTATTCATTTTTATGAATGTTAATTTTTTAATATAATATTCATGTTATGCTTTTATGAATTTATTACAGTATTGAAAATGTCTAAATCTAGGCAAATAATGCCAAATATATAAGAATATATGTATAAAAATTGATTTATATATTTAAAATAAAAAAATCAAAACTGACTAAAGCACGGTTAATTTTGATTAGTTGCCTTCTCTCAAAAAATCCTGATCAGTCGTCGTATTGTCGATTAATCCTTGGTCAATGACTCAATCGACTACCGACTTCTACAACCTTGCATGAGTGTAGTTGCTCATTGTTTGGTGCATCTTGAGAGGCTTTAGGTTGTGTGGCATTCACTGGGTTAGTTATTACCAGGGCATGCAAAAATATCACCATCGAGGCATGAGATGTATTGAGGCACGATATAGAAACATACACCTTGGTTATAATGATCAAGTAACATAATTATACTTTTTCTTGTACTTTCTCCCTCACACCCCCTCAACTCAAATGATACACAACCTAAAATTTCCTTTAAAGTTCCATCTTCCTATTGCCTCTCAACAATTCCTCGGCTTACCACTGCTTCTTGCCAACTCCTCTACCCCCTCTAGTTAACTCCTTATTGCTCATAGCAATTGCCCATGATTGAATTGATTGTTGTTGTTTAAAGGATCCACCTTTGCCATGAAATCATTACCTCATGCTGCAAGCCTGCAACCGTCGTGATAACTTCATGTTGAACTTAATAAAGGGGTTATCTTAGGGTGAAAGGTTCGTGGGTTATCCGAGGGAGGATAACCCGTTTTTGTGTTTGTGTGTTCGGTTGGTGGGTTAAGGGTTAGGAGGGTTTGTATGATGTGATTGTATTGAAATTTGAAAAAGTTTGTAGTTATTATGTTATGATTGTATTGAAATTTGAAAAAGTGGGTAGTTGTTGTGATGTGATTGTATTAAAGTTTGGAATGGTGAGTAGAAGTTGAGTATTTTATGATTTTTAGATGATATGATGGTATAATATATAATTTTTTGGATGGGAAGGGAGTGCGCCCCACAAGTGGGTTGGGAATATGGGGTTTGGGGGGTAACCCGTCCAAATTGGGGGGTAACCCCCCAACCGAACGGGCCCTTAGAGTTTCCTTACATATAGCACACATGAGAAATGTTGAATACTTAAGTCAAAAAGAGTTGCTTGAAAAAATGGTTTTTGATGATTTCAAAAATAGAAAAGAAATCAGTTTTTGATAATTTTAGTTTTTTTTGTGATAATCATGTTATCAAACATCATGTAATGGTAATTTTATAATGTCTAAGATGCACTAGCATTTTTTTGTCCATTCCTATTTAATATATGATATTTCACTTTTTATTGAACAACACATGTTATATTGTTACTTTGCTTTTAAAAACAGTCTAAGATATTCGACTAGTTTTAGTTTGACGCTTAAGTTGTTTATCATGTTTATTGATTGTGTGTTCATTGTTTAAACTTTAAAGGTGTGACGTTTCATGAGAATTGGTTTAACATTCCGATGTTGGTAACTCCCATATAAACACAATTTTGCTATAGTTGGTCCCTTTTTTCTTGAAATTTGAGGCGACGTCTGTCTTGATAGCTTTGAGGTTTTTGTCTTTCCTTGACTATATGTGAACCACTTAATGGTCTAGTGGTAGTACAGTGTGTCTACCACACAAAAGACCAGGGTTCAAATCTCACTCTTGCAGGGGTTGCGTTAGGTAGTCGACGGCCAGCATAAAAAATAGTCGAATCTTTCAACATGGATTTGAGCAAGAATCCATGTAGCCGACCCTACTTATAGTGGGAGAAGGCTTAGCACATTTTTTTGAATATATGTGAACCACCTCGAGACGTCTCACATTTCTTCAATCATGACCTTAGTTATTGATATTATGTCATTTCTCTAAACTTAGAATAGGGAAATTTTGAGGAATATTGCTGACATATTATGGTAATGTTAGAGATCGTGGAAATGACTATAAACATCATTTTCCTAAATTAAAGGTTTCACCGGTCTTTAATCAAAAAACGAAATAGAAATAGGCTTTTGTTTGCTAAAGTGCATGTCTAAATATAAATTTTGTAATAGTATTATCATCATAATCACCGCACAAGCTGATATGCAGTGCTATGTAGAGCATGTAAGTGACATTTTACTCATATAGAATGCACAAATAAGTTGAAATAACAAATAATATGTCTAATAAACCCATAATTAGTAATGCACAAATACAATACTTACTAATTACCATGTAAATATGTTGAAGATTCGTCTCTCATCATACTCGGGAGTGTTTTGCTGGATCCATCTTCCTTGCTTGATATTGTTCTCCATGGATTGAATCTTTATATTCCATGTAATTATCCCATGACATAGGAGTGCGTGGCTTTATAGTCTATCAAATACTACCCATATTCATCTCCATTTGCATATGCGAGAAAGCTAATCCGAGGACACCTTTATATGGAATCACGGGGCAATGAACACGAAGAAGATGCAATTTATGAACCACACGATGAAGATGATGGAGCAAGAGGAGATAACATTTGTGGAGGTTGAGTTGGAGGCATTGCGGAGTAAAAATATGGGAATATATCTTATCTTCAATAACTTTGTAAGGAGATATCATCATATTGTTGCTACTCGTAATCACCATTGTTATAACCTTAATTGGAAGGAAAATAAATCACTTGATTCATTCTGTACGTGAGATCCATATCCACCAACCTTGAATATCCTCTGCATCTACAATGCATAATTTCCACAATCTAGATGAATTTTCAACGAGATTTCAAGATTGAAGGCCTCAATCATTATATGAAGAAGTAGAATCTACGATTACAATGATTGGAGGGTAGAGATCGCATAGTATTGAATTCGGTGAGCTTTCAAGAATCAGACTTCAATAAATCCCCAAAGCTTCAAAATCGCCTAAAAACCCTCATTAGCATCAACTGGAGCACGAAACGGGGGAAACGGGGGCATATATAGGCAATATTGACCAAAAAAGGTAAAAAATGTTATAATGAATGTTTAATCTTCCTTATATCATGGATATTAGTGATATATCAATGATATATTGCCAACGTCTTAGAAAAAGATGTAGGATTGGTATCGATTTATCCATTTCGTCGAGACATTGATGATGTTGTCGACATGTCTTGATATTTAAGTGCGGTCTGATGTAGCCGAAGTATATGCGGGGGAGGCTTGAAGTCGATGAAGGTTTGATAGGCATTATTTGGGCGACATTGTTAAGAATGATCATTTATGATATTAAGTCCATGATACACAGTGGGGCATCACCAGTATTTTATTGATGGGCAAGATGGGGGGTTTGATGGCGATGGGAGTGTATATGGAATTGATTGGTGGAGCCTTAAAGTGGTCATTGGTTTCTCAGATGGTAGCATCGGACATCGATGGCACCACGTTGGAATTCAGTAAGGAGGTTTTGTGGTGGTTCAAACCTCATAGGAGACTCATATCTCACAACAAATTCAAGTTATTTTTTTTTACTAAGCTTGATATTACGGGGTTGTGTGACCCCTTTCATTTTATTTGTTTTGATCCAAACCCCTTTCATTTTATAAACTTGAAAAGTTACAAAAGGCCCCCTTTTGGGGCATCATCGAGGATTATCAGAGGGCTATGAGAGTGCATATGACAACAATTGGTGTAGAGCCTTAGAGTGGGCGTCAGTTTCTCAGACAGTGGCATCCTATATGCATTGTATGTCTGCGATAATAAGGCGTGAACTTATGATCACTTCTTTCTATTTTTTGAGTCAATGATTACTTCTTTTTATGGCAATCTTTTGTGCGTATATCTAGGATTGTCAAATCATGAGAATGATTTGAAAGCCAAGATTTGGTACCAATTGATGCAAAATGAAGACGCACAGGATGATGAAAATAGAGAATGAGAAGAGGGGAAATGTTTATGTGACGTGGAGTTTTGGTGGAGAAGGACAAAGATGTGTTGGGAGAGTGATAAAAGAAGAGAGGAGAGATAACAGAGAGGCACCGATTTTTATAATATTTAATTTACCTTCAATTCACCAGTAAGTCCTTCCATATATATGGTTGGATTACGTAACAAAATCTAAAAATAAACAAAATCTTAAGAAATCCAAAATTTACTCCTAAAAATATTCCTAATTAAATAACTAAGTTATCCATGATGCAGATGCAAGTTTTCTACATATTTAATTGAAAATTCTATTCCAATTAGATCTTTCATAACTCTTTTTCAAAAAAAAAATCTTTCATAACTCTACACCTTTCGTGATTTTTTGGAGTTAGCAACCCATTTTCTTATAGGATACGGAGAAAGGATGATACATTGCATGTTAGGATTTGTTTTCTTTTTTCAAATTGACGATGACAACAGTTGGGCTTGAGCGATAGTTGTCACTTGTCATGGCTATTAATGGACGAGCAAAGATGGTGGTTGGTGCAATAGTCGTTAGGATGGATGAATGCGCATCTGCAAGGGTTACAATAGCCCCATGGATGCATCACATGTAGTAGACATGTGGCTAGAATCGTTTGTGACGACGATGTTTGCATTGACACCACTTAGAGGATGCACAAGTAGTTTGCTTGAGTGGTTGTTGCAAGACTTTGGTAGGTAATGGTGGGATTGATGTTGAAAGGTGGTATCGTGCGGTGCGATCGTTGAATCATGGATCATCGATGACGATCACAACAAATTGAGGTGGAAATGTTAGCAAGGAAAACAATGAAGGAGTCAAATGGTAGGCTTTGTTATTGTTAGAGTAATCGATACTCTAATGTGTTATTCCATAGAGCCCTCGGGTCTCTTATATAGAGAGAAAACCCTTGGGTAAATTACATAGACGTACGTTATATAAATAGGAAATACAGAACAGTACATCATAACATAATATAACCTCTACATTCCCCCTCAAGATGGAGCATAGATATCTATCATGCTCAGCTTGGAAGAACATCTCTGGAAAGGTCCTCTGAGCAATGGCTTGGTGAATATATCAGCAGTCTGGTCCTCTGAACTGACATGAGAAGTAGATATGAAGCCCTTCTGAATCATGTCTCTAGTATAATGACAATCCACCTCGATGTGCTCTGTCCTCTCATGGAAGGCCGGATTATTGGCAATAAACAATGCTGCCTGATTGCCACATTGGAGATTCATAGGCAAGGAGACATCTACATTCAAATCTTCTAAGACTGCTCTAACCAACATCATCTCTGCGCTTGCTTGTGCCATGGCTCTGTACTCGGATTCAACACTGGATCTCGCCACAACAGTCTGTTTCTTGCTTTTCCAAGAAACCAAAGAGCTTCCTATGAAGATAGCAAATCCAGAAGTAGATTTACGATCTCTTGGACATCCTGCATAGTCTGCATCTGCACAAGCTGAAATAGACAGATCTGTATCTTTCCTGAATAGCAACCCTGTGCCTGGGGAGGACTTCAGATATCTCAATATCATATACAAGGCATCCATATGAACCTGCCTAGGCTGCTCCATAAATTGACTCACCCGGTTTACTGCAAATGCAATATCCGGTCGAGTTATAGTAATGTATAAGAGCTTACCCACCATCTCTCTGTACCTTCTTTTGTCCACCTCTTCGGTATCATCATCGTACAACTTCATGCTTGGGTCCATAGGTGTGCTTGACGGTCTGCATCCAGTCATTCCTGTTTCACCTAGCAAGTCTGTGACATATTTTCTTTGAGTCATTACCATCCCTTGTGCATTTCTTGCAAACTCTATCCCCAGAAAATATCGTATCGTGCCCAGATCCTTCGTAATAAACTGGCTTCCCAACAGGGATTTGGTTATCTCAATTCCCTGAGCATCATCTCCTGTAACCAAAATGTCATCAACATATATCATGACAACAACTGTACCTCTAGGGGTCTTCTGGATGAACAGTGAATGGTCCGCATTTGATATTCTGAACCCCTGTCGTTCAATTAGCTGGGAAAGCTTCTGGAACCAGGCTCGGGGACTCTGCTTGAGGCCGTAGATAGCCTTATGAAGTCTGCACACCATCTGAGTCTCCCCCTCAGCAGCAAACCCTGGTGGATGCTGCATGTAGACTTCCTCCTGTAGGTCACCATACAAGAAAGCATTCTTGACATCAAGCTGAAAAATGGTCCAGTTACGTACCACAGCAACAGATAGTAGGATACGAAGAGTAGAGTGTCGAGCCACCGGTGAAAAAGTATCCAAATAATCTACCCCATAAGTTTGGGTAAATCCACGTGCAACAAGTCTGGTCTTGTATCTGTCAAGACGTCCATCTGCGTGATATTTCACCGTAAAAACCCACTTGCAGCTCACCACGGATGCACCCGGAGGAATGGGAACTAGAGACCAAGTCCCTCGAGACTGTAAGGCACGCATCTCCTCCTCCATAGCTAGCCGCCAACAATCAATCTTCATGGCTTCTTGATAGGTCCGTGGAATGTCAACGGATGAGACAACAGCTGCAAATTTCTGGAAATCCCCATTGAGACGATGAAATGAGACCTGAGAGGCAAGAGGATATGAGGCACATTTTCTTCTCTGCTTTCTTTGAGCAATAGGCCGATCAAGATCATCTATCACTGTGGTGACTGGCGGCTCCTCCTCCTGTAGTAAAGGCTCCTGCATCGGTGCATTATCTAACCCATCATTAGTGATAACATCAGAACATACCTGAGGCGTGCTGGATGGTTGACATGCGGATTGAGCAGGGCCTGTCCGCTTTGTATAGAAGAACTTAGGAAATGGTACAATTGGAGGTGGTGGTGGTGGTGGTGGTGTTGTTGTAATGGAATGACCCAAGCTTGGAGGTGGAGGGACATAGACATTAGAATCCGTGGGTGTAGAGGAGACCAATCTGTCACCTGCAGGGGAGAAGTACATGATTGGTTCGAAAAAGGTAACATCAGCACTCACATAGTACTTGTCATGAACAGGGTCATAGCAACGATATCCTTTCTGTGTCCTGGAGTAGCCCACAAAAACACTTGATAGCCCTAGGAGAGAGCTTATCAAGCCCTGGAGATAACCTGTGGACAAATGCAACAGTGCCAAAGACCCGAGGTGTAAGTGTAAACAAGTCTCTGTCAGGAAAGAGAACAGAGATAGGAGACTTTTCCCCAAGAATAGTAGCAGGCATGCGGTTAACCAGATAGCATGCTGTAAGTATGGCATCTCCCCAAAAGGCTAATGGGGCACAACTCTGAATAAGTAATGTGCGAGCAATGTCAAGAAAGTGTCGATGCTTCCGTTCGGCAACACCATTTTGTTGAGATGTGTATGCACATGTGGTTTGGTGGATAATGCCTTTAGAAGAAAGAAAGTGAGCAAGGGAACGAGTGCAGAATTCCAAAGCATTGTCGGTACGCACATACTTAATGGTAGATGAAAAAACATTTTGAACTTCATTGACAAGATTTTGAACAACACTTCCTGCTTCCGATTTATTTTTAAGAAGAAAAGTCTAGGACACTCTAGAAAAATCATCAACCACAACTAAATAGAACCTGTGCCCCTGATAATCTGGGACACGACTGGGACCCCAAATATCTATGTGAAATAACTCAAAAGGGGAGCAACTGCTCCGACTCTGACGACTGGGGAAGCTGGACCGATGGTGCTTCCCTAACTGACATGCTTCACAATGAAATGACGAACTCGGAGAGATCTGAGGCAGGAGGTGACACATTTTCTGTAGCGGCAGGTGACCAAACCGAAGATGACAGGTATATGGAGAGACGGAGCCCTGGGAATGCAGTGAGACGCCAGCATAAGAGTTCCGTACAAGACGATAGAGCCCGTTGTGCTCAGAACCACAACCAATCACCCTGCCCGTTAGTATGTCCTGAAAAATGACAGACGATGGGTCAAAAATAGCTCGACAGTGCAAATCTCGTGTAATCTGACTAATGGATAAGAGATTCATAGAGAATTCTGGTACATGTAGAACATTCTGTAAGTGCATAGAGGGCAGCAAAGTCGTCTCCCCCTGACCGATGATAGGGGAATGAGTGCCATCAGCAATGAGTACAGAGCGACCAGGCTGAACAGCTCTATAGGACTGCAGAATATCTCTCTCACGACAGAGATGATGGGTGGCTCCAGAATCAACAATCCATCCTGTGAGATCATGGTTATGATATGAGACTGAAGGACTACTTGAGGCACTGGCTGAAGCAGATGTACTAGCAGACGCCGAAGCCGCAACATCAGAAGTGTCAGCACCCTCTGACGATGACTGTGGCATGATATCACGAAGCCATGCCACTAGCTCCTCGAACCTGTGATCTGGAGTAGATGCTGGTGGACCCTGGACATGATCAGCGACACGTGCAGAAGGAGGGAAGCCATGCTTGGAATAGCACGTATCCTCCGAATGACCAGTACGACGACAGAATGAGCACGCAGACCGTACGCGACCTCCGCGGCCACGTCCACCACTTCCTCTGCCACGAAATGAGGACAAACTACCTCGTCCTCTGGAAACTGCCATTGCCGAGGGAGGTGGAGTCGCTGTATTCGATGGAACAGGTACACGACTGAGCCTCCCGTATACTTCTTCCATCGGTGGAATGGTGGCATCGGCAAGGATCTGAGAGCGTGCTGCCTCGTACTCAGGGTCAAGGGCAGCAAGTAATACGCCAACCATAGTGGCGTTGCGGAACGTCTTCTGCTGTTCCGACGTGGCTGTGAGTGGGATGGTGCTATAGAGTTTCTCGAACATTCCACGAAGAGACGTGTACAGGGAATGAAGAAGCCTCCCATTTTGCTTTGTGGTAAAGATATCATGCTGCAACTGTAGCATCTTTGTCTCGTTCCGTACCTGAGAGTACGTCATGGCCAGAATATCCCACATCGCCTTGGCGGTGGGCTGATGGAGGACATCATTTGCTATCTCCGTCGTGAGCGTTCCTGACAGCCAAACTTTGGCATACGCGTCATCAGCCTCCCATGAGGCATATATTCCCGTCTTCTCCGGCGGTTCGTCTTCGGTAAGAATATGCTTCTTACCTCATGACTTCATAAGACTGAGGAACTGCATAGCCCACAGTTCGCAGTTCGTCCCGTCCATTTTGACGATTGGTGCCGAACCTTTAAAGGCACCTATGACGGGCATATCGACCTTTTGTTCGGACATACTGCCGGAGAAGAACAACTAGGGATGATAGACCAAGAAAATGTTGTCTACCAAGACCTTTGAGGATTCAAGTGCATATGTAGACGTTATGCACTTGAACCCATCATCTATCCGAGACCGATCGGAGGAGAGGCGCCCCGGTGACGAGTAGAGGCTGTGGAAGCCTCTACGGAAGAGAGAGGCGGCGGCTGGGGGGTCCCGGCGGCGGGGCTGGAGACGGCTGGCGGGGCCGGGGACGGCAGGGGGGGACCGGCGGGGGGGGGGGTGCGCTGGCTGGGGTGGCAGGGGCCCCGCTGGAGGGCTGGAGTGGCCGGCTGGAGCATCTGGAGGGGCCGGCTGGGCGGGAGGGGGGGGGGAGGGGGGGGGCGGGTGGAGAAAACCCTAGGGTTAGGGTTTTTGCTCTGATACCATGTTAGAGTAATCCATACTCTGATGTGTTATTCCATAGAGCCCTCAGGTCTCTTATATAGAGAGAAAACCCTTGGGTAAATTACATAGACGTACGTTATATAAATAGGAAATACAGAACAGTACATCATAACATAATATAACCTCTACAGCTATGATGTGACAGAGGTATCGAGAAAAAGTCAACAACAATTGTGGTTGGTGCCCGTTGGTGGGAGTGGGGGGTCTAACAGAGTGGTGGGAGTGGGGGGTTAACGGAGTGGTGGCTTCTCATCCATAATGTTATGATTGCGAGGAGTGTTGTTAGCATCTCTTTTTTATCATCTTCTTTAATTATTTCTAGAAAGAAGTCCAATGTGTTTTGAAGTTGTAATAAGTACCTCTATGTAGAATTTTGTATCTTAGCAAAATTTTTCTTGTAGAGGCTTTTCCATGCACATTGAAAGGAAAATGATGCACAATCTTTTTGTAGCCTTTTGATCATTATTTTGTATATAGTAGGGTTGTGAAATCATCAAAATAATTTGTGTGTCTTGCTGTGGTACCAATTAATGTAGAATAAAGTCACATGTGAGAAAAAAATATAGAATGTACCTTTTGATCATTATTTTGTATTTAGTAGGGTTGTGAAATCATCAAAATAATTTGTGTCTTGCTGTGGTACCAATTAATGTAGAATAAAGTCACATGTAAGAAAAAAATATAGAATGTATCATGGAGAAGCGTGGAGATGCATAGGTGAAAGGGAGATAAAACTCATCGAGAGAGGATGGAGAAACTCCAATTTTTATAATTATTAAATTTGTTTTTAATCTACCTATAAGCTCATATATAAATCAGATAAACAAATCCCAACTAAACCCTAACCAACTCTTATAAGACTCCTATTTTAAATAATGAAGTTGGCCATACTATTTTTATGGATCTCAATTAATCTAAATTTATTTTTTGAAAAACAATAATGTACTCGATTTTGATGGAAACTACAATTCCTAATCTGAAATCGAATGTCATCGCCGGCTTAGAGATATGTAAACACAATATCTATACACGAGCTTGCAAAAATTAGTCAACTAGGTCGTTTCGTCGATCTATTTAGTCTAGTCACCAACTTGCACTAAGCTGTCACTGGTCAGCTCAATTAGTCGGCTGACTAGTTGGCCATTTTTTTGCAATCGAACCATGTTTTATTTTTTCTGCTTTTTTTATAAAGCAAACATAATCTAAGATGTCTAATGTTCGATTAGAATCCAAGTGTTTATTTTATTTCATTATTGATGGTATAAAATATGTACAATATTTATGTGAATATATAGGGATATACGTATAAAATGATTTATATATTTAAAATAATTAAAAGTACAAAACTAATTAAAGTTTGACTAAATTCGTCGAGTCGTCTGACTGTCTATTAATCATTAATGACCCGGCAACCGTGTACCGATTATCGACTTTTGCAACCTTGTCTATACATACGCTCGCATGACTCTCAATGAGAATGTATATTGCCTTGTTCCTATTTGGTCCAGTATAGAATGAACTTACAATATGATGATCAAATCGATTTCATGATTACAAGTTCACAACCCCAACCCATTCCTATTTTGGACGGAACAAATCTATTAATCCTGTTTCTAAAAAAATCTATTAATCCTTCTATTCCTATTAGTAAAAGGGATCTTCAACTAAGAAATAGACCCAGAAGCTTAAAAAGGTTGATCTAGTTCCTAAATTGGGAGAGTGGCTTTTTGGAGAATGTCATTTACTGGGCTACATCTTTTGGTCATCTTTGGTTGCTGTCCTCCAATTGTATGTAGGCCTGGCTATCGAGCCTAACGAGCCGAGCCAGGGCTGGGCTCGGGCTCGATAAGCCCAACTGGGCTCGGGCTCGATCGAGCCCAACCGAGCTGGCTCAGGCTCAAGCTCGGTGGGCTCGAGCCCTTTATCGAGCCCGAGCCTCTTATCGAGCTTGGTCTGGGCTCGAGCCTATTCAAGCTCGTTAAGGAAATAGGTGTTTCTTTGGTGAAAAAGTGTTTTGCCTGGGCTCGAACCCGAGACCTCCTTTTTAAGATCGTCCACCTTACCAGTTGGCCACCATCCGAGTTGTATATAAAAGTTACATTATAATATATATATTGTAACATTTTGCTTGTTAATAAAAAAGAAAAAAATACTAAATGTCTAACAATAACCTAGATTAACATAGATAAAAGGTAGAAAATCCAAGTCTACAACATAGTCCACACAACATTGTTGTTACATAAACAACATAAACGCATAATCCACCATTAACAATGTTGCAAAACTAATACAGATAAAAACAAAAATCATTGTAGTTTCACAAATAGAATATATATATATATATATATTCCTTATCGAGCCCGTTATTGAGTTATCGAGCTGAGCATGGCTCGGCTCGGGCTCGGCTCGATAAGCTATCGAGCCAAAAAATCTGGCTCGGGCTCGGCTCAATAGCTTAATGAGCCAAGCTCATGAGCCCTTATCGAGCCGAGCTCGAGCCTGGCTCATCGAGCCATGACTCAATAGCCAGCCCTAATTGTATGCGGTCGATTGATCATGTGTTATTGTTTATGTTTTCTGTTACTTCAATGCCTTAGTTAATCGTGACTCAATAGCCAGCCCTAATTGTATGCGGTCGATTGATCATGTGTTATTGTTTATGTTTTCTGTTACTTCAATGCCTTAGTTAATCATGACTCAATAGCCAGCCCTAATTGTATGCGGTCGATTGATCATGTGTTATTGTTTATGTTTTCTGTTCCTTCAATGCCTTAGTTAATCGTGACTCAATAGCCAGCCCTAATTGTATGCGGTCGATTGATCATGTGTTATTGTTTATGTTTTCTGTTACTTCAATGCCTTAGTTAATTTTGAATCACTACTAACCATGGGGGTGGTAGGAAAGTATGCGAATGAATCAATGGAGGTGTGAGAAGGATATGGTTAAGACAGAATAACGGGCAAGTTGGGAGCTGTCTGAGTGCCTGTGAAGTTAGGATAACAACAGGCAAAATCAGGGGTTGAAGTTGTATTTGTCTGCATTGGTGATGTTTCAACTGTCTGTCATTAGTGTATGATAGAGTCTCGTCTGTCATCAGTGCAGGTAGAGTTTCTCAGAACTTAGCAGTAGAGAAGTGGGATTGCCGGGTAAATAAGCCTACCTTTCTGCAGGCATGCTTATCTAGCAATTGTCAGACTGGTAGGAAGTGGTGCATTACTGCAGGATTACTAGGGACACTACATGTCTTGTAGAGATTAGATAAATATCAGAGAGGAACTCATGATCAACTAATAGCCTTTTCAAAAAAAGGATCAACTAATAGACAGAAGGCACTGGTGAATTTAGATTTAACATCCACACCTGTACACTGTGGCAGGTGTCCGTGCATGTGAGCCTCATCTGGATTCTTATGCTTATTTATGTTGCTGTTAGAGCAGTTTCATGGTCCATTTTCTGGATGTCCATAGTTTTTCTTTTGCGCAGTATCATTTCCTTGAAAGCATTGCAAATATGATATGGTGACGATGAGTTTTTTTCTTATCGAGATAAACCAACCTACAAAATCTAGATGGAGGCACTAGTCCTTAATGGCTCTGTATGTTGCTGTCAGGATCAATTTGTAGCTCCTCATCTTCAGCTCATTGGTGGTTTTCTTTTAACCATGCTCTTTTCCTTGGAAGCATTATGAATGCGATGTGACCCAATAGAGATAAATGTGCATGCAGGGCTGAAATTTGGCCCTGGCGTGATGAGTTATATTATTTCCTGTAATATCAATGATTTACATAGGGTCCATCCAAATGTTAACAAGCACTATAATTTTCTCAGTATCACTGTTTACTTTGATACACTTATCTTAGTGTTAGATTATGGCTTTTCAGAAAGCTCTCTAATTTATCTCCTCTACTTTTCACCTAATCTATGCACATGCACATAGAAGCTAAATGAAAGTTACTGTTAAATGATGGCAGAACTTCTAATTTTCTAATGCCCCACCTTATTCAAAGCTTAATTGAAGATCTTTATTTTGAAAACAGAGGAAGCAGCTCTCATGGAGCTTCTTCGCTTCATGTACAGCAATAAATTATCATCCACCTCAGCTCCTGCACTCCTGGATGTTCTTATGGCTGCTGATAAATTTGAGGTAGCTTCATGCATGAGGTTCTGCAGTGAGCTTCTCGGCAACTTGCCCATGACACCGGAATCTGCATTGCGTTACCTGGAGCTGCCTTGCACCATCTCAGCAGCATCCGCTATCCAGCCTTTGGCCAATGCAGCAAGGAAGTTCCTCGCCACCCACTACAAAGACATAACCAAGTACGTATCCTGAGTCCTAGAATGCCACATTATGATACTAGCAATGTTCGAAAATGCGGTCCATGCGGGCGTATATGCGTATTCGGTCCCTTGACCGAAGTGCATATGCCATATGCAGCAATATGTGGTCAAAACACATATGTGGTCTGAATATGCGGCATATGCAGCCACAAATCTGATACAATTCATGTTAATCCATGACATGTTGATGACATATTAACTCAATTTTTTCCGAGCAACTCTTATATTATCATTTACGTTGATGCATCTTTTCATAATTCTCGTATATGTTGTGTTTGTGAATATGGTATTTTTTCTCATATCCATTTTGTCCATTGTTCTCAATACTTATTACTGAACCGTTTATTGCATTTTGAATTTTCTGAACCGTTTATTGCTTTTTGAATTTTCTATCTAATGGATTTCATTCTAATTCTTCAAATAAAATATGAGATAATTGACTAACAGTTTGGCACTTTACATCTTTGTGCTTCTAATAAATTTTATATGCAAATACAATTTTCTCCTATATTTTGCGTCAAAATGTTTTGTCCCTTGGAGATACATATATGCATATAATTTTGGATGTATGATTTATATAGCTATGACTATTCTTTAGCTTTTGTTATCTATAGGATCTATATATACATTAAAGGTTTTCTTATAGTTTCCATGTGTTCCCTGTTGAATTCAAATATGTATATGTCTATGTGCATTAAATTCAAAATACACACTAAAAAATAATCAATTTATAATATCATGCTTACATATCTTATTGATTATGTTATCTTATCTGAACTTTTGATTTTGGGTTTTGTTAGATCATCATTTTTTTAATATAATCACATTTTATTATTTTATAATATTTTAAATTAAAATATTATAAACTGCACAAACCACATATACCTCCGTATACTCCTATGCATATCCGCTTACTCACTTTAGATAGCATGGCCGAACGAATACCGCATACCACATTTCTAAACCTTGGATACTAGTGTCATTCCTATAATATTTGGGTGCACTGCTCGCTTATATTTGCATTTACCTCTATACTTGTACAGGTTTCCCGAGGAAGCTATGCATCTACCTCTTGCGGGAATTGAGGCTATCCTCTCTAGCAATGACCTTCAAGTGACTTCCGAGGATGCTGTCTATGACTTTGTACTCAAGTGGGCCCGTTCTCAGTATCCGAAGCTGGAGGAACGGCGCCAAGTGTTGAGCTCTCTCTTTTTCTCTTATATCCGTTTCCCATACATGAGCTGTAGAAAGTTAAGAAAAGTTTTGTCATGCTATGATGTGGAGCATGACGTTGCCAGCAAGTTGGTCATGGATGCCCTTTTTTTCAAGGCTGAAGCCCCGCATAGACAGCGAACTCTTGCGTCTTCAGATGAGTCTGTGAACCACCGGTTTGTAGAACGCGCCTATAAATATCGCCCTGTAAAGGTGGTAGACTTTGAGTTGCCCCAGCCACAATGCATCGTCTACCTCGATCTAAAGAGAGAAGAATGCCTCAGTCTGTTTCCGTCTGGCCGTGTTTACTCTCAGGCATTCCACTTGGGCGGGCAGGGGTTCTTCCTTTCAGCTCACTGCAACACGGAGCAGCAGAGCTCATCCCACTGCTTTGGGCTCTTCCTTGGAATGCAAGAAAAGGGGCAGGTCAGCTTGAATGTGGATTACGAGTTTGCTGCGAGATCCAAGCCGACATGTGAATTCGTCAGCAAGAACAAGGGCTCCTACAACTTTTCAGGTGGGAAGGCAGTTGGCTATAGAAACCTGTTTGCTGTACCGTGGACATCTTTCATTGCCGATGACAGCCCTTTCTTCATCAATGGCGTCCTTCACTTAAGGGCCGATTTATTCATCAACTGTCTTACACAAGACTAAATGGCTGGCACAGCTTTGTGGATTCTAACACTGTCGAGAGCTCACTGACTATGGTCTAGAACCGATTTGCAAACACCATCCCCAGATCTAACCTGGTAATGTTGTTGGGAATCCATCTTTTGCCAAATGGGTTTGGTATGTGCTGCAGTCTCTGTACATCTGCTTGCAATGCCTACTGTGCAATGTCTAATTGCAATACTCTGGCTCCGGAGAGTAAAAGAGCTGCTGTAATGTAGTTTGTCATCTGTTTCCACTAGATAGTTGAAAGATCATTTCCTTTTTCTTTGCCATGGCTATGACCCCCCAATCTTTTTGGATTCTCAAAGTACATGCATTTATTTATTGTGCAGGGTGCAATGTCAGATTTGCTTGCAACCTTCGATATTAGGGTTGCCATCTTCTCTGGCAATCTATCATGCAATACTCCTGATGAACAATTATTTGGTACCTTCTGAAAACAATTGAATCCCACCCTGTTTTATATTTGTTTCTTTTCAAAATATCATTTGTACTTGTAAAATTCATGCATCTCTTGGTTAAACTCTGATTATTGAGCCTGAAGGATTAGGATTGGAGCTGAGTATTCGCAGTAGGATTGGAATCCTTTCGGATGCATATCGCGGCCCTTGCATAGAAGGATGCCCATCCGTTATGTCCTGCTACATATTAAACCAACATACCTGTCCATGAACTATCCTCCATTTTTTCAGATGATGTCTTAAAGGATCATGGAGAGGCAAAGTGATCAAAGAATGCACAGAATTTCGTTGTCCACACATTATACGGTGATGTATACATTCGCACTCGCTTCAACTGCACGAGGTTTATACATCGTATTCATTGGCGGGAGGTCAGGTTTAGAGAGTGGATAAATGTACAACCAGGCTAGGACTTGGATATTGTCAGGTTGCATTCTTACCCGGATGTTGGAAGATGGATTGGATAGGTGCAATTTAAATAGACTAATTATATTTTCTATAACTAGCAAACAGTTTAATACTGGAACCGATGCATCTAGGATCTCACACGTGCGCGTATACACATAAAATCTGAGTTATAGATACATATACTTTCAATGATATCCACATCCAATGCTGATAAAGGATGATTATAATCCCTATTGACTATCCAAGCACAAGATTATCACTTATCCTCGTTGGGTAAGAAGACCGAACACATGAGTTGCCAAAGATAGCACGGATCCTCTGCAGTACTGCAAAGGCCGGCTGCAAAGGTAGGTGCGGCGTGAACAGCTTGATCCCCTTTGGTGACTCCAGTTCTGAGACTGGCGGCTTCTGGGCCACTTCCCGGCGGGAGAGCCTTCGATGGCCGCCTTGTCATCGACTTCTTGGGTAATATTTTACGCAATTGGTTAACTTATGAGGGAGTTTGAACTTGGTTTCCAATGCAGAGCAGGCACTCGGGAATCAGGATGCCAATGCTGATGGCGCCAACTTTGCGTCATTGGCCTCCACGGTGCTGTTTACGAACACCTCTGGCTTCGTCACGGGCATCAGTCTCTTCTCGCCGGGATCCAGCTCAACCAGATGAAGGAGTTCAAGGTGAGGCTCTTCGCTACAATGGATGATAGAGGTAATTACATATCGATATATCAATATATCCATATTTAAGAACGTAAAAAGAACGATAGAATGCCTCTTAATTAATTAAATTGCAATTTTACAGGTTATCTGCCAGCAGATGACATATTCAGTAAATCCTTGTACACGATTAATATCGGGCAAAATAACTTCACCTCGAATTTAGTGACCATTGGCATAGAGGGAGTCCGGAATATCTTCCCCAAGTGGTAGAGCAGATTGCTTGAACCATACGTGCGAGTCCAATCAATATTTCAGATCATACGATTCGAAATTCAAGTGTAAAAAGATGTATATGACCCGAGTTGGTATATTTCCAGGAGCTATGGAGGACGGATTTTTCTTGTCTTCAATCTCGCGCCGATAGGCTGCTACCCGACCTTCCTCGTGGAGCTCTCTCACTCCGAGAATGACCTGGATGCCTGGCCCTGTTTGGTTGGAGAATAGGCCCTGGAATAAGGGGCCAATTCTCCTCCCGACATGATTTCCAATGGTACGATTATTCCCCATTATTCCATCTTATTTCACTTTTATTCCTATCTTTATCCCACTTTACCTACCTTTATTTCACCTTATTATCCTTATTCCTATCCTCCAGCCGAACAAAGAATAAACCCTTATTCTCCTTATTCCCCGTCCTTATTCCTGCTTATTCTCCTACCGAACGGGCCCATAATGCATGACCTCCTACAACAAAGTGGTGCTCTCTTGCAACAAAATGCTGCACTAGGCGCTCCGATGGACTCGGACCATGCTCCCGGATGTGCAAGTCGTGTACGTCGACACTAGCTCCTACATATTGGACCTCTTCAGGAAACACCATGAATTCTGTACCACGTCCATCTCAACGAATCAATCATATGCCCATTTTTGGATGACATAAAATTTAAATTTATTCCTTTACTAAAAGGGTTTTTTCCTTTTCAAACCATGAAATTACATAGAGACTGATGGGGGACGGGCAACAAGCTGCGCCACCAATCCCTTTTGAATGGCAAAACCAATTCTTTGAAATACAATATCCATAGACATGGGGACCATAACATTGTTATGCATAATTTTTTGGACCCTCTTAAGGAGCTCTACCGCTTCAGTTGCCAAGAAACCAAAAGTGTCAAAATCGAATGGGATGAAAACATGTTGATTGTCAATACAAGCCTTCTCATGTTTGACAACTTTAGCTGAGGCGGCTTTCTGTGCAGCGCATCCCGCAATGAAATCCTCTTTTATCGGACCAAATAATGGAGAAACTCCCATTAAATCAACGCATATATGTTTTCCTCCAGCCCATCCAAAAATTAAGACATCTGCTGGTCTAAGTGTGGATCTTCCTTCTTGTGGACCAATCAAAAAATTCACAGGTGCTTCTTTCTTTGAAGAAACTACATCCTTCCTGAGTACATCATAAAGGACATCCCTGAATAGATCATGTCTATATTTAAAATCTGGGAGTTTACGGCAATGAACCACATGCTCTCCAAAGGCGTCCAACCAAGCTTTATGGCATACTGAACATGGTTCATCAGCTGTGAATAGAGGAATCATCAACCGATATCTTAAAATAGTACGATACTCAACAGGTGACATATGCATTCCAAGGCCATTTATAGGAATAGCTAGAAGGAAATCTTGAGCATGGTCAGATTGCAAACATCGAAAAATTACCTTTTGTCTAGCAGTCATGTCAAACTCAACGTCAATTTCTTTAACAATTTTGCTAAAAAGGGAACTCACCAAAGCATTATAGGCTTTAGGGGGACGGTATCCTTGTTAGAAAAAAAGTAAGATCTAAAGATGGAAGTGTGACATGTAGGCCATCCAAGGCATCTAGAAAATCAGAATACATATCATATATCCCACTATCTCGTAAAATATGATCTTGAAGTACCCAAGATTGAGCTCTAGAGGCCACAAAGGCATATGAAGAAGCCTTAATAGCAGAGTGCAGACCTAAGCCACCGAGCCCGCCATTGAAGGTCTCAAAGAAAGGACATCCACAAACCACAATATCCTCAATAGCTCCAATTAGCCCTTTGTCAAAAAATATAATAGCTTGCTCCATGTATGCAGGTTGACATGTCCTTAAGCCAAAAATGAGCTTGACTGAGCCCATGCAAGATAGCAATAAAAGAAGCTCACTTTGTGGGTCATCCAACTGGGGAAGTAATTGCATTAAGTTAACAGCTTTGGTGACCCTCCTCATAGTAATTTATTCATCTTTCTTAAAACACTTGAAAGTAGGACTATTTTAACGAACATGAACATGTTCGTATTTGATTAGAGTTCATTCCATAGCACTTTGGAATAACGTTCCTTTCTTTCAAAACAAGCTAAACATGATCTTGGAAGTTGTGTAATTAATTGTCGAGTTGAAATTACATACTTGTAAGATAACATCCGACCCTGAATATAAGCTTGGGACCCTTTTTTTTTTGGCAAGGTTGATGCATAGGATTAAAGCTTGCTGCGGACATGGAGGTGGCACCTGCAACTTCAACCTCAAGCTGTACTGTGGGAATACTAACATGGTGATCGGCAGCATCACGGTGACCGCAACGGCTTGCGCGAACCCGGAGATGTACGTGAGCTGGGACGGGATCCATGCCACGGAAGCCGCGAACAGGCTCGTTGCCTGGGCCATCCTCAACGGCACATACTCGGACCCTCCTTTCCCCAGTCCGATCTGTGCCCCCTGAGCCCAATCAGTGGACTCTTCAGATCAAGTTGGTTCCTTCTGGTTGAGTTGCATCTGAAACAACAGTTTGATTTATGAAGTGTAATCTACATGTTTCATATGATAATTTAGATATACATGTGTGGGTGAACTGCAAGCTGCAATCATATTCAAGCTAAACAGTTACAAGTCGACCTAAGAGGTCGCAAATCAATAGGCAAAGTGGAAGTTACGTAGAAATTGATGGGAGACAGGCAACAAACTGCGCCGCCAATCCCTTTTGAATGGCAAATCCAATCCTTCGAAATACAACATTCATAGACTTAAGAACCATAACATTGCTATGCATGATTTTTTGAATCCTCTTAAGAAGCTCCACTGCTTCACTTGCCAAGAACCCATAACATTACAAGTCATATTACATCACTCCATTTCTCACCCAAAATTTATACCAATCAATCTTCTTAGTCCCCTCCTCGCTCATCTGATCGATCAACATGACTATCGAAAAAATCCGATCCGTAGAATTTAAGTTTTTGAAAAATCTCAGAAGCTTTCGCCGCCGCTCTCCAACGATGGCCTCGTCCTCGTCGACCCCGCGACCGGCAGCCTACTGCTCCCCACCCTGACACTCCGCAACATCTCCTCCTCCGCCGACCGCCTCTCCATCTCTTCCCTCCTCCGCCTCCTGATTGCCCTCACAGCGCACACCGTCCCCGCTCCAACCCCCGATACCACGACAAGGGCCACCGTCCACTGCATCACCCACGCCTTCTCAACACCACCGCCGTGGCCGCCTTCCTCCCCCACCTCCCTCTCCTCCTCCGCCACCATGACCGTGAAATGCCCGTCCCCACGGGCGGTACACGTGTCGGGGAGGTGCAGGTCGCTGAAGATCCGTTGCCCCTCGGGCGTGTACCTCACGCACATCAGCGTGACGTTCCGCGTGGGTACGCTCACAAACTGCACGCGGATGGGTTCATCGCCTGTCGCGACGAGCGAGAGCCGGCGTGTGAGATTGGGGGAGGATGAGGAGGAGGGGATATCGTACGCGAAGAGGCCGAAAACAGGCGTGAGAATGGAGAAACGCGGGATGTCGTAGGGATCGGGCGGGTAATTAGAGACGGAGACGAGAGCGAGGCGGGTGGTGTAGGGGTGAACGGCGGTGCGCGGCGGGATGGAGAAATGGGTGAAATTGGCACCGCGGAGGTAGATGCTACCGGCGCGAAGGCGGACTACGGTGGCGATGAGGCCATGGGGAGTGGAGGTGGGGAGAGGGACAGGGCGGGGGATGCCCGAGCGAGTGGAGGAGGAGAGTGCGGCGAGTGCGGCGGAGGAGACGGTCGTGTCGAGTGGGGAGGCGGTCACGACGGAGACGGTGACGGCGACGAGGAGGAGGAGGAGGGATTGGTGGTTCATTATGGATCTCCCATCGGAGAGAGATCCGGATCTCTCCGGTGGGCGATGTGGGAAAGATCTCTCTGTTGGACATATGAAGAGCCGGGAATGGAAAAGGGCGTAACGGAAATAACAGACTTGGATTGGCAGTCATGACTGCCGAATTGGTTAACCAATTCCGCCTATTTATGGTTGAACCAGCTAAGATGTTCATAAACATTATCCTAGAATAATAAATGTTAATATATGATCGATGTTCGCGTCATGTTGACAAGACTTATTTTGCTAGTATCTAATAAACTTTTGCCGTGCGTTTAAATCAACTGAACAAGAATGAGAGATAAACCTCACTTATTTCTTATTTCTCATCCGGACAAGGTCAAAAGAGATCTCCACAATGCAAGGACATGTTTGTTATTTTCATAAATGAATAAAATGATTTAGTTTAATAATGTTCCAATTTAGGATTATTAAGCAATATAATAGGTGATTAAACAAATATTCAATGATGTAATAATCTAAATCTATCTTGGACATACCATTACATTATCCAAGAACTAAATTTTTAACATCAAAAATGACAAAACGTAAGATTTGAAAATAGCATAAAAATAAAGCATCTACGTGAAGAAACAATAAGCGTAAATAGAGTTAGGATCATAGATCATCGAAGTGTCCATGCTGATTCTTGTTTAAGAAGATTTCGCCCCTACTTTAACGATGCATTGGGTCACAATCCGCTCCTAGGATTCGATGTTATACGATCATTGCCAACACATTCTGACATCGATCGTGCTCAAAAGCACTTCATATATGCAACAACCGAGAGAATCAACGTGAATTACCTAGCGAGAGAACACGGAAGAATGAGTGTACATGCTTGATACATGTCTCACAAGAGAGGCGTCATCGTAGAGAGAAATGTGTAACACCCCAACCTCGAAACATAGTTCCACATCCAAAACTCTCGACGTGCGGATGTGTGTTATAAGGGGTGGGGGTTACTACTTGACAACTTGGGTTAAGCATTTTGGGTAGTTGTCAACGGGTCCATTCGGGTCTGAACCCAATAAATTGTCAGGGTTAGGTCTCTCTGTTAACGGATCGAGGTCCTAAACTCATGACGTTACAAATGGTATCAGGGCGAGTTTCCTCTGATAGTGGAAAGGGCTATCGGAAGGGACTTAAGCCCGGAGCGTTCAACTGCCACTGTCACTGGGAATACGCCATGGGCCATATTGCAACGAGGAAGTTGCCAACATAAGTGGGAAATGTCGTAACACCCCAACCCCAAAGCATAGTCTCACATCTAAAACTCACGAAGTGTGGTTGTGGGTTATAAGTAGTGGAGATTACTACTTGATAACTTGGGCTTAAGCATTTTGGGTGGTTGTCAATGGATCCATTCAAGCCCGAACCCAATAAGTTATCAGGGTCAGTTCTCTCCATTAACGGATCGATGTCCTAAGCTTAGGACGTTACAAATGGTATCAGAGATAGAGTTCCTCTAGGTATAAGATATCTGCAATAAATAGTGACACAAAATTGAGATGAGCAGATTCAAACCTCGGTATTGCTTACAACTTGTTGATCTTTTAGTTTTTTTGAATTAGATGATCGCTCATTATGGAATTGAGGTGAACAAAGACCATGAAACTTCACCATATAGTGAAATGATCAAGTATACACAACAATAAGTACAACATGAGTTGATGATATCGATGACTCAATAGTAAAAGCATCAAGCATATGGCTTTGATAGACTTACTCTGAGACTTTCTATATATGACAACCCACTCATCTTTGAGGGAGAACAAGAGATGGAGAAAATTAAGCATTATTGGATACAAGAGTTAGCGGTGATATTGAAGGTACCGACTATCTTAAGGAGAAGGATATAATCTACGAGACATTTTGGCCTGGAAGATAGATCAAATAAGTAGTTGATCGAGTTCAAGAAATTCTCCTTTTCAAAGATGCTTGTCATTAAGTGGCTTTATTTTATTTAAATCTCAGTTGAATGTTTCATCTTTGAGACCCAAATGATGGTAAGAGATCAAGATTATTAGATCTTTTACTTGTGAATAAAATGATTAAAGAGTGTGTGATAAAATTCAGGAGCCCTAGAGAAGTATAAAAGCGTATATGTATATATAAAAAGCAAGTGAACTATCATCTAAGTATTGCATAACATATCTGTACAATATAATTAGCATAATCATCTCAGACATATCTTAGAGATATGGATGCGGTATGGGAGAAGGAAACATCAATTTAGACAACCATTCAAGATCACCTCCTTATATAGAGATTAATTTTTCCATTGATATTTTTCGAGATTACATTCTCATACGAGAATGATTTCCCCCATTGATATTTTTTGAGAAGTCATCAATTTCAAGGACTTTGTATATAATGACACATGAGAACTTGAAGAGTTAAAGAAGCAATTACAAAATTTAGTTGGATAAAGTGACTTGAGGGATTAATATGTACTACTTTGGATCAATGATCTATTCATTTGATGATGGAAAGGAAAGATCTTTCGAAAACCAGTCTGCATCTAAGTTATCATTAACCAATAATTTTGTAATTATGGGTTGGCCATTGTGAATTGTTTTACCACGTATTTTATCTCATAAGCGATGTCGCGATTTCTACATAGCTTATGAATATGATTTTTCGAGAATATCCTGATAAACTTACGATCATAATTGTGGATAATATTATTATATACTTCAGTGATTTGGAAAAATACTAAGTACATCTCGATATTACATTTGAAACCTTTTGTGAGCATTATCTTTATGCAAAGTACTCTAAATGTAACATCTTGTTGGACAAAATCATACCTTAGTCTTGTCCCATTTAAAGATGATATTGAAACTGGCCTAATCAAGACGAGAGCTCCAATGTCTTGAAGTCAGTTGAGGACTATTTTAGACATTTATAAATTTCAAGGATTATAAGATATATCAATGATTCATGTAGAATTTCCCACATATTGCAATAACAATGACAAATCTAAGTAGAGAGGATGCAAAGTTGTACATTTAGAGGAGTGTGAAGTTTGAACTAAGTTTTCAAAACTTAAAATAAAAACTGACCACAACTCTGACCGTGAGCTTACAACTAGGAGTAGAGGTTTTGTGGTCTACAATGATACATCCGGGAGCGTTTTTTATGAAAGTGATATTGCTCATACATCACGTCAACAAAAACTACAATAGACTAATTATCCTACTTGAGAGTTGGAGTTAGCAGTGATAGTATTTTCTCTAAACATTTGATAACATTAGATATGCAATGGAAAAAAGCTGCATTTAGAAGGACCAAGGTAACATAAAAAATGCCAATCTTTCAAAGATAATTGAAACGCTGAAAAAAGAAACACCCGATTTTTTCATAAATTGAATTTAAAGATGTAAGATACTATAATAGAAGTGTCATATGGTCACAATGAATTTTATTACAACATTATCAAAGATAAAGAAACACCTTTATGATATCATCTGGGTGATCGTGTACCACATCATCTCAGGTCTCTAGTTGAGGTCTGAGGCTTTTTCTATCGCAAAGAGCTTCGTCATTGTTTTCGGCTTGGGCTTTCGACTTGAACCAGAAAAAAGAAAGGTGAACCTGGTTCAGAGAACGCGATAGCCCCTTTCCAAATAGGGGTAACTTTTTACATATTCACTTGGATTAATCTACCATGAGTTTGGTTGAATTGTATGACGTTGAGATTATCAACATATATGGTGTTCAACGTCAATTGTCAATTGTGTCAATTGAAAGGCTTTAAGGGTGCCATCAACACTCAATTTTAGTTAGCACTTTTTGTCACCTAAACATAGGTGAGAACATATTTGAGACAAAAGCTAGTCATACTAGTAAGATGAATGTGGAACAAAAAAATGAGTTTCAAAAGAAAATCTACGATCTTCGGTATGCCTCATTATTAAGAAATTTCGAGGGCGAATTTTTTTAAGAGGGTAGATTGTAACAACCGATATTTATACCATTTCATTTTTTTCCAGTCACTAATTATAACTGAATTTTAATACCAATTAAGGGTGAGTTAAATTCCAATTGAGGAGATTGTAATACCCCGTTAACCTCTCTCTTTAATCACCATAAAAGCCCAATGACCTCTCAATTCCCACGTCATTGCCCATCCCACTTTTCTTAGCGTATTAGAGAGGAAGAGAATTACAGAGAGAGAGAGAGGGCATGCCAAACGGATTTTCTTCTTTGTAAGAAATGATAGTGACGCCTCGGAGGAGCGCATGAGCTCGCTATGTCGAAGAAGCCGCGTGTGTATGCGCGCGAGTTCAAGGGATACATATCAGATCCGAGGTATGTATCGGCATAGGATTCTCGTATACGTATGATTTGCTTTTGAACAAGATATCCAAAAGTAGATGTCAGATCTTTGTTAACACACATGTATGCTGCCTCGATTTAGAATAGATCGAAAAATCTATGCTATATGCATGTGTCGGTTTCTAGAATGATATTTGTATGATGACCTGAATTGAGATAAGACATCTGCATGTATGTATGAACTTAGGAATGCTACATTGCAATTTGATGATTGCCTTCTATATATCCGTAATTGTGTCCATTGTCGTCATAACATCAAAAATCAAGCATGTATTCCATCACTGTAGATCTACACGAGGTGGTAATAAATTTATCTACGGTCGATATATGCATTTAGTTACTAATATTGGCCATGTTGCTCTATAATTTTATTGCACGGAAAAAAACCACTTAGTATAAAGATCTACAAGCCTTGATTTAAATAAAAGATAATAATGTATTGTGTCTTCCCATGAGTTTAATGTATTTTATTAATTACATATGAATTTAGGTAGATTAATAATTAGTTGGTTTGTGAATAATATTTTTTGATGTTAATTTTTCTTATTAATGTTCATATCATTGTCAAGAATCAAAATAATTAGAAATCGTGGAATGAGAAGATGACTGTTTTGTAAATTATGTTTCTATAATACCTCTAGAAAATAAAATAACACGATATTTATTGGCACATTGAGATAAATAAATCACTCATGTTAGTACTGGCGAGGCTATCATGCCAATAATTCATGTACATTAATTAATATACATCATAATTGTTACACAAAAATTAGCTCATGCATCATTGTAATATCTATGCATGTATTAAATAAACATATTCCTTCACTACAAAATGTGTAACCTAATTTTTGATCCATGAATGTTAATGTTACGATTAGATGTGCAAACATAATCGATGAAGTAATTGTTACACTTATATCGTGATAATTAACTTGTTGCAGTTTATATGGTAGAAGAACTTTGTATATAAATAATTACATTTAATCCCATGACCCCATGGTCATTTATTCTGTCTCATTGGTTACGTAGAATACATGTGTAGCTTAATTGCAAATTATTATATTTAATCCATCTTGAGAAAGAATGAAAATAGCATGGTAGGTCAAGTTTATGGAGTGATTATGGTTATAAACTATTGATTATGATAATATGATGGTACGCTTCTTAGAAGGATTTATTATTGAGAACGTGTTACATTGAAAGAGATTGCGTGTTATAAGTGGTGGAGATTACTTGTGCTTAAGTATTTTGGGTAGTTGTCAACGGATCCATTCTAACCCCAACCTAATAAGTTGTTAGGATTAGTTCTCCCCGTCATTAGACCGAGAACCTATGCCCGGGACATTACAAAATGTCTGGAGACGTGTCTCCATAATCACAACATTTAAGGAGACGCTCGTTAGAATTAATAAAAGTCTGAAAATCTGAAATGATTATTAAAATTTCAAAAGTTTGGATTTTAATGTAATCATATAAATTAATTTATCCAAATAAATATAAAATAAATCGTAGAAAAATTAACGAGTCAAGAAATCCCTCCTAGCCTACAAATGATTACAATATGATCATATCTTTCTTCCCATAATTTACCCATTCTTCAAATTTAGAAATTCTAATGAATAATTAATCACTCAATCGATACCGTTACTCCATAGAAGGATAAGAATATATGGTCAATAATTAACCAAAATTGGAATGACAAGAATATATAATGGCCGATAAATGGGGAGAAGGACTTGTGTAGTTTGTATGCTATTTTGTAAATAATTTTTATTATATTATATTTGGTCATTATCTCTGACATTGGACTCGTGCATGTGTATGATATTAATTGTAAATGTTTTACAAGGTTTGTCATTTAAATCAAGCTTGCAAAAATCGGCCGACTAGACCGACTAGTCAGCCCGATTAAACGACTCGGTCACCTGGTCGATCCGATTAAGGCTATTCGGCCATTAGTCGGGTACGCCGATTAGTCGGGCCGACTAGTTGGTCTAGTCGGCTGACTAATCAGCCGATATTTGCAAGATGGGTCCGGGAACCCGATAACCGAATACCCATGTGTATTGGGATTTTAGGTTACCGTTAGACAATAACCTAAACCTACGCGTACCCGACTCTTCGACCCTCCCAAGCGATCTCCCCACGCTCCATCGCTACCGCCTGCTTCGACCCCGACCACCGCCAGCTGCTCGGGTCGCCACCTGCTCCGACTCCGATCGTCGCCAGCTGCTCGGTAGCCTCCAGTCGCCGCCTGCTCCAGTCGCCTCCTGCTTCAGTCGCCGCCTGGGCGATTCAAACTCGGTTAGGGTTTATTTTTTTGCTTTCTTTTTAAAATATTTCATTGCTTTGATGGATATTAGTGTGTAGAATATGTAGATGATGTTAGAACTCATTTTATCTTTGAGTTTGAATAGTAATCTCTATTTTTTTCAAAAATAAATAAGAAATCATATATGATTAGTGTGTAGATGATTAGTGTGTAGATTATGCATTTCATCACAAAGATTTGAGCCTCACTTGAAATACATGGTTGTTGAGTCATGTATATTGCATCTATAAGCATAATGTTTAAGTGCATTAGTTTATCATTTCTAACATAAAATTGTAGGAGAACTATTGAATTTATTTTTTAATAATAAATGCATTTGTAGATTTCGTAACTTATTTTTCTTATTTAAATGCAAATGCAATTATGTGTTCTTATGTAAAGTTGTAATTTTGTAGATTGTTTTTGACAATGTAGATGGCAACACCCCCATGAGTGTCGTTTCTGGTAGCGACTCATCCTTCTATGTACCGCCAGGATCAAGTGATCCTGCGTGGCAATTTGGATACCTTTCAAATCATGTGGATCCGAACACGGTTACTTGCAGGTTGTGCAAGAAGGTGGTGAAAGGAGGGGTTTTTAGGTTCAAGCAACATCTTGCACACTGTAAAGGCAACGTGGCTGGATGTCCTAAGGTAGACGAAGAGACAAAGAAGATGATGATATCATACTTGGATGATGTTGCTAGAAAGAAGAGTCAGAAAGCCATTGAGGTTGCTGAAGATGATATTGGCATCGATGGAGATGCTGGATCTGATAAAAGACATCGATCTTCTGAATCTATGGAACAAACTATCGTCGTTCAAAGAACACGCCAGATGAGCATAAAAGATGCTTTATCGAAGGACCATTGTGAAAGGGTTGCCTCCTATATATGCAACTGGGCATATACATCGGCGATCCCTTTCAATGCATTGACCACGAAGCAGTTCAAGCAGATGGTGGAGGCAATTGGAATGTATGGTCCAGGTATGAAGACTCCTACGAGATATGAGATTAGTGGCCTATTTTTGAAAAAGGCGGTAAAGAAATTATCTGATGACTTGCAATATCATCGAATTACATGGAAGAAGACAGGATGCTCTATAATGACTGATGCATGGATGAACATGCGAGGACAGAGCATCATGAACTTCCGTGTCAATTGCTCCTTGGGGACTTCATTTTTGAAAGTCCATAGATGCTTCTGATGAAACACACACCGCTGAGTACATCTTTCAGCTTGTGGATGAGCGCATAACTGAAGTCGGCGTAGAGAATGTTGTTCAAGTTGTGGCAGATAATGCTTCAGCGAATAAAGCAGTAGGGAGATTGTTCCTCACAAAATATCCCCATATATGGGGGACTTCCTGGGCGGCTCATTCCATTGATCTTGCTTTGGAGGAGATTAGCAAAGATTCGAAAGTGAAGAGCACTGTTAAAATGGCAAGGACGCTCACAATTTTTATTTATGCTCACACTAAAACTTTGAGCTTGATGCAGAAGTTTACAAACAAGAGAGACATTGCTAGACCAGGGCAAACGAGGTTTGCTACTACTTTTCTCACTCTTGAAAGCATTCTAGAGAAAAAAGACAAGCTCAGGTTGATGTTTTCGTCAGATGAGTGGAGGGCCTGCAAATGGTACAAGACCAAAAAGAGAGAACAAGCGACGTCCATAGTTTTCAGCGCTATTCTTTGGAACCACACCGCATTTGCAATCAAAATTTTTACACCTTTGGTTCGTCTATTACGTGTGGTTGATGCAGATCGGTGCCAATCCATGGGCTTTGTTTATGGAGGGCTTGAACAGGCAAAGAGAGAGATAATTGCATCTTTTAATAGCGTGGAGACATCTTATAAGTTTTTTGTGCACTCTATTATCTCCAAGATCAAGGGCATGCTTGACACTCCATTGCATCTAGCGGCTTACTTTTTGAACCCATACTTCTTTTTCACGGAGTGTGGTGGAGATGCATATATTGTGGTGAAGAGAAGTTTCATGTATTGCATGGAAAGATTTTATCCAGATTTGGATATACAAGATGCTATCACCACAAAGGAGCTTCTAGATTATGGACATGGTCGTGGGTCATTTGGGAAGCCATTAGCCGTGAGACAAAGGATGAGAAATGACGAAAATTTCGATCCAGGTATTTCAGACATTATTTTCAATTAATGTCATTTGGATCATCGTTGATTTCATTGACTTAACCAATTTTATGTTTTATTAGCTAATTGATGGTACAATTATGGAGACGAAACACCACATTTGAAAGACATGGTCATCAAAATCTTGAGCCTGACTTCTGCATCCTCTGGATGTGAGCGCAACTGGAGTACGTTTGACTCGGTAATGACTCTAGTGACCCACCTAATAGAAATACTAGTAGTAAATTACTAATTGATATAGTCATTAGTCATAATTTTTGTAATGTTGCTTACAGATCCATACCAAGAAGAGAGGAAGATTAGAGACAAAGAAGCTAAATGATCTTGTGTGTGTTCGTTTCAATTCCAACCTGATGGAACGTCATCTTGAGAAAGGAAAAGATCCTCTTTCCTCTCGTGATCGTGCATATTTACGTGAATGGACTGGAGAGGTCAATGTACAAGGTCAAGATGAGGTCTTTCCAGGTTCTGGATTGACTTGGGGTGCAGTGGCTCATGCAAGTGGTGCTGAAGAGAATTTGGAGCTGAGAAGAAGCCAACGAGGTAAACATGGCAGGGGAGCTTCATCTTCGAGCTCAAATGTTGCACCTATAAATGAAGAAGAGGAGGAATTTCTACCCGAAGACATAGATGAAGAAGAAGATGATGAAGATGAAGAAGAAGAAGAAGAAGAGATTGTTTTGGATGACGACCTTGATGGAGATGAATGACTTTTTATTTGATGCTTCATGCTTGCTTGAATTATTTTTGTTTTGACATGTTGTATATATTAGTGAACATTAGCTAATGTTATGTAGCAAACATTTGTTCTTAACTTGCTGCTTTTATAACTCTTATAGAATTGAAAATAGCTAAATCTATGAAAATTTATGATTGAGTATATATATAAAATAGTTTATATATTTAAAATAATAAAAAAAAATTCAAAATCGACTAATGCCAGACTAAATCTGATGAGTCGCCTAACTGCCGACTAATCCTTAGTCAGTGACCCGACCGATCGAGTACCGACTGCCGACTTCTGCAACCTTGATTTAAATATGAAATAAAAAAAGTTACAAATATTATTGACACATTTTGTAAAGGTACAATTACAAAAGAAACCCATTCTATTTTAATTATATAATTTTTGACTCAAATTCTAATAACAACGAAATCAATATCTATCAATTTTAACTAATGTAAATCAAGATATTTGAATTTAGCATCTACATTGCATTAGAGATGACAACGATCAGATATGGATCGAATATATGTATAATCATATCCTTATCCATTTTAAAATACGAATACGAACGCGGATACAAATAGTGACGGATGTTAAAAACGTGCTGCCATATCTTTGAAAATGAATACGAGTATAAAACGGATATGAATCGGATTCGAATAATAACGGAAATTTTTAATAGATTAACTAAAATATAATGTTTAGGATAGTTTACACATAAAATAGAATACCAGATCTCGTAATTTTGTAACGATTATATCAACAATGGTGAGTACAATCATAAAATATTGTTACGCACAGTTGTAAATAAATATATTACTATACTTATGTACGGGAACGAATATACGAATACAAATATTAACGAATATCAAAGTAATATCCATATCCGCATCCACTTTAAAACGAATAGAAATACAAATGTCAAAATATGTATAAAACGAATACGATAGCGAATCAGATACGAATATATTCACGTTCATTTTCATCCCAAATCTACATACATCAATCTAAAATTCCAAATATGTTTAGCCATCGATTCTATACTGTTGGTCGACAGAATACGTGTACTTTCAGAATAAATAATTATCATTCTTTATATTAAATTAAGAATAAGTAATTGCTTAAGTCAAATTCAAGACACAATAGGATAGAGTAAGTCATCCTCTACTATACCATAATATTCTCCTTAAGATCTCCTTAATCACTTTATTGGATTGTCAGATTTCCCCTTTGGTAGTTACGATGGACATTGCTTTGATACCAACTTCTGATGGTTCGGAGAAGATGATTGGAACGATCCCTTCGAATATCAAGAAATCTGCGACTGGGTCCTTAGCGTGGAGAGTGTAGAGTACGATAGCTTCCTTCAAACTTTTGGGCGACATATGGCTTTACAAATCGACCATTTTTTGTTGTGTTTTGCACTTATCCTAGGTATCATTTGTCGCGATCGGACTCTAATGGTTAAGGCATGCCTACTCGGTCTGTATATTTGTTTGTGCCTTGTGCATGTGCGAACCCCTCACCTCCTTTCTGTTAAAACTCAGACGATTCCTTTTGGGGGCGGTTAGAGCCCTAGGGGTTCTACCGTGCTTGCATTTTGCTTAATAAATGAATGCCCTTCGAATAGTTTTTAAAAAAATCAACCATTATGTCTCTATTTACATTATTTATCCACTCATTATCTCATGTACCTATTAAACAAGAATGAGAGATAAACTCACTTATCCCTTATATCACCTTATTCCATATTTCTCATTTGAATGAGAAACGAATAGGGAGAGGTATGGAGTAAGGGAGGTTTATCTTAAATATTATTGCTTGCTTGATTTGAAAGACAAAAAAATAAATAAACGAACAATATAGAGATTTTTACACTAAGAACCTTGAAAATTTTGTAAATTACCTTTTTCGACCATGTATTCATTGTAGTTATCACCTAAACCCTCAAACTTGCTAACTCTCACATTATAGATCCTGACGGACTCTGTGGTTAACTCCCGGAACGATTGTAGTATAACAATTATCATATTTGCAGGATTTAGGTAATAATAACAAAGAATACAAGGCCGAGTCAAAGTTTTCAGAATTTGTGGTCTAAAAATCACAATAATAAATGATATAATAAAAAATAACCACTTTACTCCGAGATAAATTATTTTGGATTGTAATATCTTTTTTTATTTATAGGATTCAAACTTGATCCTTTAAAGTGAGAGTCACTGTTTCTACCACCCGACCATTAGAGGGGTTCTTTAATCACTTATCCCTTATATCATCTTATTCAATATTTCTCACCTGAGAAGATATCGTTTAATGAAGGATAAAGAATAAGGAGAGGTATGGAGTATGAGAGGTTTATCTTCAATATTATTGCTTGTTTGATTTGAAAGACAAAAAATAAATAAGTAAATAATAAAGAAATTTTTACACCATGAAACTTTAAAACTTTGTAATTTACCTTCTCGATCATGTATTCATTGTAATTATCACCTAAACCCTCCAAACTTGCCAAGTCTTACATTGTAGATCCTGACGAACTCTGTGGCTAACTCCTGAAATGATTGTGGTGTAACAATTAGCATGTTTACATGATTTAGGTGATAATAAAAAAAATACAGGGTCGAATCAGAGTCGTCAAGATCTGATTTCACGCATTCCAGCCTACACTCGTACAACTCCGTCCGTCTACTAATCCTGCTTGTGTTGTTGGGCGTGGGTCTGTTTCCAAGTTTCACAATTTGTAGCCTAAATTTCCAATAATAAATGATATAATAAAGATATAACAACCTTACTCTGAAATAAATTATTTTGGATTCTAATAACTTACAGGAGACCTTCAGTCCACCTTGTCCTCATCCAAAACATTGCTTAAAAATTTGGGATTTTTATCCGGCAGACCCTATAAACTTTGCCAATTACCTCCACGACATTTGAAACAACCTAATTCCTCCCTCAACCCCGTAAACTTGCCAACTCTTACCCCATGAACCCTCTGGGTAACCTGTTTGAAGCCTGTGAGGGTTCTTGGGATAATTTACAAGGTCGATGGGGTAATTATATTGTGCAAAAGGTCATTGAGGTAATTGGCAAAATTTATAGGATCTGCCGGGTAAAAATTCCAAAAAAATTACCTCGAGGCAAATTACCAAAAGTATCCCACCAAATATATAACAATGTTGTGGTTTGGCGTTTCTCCACCCACAAATTACCACCTAAATAAGAAAGCAATGAAATCTACCCCCACCACCACCGCATCGGTCATCAGTCATCACTGCCCTCATCAAAGCGATCTTTCTTCCCCCCGAACACCGAAAGAGTACCACTAAACAAAAACACCTCCATTTCCGGCACACACCCACAGGGCCGCAGCACACCTTCGACTTAGAACGACCACGACCTCCACTCCTCCAATCCCCTCCCGCCACGTCGGATCCCACCCCCTCCCCCCTTCCCGCTCGCACGTCATAATTCAACCCCACCCGCTCCGTCGTCGCACTCGCATGACGGCATCAACCTCCCCCCACCCCCTCGTCCGATCCCAAACCCTAACGCCAACCTCCTCGAGAACGCTAATCCCCTCCCCGGCGATCGAGATCCCGCGCGATGCAGGGCCGGGGGTCCGCCGCCCGCCTGCAGCTCCGCTCCCCGATCTCCACCTTCATGTTCGCCATGCTCGCAACCATGGCCTCCTTCTACGTCGCCGGCCGGTGAGCCCTGATCCGTGTCCCTTTTGGAGTCGCGCAGATCCAATTGACGGGTTTCGTCTCGTGATTTGGTGCAGGTTGTGGCAGGATGCCGAGAATCGGGCTTATCTGGTCAAGGAGCTCGACAGGAGAACCGGTAAGGTATGGGGATCTCTCTCGGACTTCACGTTTGGCGGTTTTCGCGTGAAAATATCGGATCCATTTGATGGTGTGAGGGTTTTTCTTATTCTTTTTTCCTTTTGTTTTGGTTTTAGGGGCAGTCGGCGGTTACTGTGGATGATACTCTGAAGTTGCTGGGATGCAGGTGAGGATCGAGTAATGGTGTTGTTAGTAGTGATTTGAGGAGTTGCTTCTGTGTGATTCACCTGGATTTGGTTCGGGGTTTGTTCAGGGACCGGAACAAGAGACTGGTGGCTCTGGAAATGGAGCTCTCAGCAGCGAGGCACGAAGGGTTCATTCCGAAGCACTCGTCAGAGAGCACGGGGAAGAGGATGAAGGTCATTATAGGGATAATGACGGCATTCGGCAGGAAAGGCAATAGGGATGCCAGCAGGAAATCGTGGGTCCCAAGAGGTAGATATTGCTGGATTTTGTAGTTCGTTGGCAGTGTTGCGGCATTTTTTGTAAGCTGAGTGTTGGATTATGCTGTTATATGTAGTGAAATGTATCTGCTTGATCAAAAACTCAAAATTTTCCATGGATCTCGTATTTGGCCTGGACCTAGTTTAAGCTATGTATTCTTACATGGATTATCTGCATGCAACTAGGCTAGGCATGACAAAATATTGACACGGGCTCACTTGTTGGCATGATCACGTAGAGGAGAAACTTCTGACCTTAACTAAAGTTGCAGACTTTGCATGGATAAATCTCCTTCCACACAAGAATAACATCACCGACAACACAATGTCTTTTTCACTGTAAATGTGGTCTATTACATGGATTCATTGCTTCTCTATATACATCTGATTTGGATCATACCTAACCTTAGATATGAAAATGTCACAATTCTTCTTCATCAAGTCCTTGAAGTATTTCTTTAATCTTTCCTTCCCATTTGGCAAGGCATTCTCCTAGCTTCATGTGCCTTTGAAACATGGTTCAGATTTCGCTAAATATCGGTGAAATTTCGCCGAAATTAAATTTCGGACCTTCGGTTTTGACATGGGACCGAAATTTCGAGCGAAATGCCGATATGGGGGTCTTTCTTCGCAAATGTTGCTTGATTTGGGCGAAATGTGACAGAAATTTACCATAATTTCATTGAAATTTCGGTCAAATTTTCTTTCGGCATGGTATCGATAGGATATCCGATATCGAAATTTAAATCCTAGTTTTGAAAAGGTGCAGAACCTTCTTCACCACTGTCCAAACCTTAGAGGTTTGCTCATTTTATCTTTATTAAATGCCACGGAAGCTGACAAAACTTAAGATTTTTTAAATGTTATTTGTATTTCCAAAAGATGCAACATTTGTGAATGCCTTTTAAATTTATGTTGTTGATCCAAAGGATGCATCTTTTAATTGAATGAGAGACTATATTAATCCTCTCCCTTCCCTTGAATGTCTTTGTAATTATAACACGAATAATGAAAAATATAGTATTTTGTTGCTTGTTATCTCAAATTTACTATAACTCTTTCTCTTCATTTACTTTTATTTCCCTCTTCAACACCATTTCTCCATCTACCTCGATGTGGTTTGGTGTGCACATTCTCTCCGCAACTCATTTCTTTCCTCCTTTGCATCACTTTGGTATAAGAGCACCTGATGCTTCTATTAGATATCAATAAATAAATGTTGTTGATGACGTGGAGAAATATTGAAAACCCAATGGAATGAATTTTATTTATGGGATTTGATTTTTTATATAGCGTGAAACCACTGTTGTAAAAGTCGGCCGACTAGGCCGACTAGTCGGTCCGACTAGTCGAGTCGGGGGAGGGGGGGTAGCCGACTTGACTAAGCCTAGTCGGCCATTAGTCGGTTAACCCGACTAATCGGGCCGACTATTCGGCCGACTTTTACATAGACATTTTTTATTTTTTTTATTTTTAATTTTTTTAAAAGTAAATCTATTCTATTATGTTTAATGTTATATTTAAAGTCAATTACTTCATTTATTTCATTATAATAATATAGAAAGTGTACAAATCTTCTTTTAAAAGAAAGAAAATGTACAAATATATGCAAATATATAAGAATATATGTATAAAAAATGATTTATATATTTAAAATAAATAAAAAATTCAAAATCGACTAATGACCGACTAAATCTGATTAGTCGCCCGAGTCACCGATTAATCCTTAGTCAGTGACCCCACCGATCGAGTACCGACTACCGATTTCTGCAACCTTGCGTGAAACCACCGGGTCCAACACCCCCTTCAAGTTGGAGCATATCTATCGATCATGCTCAACTTGGAGGTCAACAATGATATGCATTCCTATGGAAGAGCTTTGGTAAATATATATATATATATATATATATGCAAGTTGGAATTATGTGGAAAGGGCAGAGTGATGATTTTCCCTCCTCGTACAACGTCACGAATAAAGTGACATTCTACCTCAATATGTTTGGTCTGCTTGTGGAAGACATGATTGGTGCAATTTCTGTAGTGGACTTGCTCTCATAATCGAGAGGAATTGGGGGTGTAGCATGGAGCAGAGATGAGCTAAGTAATTTCACATGTAGCCTAAGCCACATGTAGCCTAAGCCATTGCTCTGTATTCTGCTTCTGCACTCGGTTTAAAGTTTGCAGTTTGCTTCATGCTCCACATGTGACAAGGTTTCAAAAGAAAAATTTGGCGAAACTAGTACTGGATTGCCCGTCCCTGGAGAGCTGACATAGTCAACATCCACATAGGATATGATATCAAAATAGTTGTTGGACTCATAAAGGTGGCCTTTTCTTGGAGAGTCTTTCAGGTATCAAAGGATTAAAAGAACATTCTGCCAATGGTTGTAGTGATGCTTCTCTATGTACTGACTAGCTTTGCTTACATCATATGATATATCATGCGTATTGATAATGCGATATGTAGAGATATTTGTGTATTTCTATATTTTATATGTATCGTTTTCCTATTTGTATTTTTGTTTTTCCGCCTTATGTAATTTACCCATAGGTCTCTCCTCTATATAAGAGAGCCTAGGGTTCTCAGAAATAATCATCTCTTATTTTTCTACCAACATGGTATCAGAGCGGCGGTCTTAGACCAGAGATCCTATACCCTAACCTTAGATCCCCACCCGCCAGCCCCCTCCTCTCTCCGCCTGCGTCGTCGCCCAGGCCACCCCGCTCCATTGCCGGCCTACCGTGGCCGCCCAGGCCTTTCCCTCCTTGTCGGAGACCACCACCACCGCCGTCAGGGCCTCTGCCGAGGTCTACACCTTCTTGCTGGACACCGTCCATGCCCACGCCTCTGCCGCCTAGCCCTTGGCGGCCGCCCGTTGATTTTCGCGGGTCTCTAAAGACCGCCTAGGCCGTCGGCCTCAAGTGTCGTCGGTTTCAGCCATTGTTCTCCGTCTTCTTCGCGCAAATTGGGTGATGGATTTGATTGCATAGGTCTACATATGCAATTAAATCCTCATATGTCATTGTAGACAAATCTCTCTTAGTCTACATAACCGGTGACCTTCATTCGGCATCATGTCAGAAAACAAAGTCGACGTACACGCCACAGGTGCCTTCAGAGGTCCGGCACCGATTGTCAAGATGGACGGGACGAACTATGAGCTCTGGGCTATGCAGTTCATGAGCCTTATGAAGTCTAACGGTAAGAAACATATTCTTACCGACGATGAGCTGACGGAGAAAACATGGATTCACGCCACATGGGAGGCGGACGATGCGTATGCCAAGGTCTGGTTATCTGGGTCGTTGACGGTAGAGATCGCCAACGACGTGCTGCATCAGCCCACGGCGAAGGCAATGTGGGTTATTCTAGCCGCGACATATTCTCAGGCGCGGAATGAGACCAAGATACTACAGTTGCAGCATGATATTTTTACAATCAAACAGAATGGATGTCTTCTCCACTCACTGTACACATCCCTGCGAGGGATGTTTGAGAAGCTCCATAGCTTCATGCCTTTGACGGCTACTCCTGAGCAGCAAAAGACATACAGGAATGCTACCGTGGTGGGTGTATTCCTGGCTACACTTGATCCAGAGTACGATGCTGCCCACTCTCAGATTCTTGCTGATGCCACTATTCCTCGCATGGAGGAAGCTTTCCGCCGACTTAGTCGAATCACCGTCCCGAGCTCTACTACTACCCAGACACCTTCGGCGATGGCTGCCTCCAGAGGAAGAGGTGGCTCATCTACTTTTCGTGGACGTGGTCCCCGTGGTCATGGAGGTCGGATCCGTCAGCCCTGTACGTATTGTCACTGTCCTGACCATTCCGAAGATAAATGCTACTCTAAGCATGGGTTTCCAGCATCGGCTCGGATAGCAGCACAAGTTGAGTCTCTGCACCTTCTTCTTTGGACGCAATGTTTCGATGATCTCATTGCCAGACTGATGAACATCATGCCTCCTGACACAGCTCCAGGAGGCCAGTACGTCAGGTAGTTCTTATACTCTCACCTCTTGTGATGGATCTATGATTACAGAATGGATTATAGACTCTGGAGCGACACATCACCTATGTGGGGACAAAGAGCAACTTACTGCATATAGAGGTTCCTCCAGGGCGGACTGTGGTGATAGCCAATGGGACACATTCCCCGATTACAGGACATGGGGAGATTACTTTGACGCCCTCCATGCAATTACAGAATGTGTTATATGCTCCTGATTTCTGTATGAATTTACTGTCCATTAGCCAGATTACGAAGGATTTGAACTGTCGAGGCATTTTTGATCCATCGTCTCTTGTTTCTCAGGACATACTCACGGGCAAAGTGATTGGGGGTGGTTGTGAGCAGAATGGTCTCTATCGTTTGGTCCGTACTCCCTATAGAGGTGCATCACTCCACTCTACAAGATCAGCCTCTCCATATACCTGGCATCTCCGTTTTGGTCATCTACCTCTTCAGAAGATATGTCGTATTTTGCCACATATTTCTCCAAGGATGTCCTTCCAGTACGAGGCGTGTCAGTTGGGAAAGCATCATAGGTCCACTTTCTCAAGTCGTCAGAGTCGGAGCAGTAACTCTCTTTTTGAGTTAGTCCATATTGATATTTGGGGTCCCAGTCGTGTACCTGATCATCAGAGACACATGTTTTATCTTGTTGCAGTAGATGATTTTTCTCGCTTATCTTGGGTGTTTCTATTAAAAAATAAATCTGAAGCAGGAGATGTGATCCAAATGTTCATCAATGAAGTTCAAAATATTTTCTCTTCTACTGTGAAAATTGTGCGTTCCGACAATGCTATGGAGTTTTGTACTCGTACACTTTCCTTGTTCTTTTCCTCTCGTGGTATAATTCATCAAACATCATGTGCTTACACTTCACAACAAAATGGTGTTGTAGAGCGGAAACATCGTCATCTACTGGATATCACTCGGACCCTACTTATTCAGAGTCATGCTCCACATTCTTTTTGGGGTGATGCAGTTCTCACTGCTTGTTATCTAGTAAATCGCATGCCCTCGTCTGTCTTGGGTGAGAAGACTCCTTTCTCTATAGCCTTTCCTGAGAAGGAGTTGTTCTCTCTTACGCCCCATGTATTTGGCTCTATCGCGTTTGTCCACCAGTCGGCTCCAGGTCTTGATAAGCTCTCTCCCAGGGCTATCAAATGCGTGTTTGTAGGGTACTCCAGAACTTAGAAGGGATATCGTTGCTTTGATCCTTTACATGGAAGATACTTTGTTAGCGCTGATGTCACATTCTTTGAATCTGTGATGTTTTTCTCTCCTACAGTTGACAGAATGACTATTCCTGAATCTGACACTGAGATCTACATGTCACCTCCTCCTACGAGTTAGTTATCTCTTGTACCAGTCATACCACCACCACCTCCACCACCACCACCACCACCTTAGACGCCTGTGACTGTGGTTCCACCATTACCAAAATTATATACTCGTCGGCCCCCTTCTGCTCATGGTCATTGTCCGTCATCTAGCATGCCCCAAGTTTGTTCTGATAACATGATTTCTAACGATGGCTCTGGAGATGTTTCTATACAGGGATCAGTGCAGGATGAGGTTCCTGAGAACCTGGACGTACCTATCGCCATTAGGAAGCAGAGGCGTACTTGTGCATCCTACCGCTTGCTTCTCAGGTCTCCTTTCATTGTCTTAAAGGAGACTTCCAGAAATTTGCAGTTGCTCTATCTGCCGTGGAAATTCCACGGACTTACCAGGATGCATTGCGAGATAGCAGATGGCGTCTCGCTATGGAAGAGGAAATGTCCGCTTTGCAGTCCCGTGGCACCTGGAGTCTAGTTTCTCCTCCTCCTGGAGCGTCTGTTGTCTGTTGCAAATGGGTGTTTTCTGTTAAACACCATGCGGATGGGAGCTTTGATTGTTACAAAGCAAGGTTGGTGGCACGTGGTTTTACGCAGACCTATGGAGTTGATTACATGGACACGTTCTCTCCGGTTGCTTGACATTCCACTTTGCGTGTTCTCCTTTCAGTTGTTGTGGTACGTGACTGGCCCTTATTCCAACTTGATGTTAAAAATGCATTTCTGTATGGAGATCTACAAGAGGTCTATATGCAGCAACGTCCGGGGTTTGCTGCTGAGGGGGAGTGTCAACATGTTTGTAGGCTCCATAAGGCAATATATGGCCTTAAACAGAGTCCTAGGGCATGGTTCCAAAAGCTTTCAGATCTGATTGAACGACAGGGGTTCAAGAGGTCAAATGCGGATCACTCTTTGTTTGTGCAGAGAACATCCAGAGGTACAATTGCTATCATGGTTTATGCTGATGATATAGCTTTTATAGGAGATGATGAGCAGGGAATCAAGATGACAAAAGATTTTCTGGGCAGTCAATTTGTGACTAAGGACCTGGGTGGCCTAAGGTATTTCTTAGGGTTGGAATTTGCTAGAAATGCACAGGGTCTTGTGATGACCTAAAGAAAGTATGTTACCGACATGCTTGCAGAAACGGGCATGATCGGGTGTCGACCTTCTACTACTCCTATGGATCCTAGCATGAAGCTATATGATGATGATACAGATGAAGTCGACAAGAGAAGATACAGAGAGATGGTGGGAAAACTTCTTTATGTTACAATCACCAGATCGGATATCGCCTTTGCAGTGAGTCGAGTGAGTCAGTTCATGGAGCAGCCTCGACAAGTACATATGGATGTTGTATACATGATATTGAGATATCTAAAATCGTCTCCAGGTGCAGGATTACTCTTCAAGAAAGGAGAAACTCTCTCTGTATCCGCATATGCTGACGCAGACTATGCAGGTTGTCCTAAGGATAGAAAATCGACTTCGGGATTTGCAGTGTTTGTTGGCAGTCTTATTGTTTCTTGGAAAAGCAAGAAACAAACAGTTGTAGCGAGATCAAGTGCTGAATACGAATACAGGGCTATGGCACAAGCAAGTACAGAAATGATGTGGGTTCGAGCAATATTAGTTGATTTGCATATAGAGATTCCTCTACCCATGGAGTTACATTGTGATAACCAGGCTACTCTGTTTATTGCAAACAACCCTGCGTTCCATGAGAGAACAAAACATATCGAGGTAGACTGTCATTATACCAGAGATATGATTCAGAAGGGCTTGATTTCTACTTCTCATGTTAGTTCTGGAGAGCAAACAACAGATATCTTTACCAAACCATTACTCAGAGGACCATTCTAGAAGTGTTCGTCCAAGCTGAGCATGATTGATTTATATGTGCTCCATCTTGAGGGGGAGTGTAGAGATATTTGTGTATTTCTATATTCTATATGTATCGTTTTCTTATTTGTATTTCTGTTTTTCCGCCTTATGTAATTTACCCATAGGTCTCTCCTCTATATAAGAGAGTCTAGGGTTCTCAGAAATAATCATCTCTTATTTTTCTACCAACAAGATATAATAGTTTTTCCCATTAGGTTTCTATATTGTGTGGTACCTTCAACACTGGGTCAATAGAGGCGACATGTCCCTACGATTCATCCGAGATAAATGATGATTTGGATCCAAGTAATCCAGCTTCTGCTAGATTATCCAAATAGTACTTCCTCTGTGACAAATGTAATCCTTTTACTGCATGTATCACCTCAATACCTAGGAAGGACATGAGATAGCCAATGTCCTTGGTGACAGATACCTTATGGAGGAAGGTCTCGGTCTCAGGAATACCTACACTGTCATCACCCGTGATAACCATATCATTGACATATACAACAAACATAACTGTATCTTAGGGCCCCCGTCTAATGAACATCGAATATTAAGATGCATTCATGTGGAAAGTAAGAGAGTTGATCTCAAAAGTAAGTCTGTCGAACCATGCTCGTGGACTCTGCTTTAGGTTGTAAATGGTCTTATGTAGTCAACATACATACTCCTCGAGGGAGTATCCTAATAGCTATGTCATGTATACCTCCATGAATAGGTCACCATAGAGGAAGGTGTTCTTCACAAGTTGGTGAGGACAACTCGTTAAGAATTATCCTGGAGGAGCTACCGGATCGATATGCGGAACAATGATTGCCATTAGAGCATATGTAAAATTCTTGTCACAAGTTGGTGGATTATTATAGAAGTAAAGTGTGAAAAGAGATGTAGGGTGCACTGCCTTTTGGACTTCCCCTAGTGCAATGAGCAATTCTGGAGGAGCATCCAGATTTGTTGCGGTGAGGACACCTGAAGAAGGTTCATCATCCTGCAAGGGAGGAACATGCAAAGGGACTAACTCAAGCTATGTAATGTGCTTCCTTTTTTTGAAAGAAAAAAGGCATCCACCATGCAGGTGTGTGTCTAAAAAACCACCATTAATCACAATAATCTACGTACAAGGCTAAGGATAACATAAAATCCAAATTAGTTACGTGACCTAACTCTCAGGCAATGCCTTAGCATGAGTAACTACATTTTCATCGTAAAAATGGTCATTCCAGAAGAACACCCCATTCCTAACAACCAGCCATAAGGCCCACACAATAGCAAAATACGATATACCTCCATGTCCTTCCAACTAAAACCAAACAAATACAGAAATTCGTTGCACAATCTGTGGCAATTGACGTGTTGCCAACACGGTTTGAAAAATGAAAAGCTGAACGAGATGATTTTCTTGAAATTGAGGCGATGTGTATTCTCGAGGCGGTCGAGGCATAAGCCTCATTTTCTTCCCATTTTTTGCAATTTAAGCAAAAAATATGATATTATATTAAGAAAGCTATATTATAACATAGTTCCTATATATCATAGCAATGGAATGATTTTTATTACAATTCTTTAATTTCTAAGATGAATAATGGTTTGTATATTATAGGTCGGGTGATGCAAATCGAAAATTCCGACTGGCTGTATAAGAGCCCTCTAAAAGCAGCGTGATTAGTTCTCATATTTAATCGCAGTAAGAAAAGTCAGATTTTTGAGCATTCAGAAATCCCGTCTAGATTAGGGCATTCTTCAAACCAGACGTTAGAAGGAAACCTAATGTGGCCCTTTCTAAACGAAGACAGCTCAGTACATTCATCTGACCGTAGGATACCTATCCTGATACTTAGTAATGCAAGCAATTCGAATACTACTTCTTTTCCTATAGGCAGATAATGCCCCAGACTACCTGATCTAGAAGGACTCGAGTCTCCGAAAGCTATTAGAAAACCATTGGAAAATGAGACGAAAAATATTTTTGATGGTGTAAATATTTGGCAGAGAAGAAAATTAGAGGGTGGAAGAAGAGAATGCTCGCTGGATGCGAGAGGATTTGGAGAAGAAGAACCACAGAGAACACGTCGAGGGAGAAAGGAGAGATAAAAAGGGAGATAAAATCTCAATTTAATTAAATATGAATTGAATAAAATATTGGATTACCATCCCCTTTATATAGGAAGGGTGGGTTACAAAATAGAAAGATGATAAAATCCAATAAAATTAAATCATAATTTGGACTCTAAATATCTCTAACCGACTAACTACTTAATAACTGACCAACTAATTGATTCGAGATCACATGCGATCTTAATATTTAGAAATAAAATTGTAACGGACTCAATAAAATCAACTCGACCTTAATTTAATTAAACTCTAATTAACCGACGGAAAATTAAGCTCTAATTATCGGTTTTCACGCTGCATCAGTTCTCCGTCGCTTCGAAAAATTCGTCTCTTGACGAGTTGCTTGATCTTTTGGCTTGAGACTTGACGATCTAATTCCAGCATTCTCGATCCCATGTTGAAAGAACAGATGTGGAATAGACTGCGGAATCCAAGTGTCCTTGGTTGTGGTTAGAGCCGTACTTCATGCTGGAAGAACATATGTGGTGCAAACCGCGGATGTTGCTCCCTTGATTTGGTGCTTGAAGAATTGACGGGGAACTTCATCTCAAGCATCATGGAATTTGAAGAAGTCATAGAGAATGAATGGCACGAGTTATGATAAGAGGAGATGTGGGTAATGTATTAGCCATAGAGTCCTTATATAGGTAATTCCCACATTCCTAGTCCTAATTGGAGATGGTGTCGGCCTCAATTCTTTTTTCTCAGCACATTTCTTTAAACATTCTCGCTCTAGTGGGTTGAAATGCAAATTTTCTACCCCTTCAACTAAGGCAATTTCTCCCTAAGTTCCCCACAACTTTAACCTTTGAATAAAATATTTTTGAAGAATGGGCTTTATTGAAATTATTTCAAATCAATCTCAAATCTCAAATTTCTTGAGATTCGAATCCCATTGATGAGAAACCCCACGTTAGGACTTTTCAAGTCCAGCAACAGCGGTACCAACCGAGATAAGGCGAGCTGGTGACGTGCAGGGCGGACAACGGCGTGGAGATGGGAGCAGTCGATGGTGTTGGCGACCGGGGGTGGGGGGGAGCGCAGCAGCAAGGTCGACTATTGCGTGCTTGATGGTTGGTACTTTTGAAGGCCTAGAATTGCAGAAGATGGCTCCATCGATGGGGGTCGCAAGGGCTGTGCATCGGGTAGCGAGGGTTTCCGGGTTTTGGGTTGACCGAGTTTGCGGGGTGGTGGAAGGCAAGGAGATCGGGGTCGGGGGAATTTCACAGGGGATTGGGGCCTCGGGAGAGGTGTGGTGGGGTCGCACGGTGGTGGAGGAAGGGGTTGGAGGAGTGGCCGGGGGGGGGGGGGGGTGGCAGAGGGATGCAACGTGGTCGCAGTTGTAGCTGGGTGTTTTAGGGTGACAGGGATGAGTGGTGGCATGACTTTGGGGATGGTTTTGGGGGCGGAAGGGGGGGGGGGGTTGGCAGAGGGATGCAATGTGGTTGGGTGTTGGTGGTGGGTGTTTTAGGGTGACGGGGGATGAGTGGTGGCGCGGCTTTGGGGATGGTTTTGGGGGCAGAAGGGGGGGGGTGCGGCGAGGTCGTTTTGGTGGCAGAAGGGGTCGGCGAGGGAGCTAGATGTGTGGGCTTGGCATAGGAGACCCGCGATAGGGTTGCGTGTGTCGGCAGAGCCGATTTTGTAAGCATATGTTGGTCGGATCTTGCTGGACAACAAGCAGAACATCGGTGACGGTTTTTTTCTTGTTTTTCTTCCTCAGAAACATGTTCCGTAGCTTCGAGGATGGGAGTTATCGATCGACGGTGCTTAGGTTCTGAAAAACTGCAGCTAACTCCCGTAGACTCTACTGAAATTCGAGCAATATGGACATTAACTCTTTGTTGTAGACATCTTCAGCTCGCCCTTACATTCAGCCGAACGAGCGTTTTTCCCTGTGTATCTGCGTGAACATCTGTATGGATCATTAGAGCTTGTAGACGATCTGAGGGCCATGCTATGATACCAATTGATACATGGCGAAGCCTTCTCCCATATAAGTAGGATCAGCTACATGGATTCTCGCTCAAATCCATGTTAAAAGATTCGACTATTTTTCACGCTGGCTGTAGACTACCTAACATAACCCACACAATGGTGGGGTTTTGAACCCTAGTCATTTGGGTGGTAGGCACACTGCACTACCACTGGACCACTTAAGTGGATATTATGATACCAATTGATGCAAATCAAAAATTTCCAACGATGAAAAAATATTTTTGATGGTGAAAATATTTGATTGAGAAGAAAATTGGCGGGGTGGAAGAAGAGAATGCTCGCCTGATGCGAGGGATTTGGAGAAGAAGGATCGCGGAGAATGCATGGAGGGAGGAAGGGAGAGATAAAAGGAGATAAAATCTCAAATTTAATTAACTTTTGAATTGAATAAAACATTGGATTACCATCTCCTTTATATATGACGGGTGGGTTTACAAAAATAGAGAGATGATAAAATCAAATACAAATTAAATCCTAATTTTGGACTCTAAATATCTCTAACCGACCAACTAATTATTCTCGTTACTTAAAAATAAAATTGCAATGGACTTAATGAAATTAACTCGGGCTTAATTTAATTAAACTATAATTAATGGACGGAAAATTAAGCCATAATTTTTTGTTTTCATGCTGCATCATCAGGAAACTTCATATATGACATTTAAATCTCACGTACGAAAAATGTGCACTGCTTTTCTCAAATTCTTAAAAAAATGGGATTTTTACCCGGTAGACCCTATAATCTTTTCAAATAATCTTTTCAAGTTATCTCTACGACCATTGAAAACATCGTAATTCTCCTCCGACCTCGTAAACTTGCTCCGTCTTACCTAACTAACCTTACCGTCAATTTTAACTATATTTGAGTCAAATTACTTGAGTTAGTCTTGAGTTAACCTAACCAATTTATCATCGAAAACGGCAACAGGGGGCCTCCATGGGGCCACGGGGGGAGGGGGTGGTGCTCGAAGCAGCAGCGGCAGGGGGGCCTCCATGGGGCCATCAGGGGGAGGGGTGGTGCTCGAAGCAACAACAACATCGGCAGGGGGGGCCTGGGCGAGCGACAGCGACAGGGGGGGGCTCCATGGGGCCATAGGGGTGGGGCTCCATTGTGGGGGGCAGGGGGGGCTCCATCGTCGGAAGCAGCAGCAGCAGCGACAGGGTGGGGCATCGGGGGGTGGTGCTCCATCGGGGGGGGGGGGGGCTCCATGGGGCGACAACGACAGGGGGGCCTCCATGGGGGGAGGGGCTCCATCGTCGGAAGCAACAGCGGCAGGGGGGGCATCGGGGGGTGGTGCTCCATCGGGGGGGGGGGGGTGGCAGGGGGGCTCCATGGGGCGACAGCGGCGGGGGGGGGGGGGGGCTCTATCGTCAGAAGCAGCCGCGACAGGGGGGGGGGGCGCCGAGCAGCAGCGGCAGGGGGGGCGCCACATCGGCAGCGGAGGGGGTCTGCATCGTCGGTGCGTAGCTCCATCGGGGGGAGCAGCACGCCGGGGGCGCGGGAGGAGGGGGAGCAGCATCGCCGGGGGCGAAGCAGCGACGACCGGAGGGGTCTCGGACGCTGGAGTGGCATTCAATGTAAATATAATAAACAAAATGGGTATAATATAAAGGAACATAACGGAATCTGGTTAATTTTAACGGGTAAATTAACGGACCTTAACCGCAGGGTCTGTAGGATAAGGGTTAGCAATTTTACATGGTCGGGGAAGGAATTACGATGTTTCAAAGGTCGTAGAGGTAATTTGAAAAGATTATAGGGTCTGCCGGGTAAAAATCCCTAAAAAAATATGTACAGTCACTGTTGTGGTTGTATTGATTTTTGAAGTTTATTTTCAACAGTTGTATCTTCTAATATCATATTGTATATCATATTTGATATACAGAAGAAGCTAATTTTGATATTTGATTTTGGGTCTTCATTTGTTATTTTGATTGGAAATTTGCATAAAATGTTTGCTTAAAGAGTCACAATTACATTTTTTTGTGAGAAACACTAAAAGGGAAAATGTAATGGAAATGTAGCTCAAGGCTCTGAGGACAAAGAAGAAAAAAAATGAAAAATATACTTTATCTGAGGTGCGTGCCCGATGAATCTCGAATTCATCATGCCAAAAATCAATAATTAAACCTTTGGCTTAAATAATCCAATAAAATTCACCTATAATTTCTCATTTTTATCTTGTGTTATATTGTGTATAATTAACCATAATTAATTGTATTTAATAACTGTTATTTATTTTGTAACTATTTTTCATCAAAACCCCATAAAAATCAAGATAAACAACTGTCTATAATATCACTAACCCTTAAAAAGACTAAAAATACAAAAACAATTCAAACCCAAAATTCGGTGTTTTTAACCCCTTAAAAATACCCCAAAAATACTTTTTATTTAAATGACCTCTTTTGGCTTTTCGTCCAACATGAAACTTGTAGATCTCATCGAGACGAACAACTTTCATGTTTTGACTTTTTCCTAATTCTGCCTCTAATTAATTCTTTTGTATTTATCTTTATTTTCATTTTTTCTAATTTTCTGATTGGGCCACATGGTGTCTTCTGGGTTGCCCACGTGGCCCGTCTTCCTTCCGCCTCCCGGCGCTCTCCTGGCCGTTTGATCTCCCCCAAATGCCTCCATCTTGGCCGCCCATCTCTGCTTCGCCCACAACCGTCTAATCTTAGCTTGATCAGATCAAAACCGCTCCCTAGCGCCTTAGTCACAACCGTTAGATCCCACCCCCTATCCTACGGTTCTCCGCATGCCACGTCGCCCCTTTTCCATAGCCGCTCGATCGCGTCTCATCCTACACCTCTCATTCACCCGCGTCGCCTCTTTTTCTCCCACCGCTGGATTTCCCCATCTCCCTATCATAGCAGCTTGTTAGCGCCTAAGCGTCAACTGTTCGATCAGATCCTCGGATCCGATCGTAGCCCTACTCCCGCGCCATCATCCTGGCCGTTGGATCGCTTGTCCAACGGCTAGGACTTCGTCCCCTGCCTCCAGCCCAGCCGTTACCCTCTCCGATGCGCCTCCTCCTTCCAATTTTGGAAGGCACCACATGCCGCCCCCTCCGCATCAAAACGCTCCTCCACGTAGCCCTATCCTCCGCCTTCCTCGCGCCACCTTCATCACCCCTATCTTCACTCAATCACTCCCTCAGCCGTTCGAAACCTCCCCCAGCACCACCTGTAACGGCCGGAACACCACCTATAAAACCCTTCCTTCATCCATTGTCACCGCCATCCACCATCTACAAGGGTTGAGGCCCAGCTCCCTCCGCCCTCCGTTGACAGCGGAGGGCGGTGTAGAGGCGAAGATGACCCAGCTCTCAGGTGAGATCCATGGCGCCTTGCCATGTTAGCTCCGCCTCCTCGGCGGTAGTTGAGCTCGCTGGATAGGCTGCCCGGCTGGGCGACGACCTGAGGACCGTCTAGGACCTCAGCCCAAGCCTCCTCCTCCGCCAAATCTCCTCTCCGACGAGGTATTCCTCTTCCTTATTTTATTTACTTTTTCTCTAATTTTTTTTACCTTATACACTACACTCACCCGCCGCCTGACCACCTTCATGTCTCCGCCGACCACCAACGATCTTCGCCCCACCTTCTCCTTCCCCTCCAGAACCCTACCACGTTCCGACCCACTCCTTCGTCGTCATGACAGAGGATTCCCTAGGGCCACCACCTTCTCCGTCACCGCAGCCCCTCCACTCACTTCCATCTCACCCATAGCACTTGCACATACAATAAACACGCTTCGGCTATGCTTAACATTGCATGTATCTTCAATGGCCGGAGCTTGCGCCTCCACGTCGGTCTCGTGCAACCACTCCGATCACTTGCCTCCGCCTCGCCATCCCAGACGTCAACGGAGCTCCGCCTTGTCCCCACGAGCTTTGCCGGGGGCTTAACCATCTTCTCCGACCTTCAGAGGGTCTCACGGAGCTTGGCGGAGCCTCACGGTGCTCGCCGGAGCCCCGCCTCCTCCGGCAGCCAGCGGCGGAAGAAGAAGACACAGGTGCCGTCCGATCATCTGGATTGGACGGCCAGGATGAAGACATGTGGTGCCCTGAGCCTCTTCTCTGAACCCCTAGGCTCGGGTCATCCGAACCTCATGCCGAGCTACCATCTCGTGCCCCGTCAGTCCGAGCCTGCGAGCCTCCCGAGCCTAGGCCCCTCATGTGCACGCCACGTGAGGGCTTGGGTAATTTGCATGAAAGACCCTGGAACTTTTGGTATTTGCATATTGGTCCCCAAGCACGTGCTTCGCGTGCGTGCCTTGGTAATTTACAGGGAGGCCCTCGCTAGTTTGAAGATTTACAATTTGGTCCCTGCGCATAATGGAAAAATTACAAAGGACCCCAGGCGGTTTTTGAAAATTACAATTGGGTCCCTCCAGGGACCTATTTGTAATATTTATCTTTTTATTTCTTGCATTTTTTTTATAATTATGCCCCTACATTGTTTTCTTCATAACTTGAGCATCGTAGGTCCAAATTGCATGATTTTAGTCTCGTTTTGATCCTTGTTTCTTCATCTATATCATGTCATGTTTAATTTTCTCATCTGCTATCATTTAAATTGAAGTGATTTTTTTGTGCTAGATGATGAACTTGCTCTACTTGTCCTTGTCCTGAATAGATGTTTGTTCATAATGTTGTGCTAAATTCGACCCTGATTTCAATTCATAATTTGTTTCTCAATTTATTGATCTTTTTCGGGTATCTTTGTAATAGACGGTTGCATACATCACCTTTGCATTTAGACTTGCATTATTTTCATGCATCATCCTATAATTGCATAAAAAGCAACTAAAAAATGCATGCATCATTTTATTGCATTGTTATCCGCATAATGCATCTTGTGCATCATCATGGAGACCTGTAATTAAGAATTAATTCACACTTGATCCTAATTGTTCAAAATTCGATAAATAGATAGAATAGCTCGTGTCCCTTTGTTCGACCTTGGTAGACTTGCCAAGTAAAAATATTCCACAACATTCAAACGATTATGGTTTTGGCTGAACCAAATTTGTCTCCTATACTACGACAATTTTAGATTATTAAAGAGGCAAATTTCACGTTCATCAGCGCCTCGCCTTCTTCTCATTGCCTCGGTCCTTTGAGGAGTACGTCTTGCAGAAAATGCTTGAGGCATCCGCCTTAAGGCTAAGAAAGTCTGTCTCGCCTCGAGGCGTGCACCTCGACTACCTCGAGGCTTGTCTTTCCAAAAAAGCGGAAGCTTGTCCAAACCCCTGCGTAGCTCGCACAAGAAAATAGGTAATCCAAATCTTCAGTGACTTCCAAGCAACGGATACAAGTAGAGGTTGTGTTTGGAAAAACACGAGCAAGCTTTGTCCCTGTTATCAACCGAACGTGTCTCCTAAGCCCCCTTCACCTATGTAGGTAACTTCCACTGCCATATCTTCATGTAGTCCTCAACACGACCCCTAAGGTCGAACGACTCCAACCCCATTGGGACATATGCCTTACTAACTGAGAAACTACCATTAAATCATGTCCATTACTCACAACCTTGTGAAAGGCCCCTGGTCCTTCAAATTCTCCATCAACTCTAGAAGCTTGCTCGGACGTTGATCCGAGAGATCAGTGTGGAAGGATAGAAACAAAGACACCCCATCGCATGTATCTGCCACGTCTGGATCCACGACCAAAGCCATCAAACTGGGAAATCTCTCACCCATCACACCTCTAACCAATTGTCTCGCTAGAAACAAAATCCTCCCTCATCACCCATGATTGGTTTCGAGCTATTCAATAGACGACAAACATCTTGTACCACTGAAAAAGTATTGCAAACTAGATATATCATACTATAAAGATTCTCAAATCCATTATTTTCTTTATCAAGAAATTGGGGGCTATAATCAAAATAGGTTGTATACATAATCTTCGTCCACCTTAACACCAACTAGTGGTATGTTAGGGGAAGAAAGAGGGATGACGAGATTTTCTTCCTTTTTTCAGGTTTATTTAACAATTTGCTCCACGGGTCCGAGTCGTATTAGAGGTGCGTGAGGGGGAAAAGTCCTTTCCAAGAATGAACCCGCGAGAACTATGTGAGAAAGCGGAGAAGGGGACAAGGTTCAAGGTGTATGCGAAGCCACATAACAACATCTTCGACTTTTGAGAGGCATAAATTCCTCTACGAAAATGGAATGACATAAGTCCGTGCTCCCCCTGAACATGTAAGATCACTGATGATCTACAGATCTTTTGAATCAAAGTACAAACCGAACTGTCACAATCACCCCAGTTTCACCCACTTACACATCCACGCCTTGTTCATCTCTTCTAGACAACGGATTCCAATGCCCCCTTCCTCTTGGAGAGGATAACCATTCTCCAATCCACCATGGTCATTCCATTTGAATCACCAGTGGAAGCCCAAAAAACATCTCATAATAGTTTCAAGTCTCTTTCGGATGCTCGTGGGTATTGGTGTAGAGGACATGAAAAATACAAGAATAGCAGACAAGATCGATTTCAACAACACCAATCTTCCACCTCTAGACAAGCATGCTTATTTCCATTCGACAGGTTTCTTCTCTATCTTCTCGACTAAAGGTAACCGATCAATTTGACACAACCTCCCTTCCACCAATGGGAGACCAAGGTACCGTAAATGCAACTCCACATGTGGTGATCTCAACCAATTTGCACATAATGAAATCTCTCCTTCCCTCAAGTCAAAAGACACAAATTCAAATTTGGCTCTATTAAGTCTCAAATCGGATACTGTCCCTGTTGGAGTATTTGGTTGTGCGCCTGTTGTGTTGTAGATGACCTCATCCTGTCTTTAGTCCCACGTCTACCAGTTTGGAGATGTGGAAACTCCGTGCGGGCTATATATAGACCCACACACCCATTGTATCAAGTTGTGAAAAAGGAATGCAATATCCGCCCCTTCGAGGGCTTCTCCCATGGTTTCATCCCGCTCCTTAGGGAGTAGGATTCCACGTAAAAATCATGTGTTCCATGTTTTATCTTTCTATTCTTATGCTTTGTTTATCATTCTGCTTCCGCATTCGTTATTTTCTAACATGGTATCAGAGCGGGTTCGATTCTCGAGGATTTTTCTTGAAGATTTATTTTTGTAATTTGTTCGAGATTCGATTATATCAGTTGATTTTGTTTCAATATTTGTTCATATTATTCAAGTAGCAAAGATTATAGGGTATTCAGAAACCCTAATTTCTGTGAATATTCCTGAAAAAATCTTAGGGTTCCACGAACCCTAGATCTGGTTCCACGCTCTCCAGGAAGATCTGATCTCCAACACCCTCCTGGTCACTCTTTCCTCATCTTCGTGCTCATCGGGCCGCTGGATCTCCTGCTATATTCAAGAAAAAAATGGTTCCTAACGGGGAGCCCTAGATGGTGTGTGCGATCTTTCCACTGCAATTCAAGACACAACGCACAACGACACTTTCCGCTCCAGGCGGCCAATCAACGATTGTCTCTCGTAAGAAGTAGCGAGCCTCCAGGTGCTCTCGCTCCCAGGCCGCAACTTCATCGACACCTAGTCTTCTCGCAGCCTGCGCACATCTCCAGGCTCCCAAGCGGAGGCAGCGACGCTTCAATCGAGCTCCAGGCTCCAGGCGGAGCGATGATTGAAGCCATCGAGCTCATGGCGGCGAGCTTCTAGCGCAATCTAGGTAGCACCCTCCTTCCAACCCGCAGCCTCCAGGCGAGGTTTGTGCTCCCGGCGGCGGCACTCCAGCCTCGGCAGCCTCCCTCGTGCTCCTCCTCGAGCCAGCATCTCCTGGCCGACCTCCAGATCGTCACGAGGCCCAGGCAGGGCTCCCGGTCTAGGCACCTCCTTCGGCGCAACTCGGATCGCAGGAGGTGGAGATCTCGAAATATCCAGCGGTGGCGACAGTGCAAAAGAGCTTCTCCGAAGGGGAACCCTAAAGAACAGCGTGATCTTGGTCGAGAGACGGTTCCCAATATGGGACCTAAATAGTTTTCAATTTTGATGAGATTTGGCCCAATGGGCCCGTTGTTGCTGTAAAAAATAAAGGGAAGGCAAGGAGAGGAAATATGTGAGTGGGTTGTGTCCTGTTTTAAATAAAAAGGAGAGAGAGAGAGAGGGAGAGAGAAAAAGGCCATAAAAAGGAGGCAGATGTCATTTTTTAAGAAGTGGTGGGCCCTTTTGGGCTGTATTAAAAAAATGTGTTAAAATATATATATATATATATGTTTATATATTAAAAAGGCATGTACAAAAAAAACTGTGCGCAAATTGCAAAAAAAAACTATACGAAAAAAAGAGAGAAGAGGAAAAGTCGAAAAAATGTTGAAACGGCTTAAAAATATTTTCAAAAAAATTGTTTGGACGGCTTATAAAAAATGATGAAGAAAAGCCGCAAGAAATTTTTGAGAATGTTCATATTTTTCTCCAATATCTTGTCTTCTCCCAACTTGGTCGATGTCTTCATTCCGACCAGTATGGGAGAAAGGGGGAGTATGGTGTAGAGTCACAGGTCGGATCCAGATTCATCAGATTCAGATTGTCAGATTCAGATCGTCAGATTCTTCAGTCTCGTTGGACAGAAAAAATTTCCGGACTCTACAGTTCAGACTCAACGTCCATATTCCGAGTATGAAGTTCAAGACGCATGAGTGTGCGATCTTCATTTTCGTGGTCCCCATCATTCTTCTTGTGTTGTCAATCCAGAGTTTTCATGTGAAGCCATAGCAAGGCCTTAAATGTCGGTTTCGGTCACCATTTCGGTACCGACCAAAACAGAATTTCGATGGAATTTCGGTGGAATTTCGACCGAAATTTCGGTCATTTCGGTCATTTTTTGTACTAGGACCCCCATATTTCGGTCATTTCGGTCGAATTTCGATTTCGACTGGATATCGATATTCGACAGAAATTCGACCGAATTTCGCTGAAATTTGAGGCCATGAGCCATAGAGACTCCAGAGTAGATGACCATTCCCTATGCCATGAGGGCAAGGGTTTTCATGTGGTATCATAGGTAATCCAGAGTAGAGTATCATTCTCTGAGCCAGATGGGAGAGACCTAGTTCTCCGACGAGGAGACTCCAGGCGCAGTTTCAGACTCGATGGACATATTCTGAGTCATCAGTTTGACTCACACTCCAGCCCGTTCATCCTCCTCACCTGCACGGTTTGAGACGCAACGTCCTCGACAACCAAGGTTGCAAAAGTCGGTAGTCGGTACTTGGTAGGTTGGGTCACTGACTAAGGATTAATCGGCAGTCGGATGACTAATCGGATTTAGTCGGACTTTAACCGGCTTTGAATTTTATGATTATTTTAAATATATAACTCATTTTTATACATATATTTACATAGATTTTGTACATTTTTATACTATCATAATAAAGTAAAAAAGTAATTGAATTTAAATAAAACACTAAGCATATTATAATAAGTTTGCTTATAAAAAGCAAAACATATAAGAATATGGTATCTGCAAGCAAAAAATTGGTCCACTAGTGTACCTAGTCGGAATTAGTCGGTACTTGGTCGGCCACCCCAGTGACTAGACTAGTCGGACCTACTAGTCGGGCCAGTCGGGCGACTTTTACAACCTTGTCGAAAACAACCGACAGTTGTGTGCGTTGAGTTGATATTGTCTGTAGTGTTTTGTATTGTGAGTTGAGTTTCTTTTTGTTTGTCCAAGCTGAGCATTGCATGCTCCAGCTTGAGGGAGAGTATTTGGTTGTGCGCCTGTTGTGTTGTAGATGACCTCATCCTGTCTTTAGTCCCACATCTACCAGTTTGGAGATGTGGAGACTCCGTGGGGGCTATATATAGACCCACACACCCATTGTATCAAGTTGAGAAAAAGGAATGCAATATCCGCCCCTTCGAGGGCTTCTCCCGTGGTTTCATCCCGCTCCTTAGGGAGTAGGGTTCCACGTAAAAATCTTGGTGTTCCATGTTTTATCTTTCTATTCTTATGCTCCGTTTATCATCCCGCTTCCGCATTCGCTATTTCTAACAGTCCATATCAGATTCAAGATTACAGACATACTCTGCAGTTCTTTCAACCATCCTCTAAAAATATAATGCTATCATCATCGTACTGGAGGATAGACCAAGAAAGCTTCTCTTTCGAATAACCACAACAGAAGCCATCAAACACCACACAATCAATCATGGCCGGCAGAGCATCATCCATCAAGATAAACAACAAGACTAGCGAGCACCCCTAATGTACCCCAAGTTGGGGGTGGAAGAAGCCACCTCTAGGTTGGCCATTAATTAAGACTGTACATGATTTAGTGACACAATGCTTCATCCGAGCAAGTCCTAGTGCATGGAAATCCTATCCGATGTAAAGAAGCGCACAAGAAGCGCCAATCTACAGAATCACAAGCCTTTGAAAAATCAACCTTTTAGATACCCCTAGTCTTCTGTCTCCTCCAATTAACCACAACCTCAAATGCCACAACCAAACTGTTCATCATCTGCCTCCCATGTAGAAATACACTCTGCACTGATGATATAATTCCACCAAACTTGCCTCGCAACCTTTTTGCTAAAAACTTGGCAATAATCAAGTAAACAACATTGGATAGAGTAATTGGATGCTAATCCTCCACCCTCGATGCCACATTCTTCTTGGGTAGCAAGAACAAGAACGGTTGGTTCATGCGGTCAAAACAAGTGTTACCAGATGCAAATTCCGCCATCGTAATCATTTCATTCTTGGAAATCAAGTCCTAAAATTTTCTAAAAAGAAAACTTGGAATCCATCTGGCCCGGGGCCAAGACACCTTTCTTGATTAAGAGCAAACATTGCATTTGTCACCTCTTGTAAACCAAACTCCCTAATCACCCCCTCAACATTATGATCATATATTTGGTTGGGTAATACCCAAACCAGGTCATTTGGATCCACTTTGTGGCATCTGACGACAAGCAGCCTTAAAGTACTCGGTCCTCGCTCTTGTACCACATTCTCGCCTTGGAAAATCTCTTCCCCACTTCAATAGCATGTGTCAGATTCCACCGTCGATACCCATTATCCATAATATAAAAAAATATAGTATTTGCGTTCCCCTCCTTCAATTACTTCTGACGCGACCTCTGCCTTCACTCCGCCTCCTGCTTTTGGTCCTCAACATGGCCTCAAATTTCAGCGAAATTCGGTCGAATTTCTGTCGAATATCGATATCCATTCGAAACCGAAATTCGACCGAAACGACCGAAATGACCGAAATATGGGGGTCCTAGTACAAAAAATGACCGAAATGACCGAAATTTCGGTCGAAATTCCACCGAAATTCCATCGAAATTCTGTTTTGGTCGATACCGAAATAATGACCGAAACCGATATTTAAGGCCTTGGTCCTCAATAATTTTGTGAACTAGACCCTTGGTGATAAACTCCTCATCCAAATCTCTATCGTCATCCAACAAATCAAGCCTCACTAATTCCTCTTGGTCATTCTTCCTTCGTTGCTCCCTCACTTTGTCTAGATTCTCTTTTGAAAGCAATGAACATTTTATGAAGCGCCCCAAGGTTCACCACCAATCATTGGGTGGCCGGACTTTCCATATTCAGACATGGCCAGAAAGTAGCAACGAGCTCTTGAAACCCCTCCTCTAGCAGCCAAGCCCGTTCAAACCTGAAAAAGGAGAACACCCCAATGCAGTGTCGTGAGCAAGGTTCGACATATCGATATCGATATTGTATTGGTCGGTTCGAAAAGGGATATATCGAGGATATATCGAAGATATAAGTGGAAATCTTGGAAATGTCACAAAAAAACATTTTTTTGCAAACTAAGAGCGTCCTAGTTCGTAAAACCATAAATAACCTACATGTGCACACTTACATGCAAGAATGAGGTGTATTTAACACATGGGATTTTTACACCCATGATCCTAAGTAATTTTGTAATAACATTCATAACCCTGCATAATCGTGAATTACGCTCATGACCCTAAATAGTTGTGTCGTCTTACATCCACAACCTTCTGTTACTTTACTTCATTAACTAATCAGATGATTGGGTTAATCTAACCAATCGATGATCTAACGGTTGGGATTAACCTAAAATAAAAAATATTCCACCCTTTTTTCTTGAGCCAGCACCTGCAACCAACCTGGGGATACGATGGTGGAAGGTTGGGGGATGAGGGGGACGATGCGGGCGAGGGTGGGTGAGTGCTGTCTGCGACGGGTAGAGGTGGCAACGGGGGGGTTGTAGAGGAGGTGGCAACCGGGGGGGGGGGGGTTGCTTGCAGAGGAGGTGGTGCAAAGGTTGGACCGGGGAGAGGCTTGTGCAGGAGGTGACGACGGGGATTGTAGAGGAGATGGCGACCGTGGGTTGCAGAGGTTGGACCAGGGAGGAGGGGGACTTGCAGAGGAGGTGGCAACAAGGGGCCTTGCGGGGCTTGCAGAGGAGGTTGCGACGAGGGGGGGGGGGCACTTGCGCAGGAGGTGGTGACTGGGGGTTGCAGAGGTTGGACCGGGGGGGGGGCGACGGGGTGGGCTTGGCGACCGGGGGGGGGGGGGGGGCGACGGGGTGGGCCTGGCGACCGGGGTGAGGGGCCTGCGCAGGAGGTGGTGACGGGGATTGCAGAGGAGATGGCGCGGGGCCGGTCAGAGGAGGTTGCGACAGGGGTGGGGGGGTGCTTGTGCAGGAGGTGGCGATCGGGGGTTGCAGAGGTTGGACCGGGGAGGGGGGGGGGGGCGACGGGGTGGGCTTGGTGACCGGGGTGAGGGGGAGGGGGGCTGCACGGGAGGTGGCGACGGGATTGCAGAGGAGATGGCGCGGGGCCGGTTGCGACTGGGGGGGAGGGGGTGGGATTGCGCAGGGGGTGGCGACGGCGTGGGCCTGCGCAGGAGGTGGTGACAGGGAGGGCTTGCGCATGAGGTGGCGACATGGGATTGCAGAGGAGATGGTGCGAGGCTTGCAGAGGAGGTTGCGACGACGGGGGGTGGGGTGGGGACTTGCAGAGGTTCGAAGGCGATGGGGGAGGGGCCTGTAGAGGTCGACGGCAATGGTGGAGGGGGGGCGTGGATCTTGCAGGCAGGTCCGGTGACCTTGCAGGAGGCAGAACACCGATAGCACGATTTGTAAATAAGAATGACTGTTAAGGATAATTTTGTCTTTTTTTAACGGAAACCGTCAAATATAACGGGCATCTCAAACGGAAAATAACACATGATTATGTCATGTAAGAGCTAAGCATTACTCGGGGTTTCTCCTGTAATTCGCGATTATGCAGGGTTATGAATGTTATTACAAAATTACTCAGGGTCATGGGTATAAAAATCCCTTAACACATCTATACACATTATATCATATATATCACCGTTGTTAATGGTGATTGTTTACTGCTGAGAGGTATTAGAAAGGAACGATAAAATTCAAATAATAACAAGTTAGTGACATCGAGGAAGTGTATTTAGCACATTAACTTTACATCACATTGCATATTTTATATAAACAAAGTATTGATCTATATCGGATATCATATACTTCAATTTGCGGACGACACCCTTTGCTTTATTGAGGGGGACCGGACTCAGGCCTTGGGGATGGCCACTACGATACAACTTTTTTGCGAGATGTCGGGACTCCGCATCAATGGAGCCAAATCGAAGTTTGTGCCTTTTGCTCTGTCTCCATTGGAGGCTGGGGATTGCTCCTCTATCTTGGGGGCATCCCTCGGGGATCTGCCGCTGGAGTATCTGGGATTACCGCTCTCGTTGGGCCGTGCGCGCTTGCGAGATTATCAGAGGGTGGTGGAGAAGGTGGAGTCCAGGTTGGCAGGTTGGCGTGCGTCGTTGCTCTCCAAGGGTGGTCGTTTGGTTCTTATTAAATCTGTCCTCTCGGCTATTCCCATCTACTTCTTATCGGCTCGCGGCTTGCCGAAGGGGATCCGGCTGCGCTTAGAGAAATGTATGAGGGGCTTTCTATGGGGTAAGAATGGAATTGGTAGAAGAGGGATGCATTTGGTGGGGTGGGATGACATTTCGCGTCCAAAACGCGACGGGGGTCTGGGCGTTCGGCGGTTGGAGGTGGTGCGTGATGCTTTGCTTCTCAAATGGGCGATGAGGCTTTTAGGTCGGGATGAGAGTTTGCTGGTGCAATGTCTTCGCGTGGCGGCTGGGAATGCCTTTGATTCCGTTTTTGGCGGGCACTCCCATGGAATCTTTCCCTCCTTTTGGCGCGATGTCTTCTCTGTCTTCAACTGTAACCGATCCCTGTTTAGGCCAGCTCTTGGCGATGGGAACCTTTTCAGATTCTGGTCGGTGGATTGGTCTGGTAAGGGTATATTCTTGAATCTCTTTCCTCGTCTTTTTGCGTTGGCCGGGGATAAACTTGCATCGGTGGCTTCGTGCTGGTGCGATGGCGCCTGGTGCCCTATTTTGATGGACAATCTTTCTGATCAGCGGCTGCTTGACTTCTCCGCTATGATGGCTCTCCTTGTGGATGCTCCTACACCATCAAGGGGCCGTGATCACTTTGAATGGAAGGAAGGGACCTTCAGCTCACGGAAGGCTTATTTCTCTATTCTTCCCACCGTCGTGCCTTCGGATGCGGCTTTTATAAGCCATTGCAAGCTCATTTGGGATCTCAAGCTACCAGAAAGGATTGGCATTTTTCTGTGGATTCTTAGGCGTGGAAGATTGCTTACTCGCGATCGCTGTGCCTCGATTTTCCCGAATCTCACGGCCTTGTGTGGTCTCTGCGGTTCCGATGTTGATACGCCCAGCCATCTTTTCCTTCACTGCATCCTCGTGCGGCCCATTTGGGATGACGTGGGATGGGTGAATCGTTCCGCGATTGAGGATTTCTGGGAGAGCTTATCTACCGCTGCTAATCGCCCGAGGGAGGAAAGACTTATTCCCATTGCGCGTATCTGGAGTATTTGGCTGGGAAGAAACAAATTGCTTTTTGCGGGGCAGAGATTTTATAAGGAAAATATTTGTATCGCTGCAAATCGCTTTTGTATTGATTGGTCATCCGTGTAGCGTCTTTGGGGAGGCGGATGGTATCCTTTTTGATATCATCTACCTTTACCTTTTGTTTTCTTTCCCACTGTAAGTATTTTCTATCTTCTTCCTTAATAATATGGGGCGAACACCTATGAGTGTCTCCCCCTCTTTTGAGTGTCAAAAAAAAAGTTAATGAGCATAATAATATATATGTATGCAGATATTCCTGAATCAACTTTATAATTGTTTCATCTCCATTGCCAAAAGGGACAAAGCTCTCCCATTGAAAATAGGTTCATAATATGTTTTTAATGTCGGTAGTAGATACAAAAGAAAAATCCTAAATAAATAGTTCAAAAATTAAAAAGTGTGATATTGAACAATATCAGCCCCATACTGATGGTATCGGTCGATGTCGATCGAGATATCTGGAAAATTATGTATTGAAATAATCAATTTTTGACCGATATGAGATCGATATCAACCAAGAAGAAGTTGTATGTAGTAACAACTAGATATGGTGAGATAGAAACCAATATCGGCAATATCAATCGATATGAGAGAAGCTGCATTGTAAACTTTAAGTTTTGATCGATACCTATCGATACCGATATATCAACGATATATCCGCCGATATTAGGGAAAATGACATGCATAGTAGTATCGATATCGATTTATATCCGATACTGATATATCGACGATATATCCCGATATTTGAATCCTTGTCCATGTCCCGATATTTGAATCCTTGTCCATGAGAAGGAATCTATGGCAGATGGGTTTCATTGGGATCTATCCGAGGAACCCTAAATTAGAATCGAAGAATGGTGCATGGTTTCTCTCTCAAATTGTTCTGTTTATTTTGTTTTGCATGAGCTCAATGGACCCAGATGTCAAAAAAAGATGGCCAACCACTAAAAAAGATGGCCAGGGGAAAACAATTTAAGAAATAAAATGGGAAATGAATGGTCATAAACAAATGATGAATGAACACAAGGTTGTATGTTTGAAAATGTTTGCTATTGAAATGAAAAAATGGTGATGGTTTTGAAAAAAAGGGTGAATTGATTTGAAGAAGAAAAGATGTGAGGTGATTTGAAAAAAAGAAAAGAAGATGTCTCTTGTTTAACCCCATTTCTTCATACGTTCTCCCAACTTATCCAATAATGCTTGTGTTTCTGATAAGTACAGGAGAAAAGGGGAGTGAGAATAGTGCTTATTTTATCTTCTATTATGAGATTTTCCAAAATTTGTATCATGTCCATCCTCTTATGGTGATAGCTCCTCAGAAAGAGATTTCATTTTCATGGTCCTTATATAAGATAATCGATTTCTTGAGGTTCTGATATGTATGGTAGATGTCCTTGGGGTTTACGCATAGTAGAGGCCCATTCTTGAGATCTCCATACATGAGAAGATCATGCTACTTCTGATGTTCGACATGAGCTACTTCAGATGGACTTCTACTACTGATTCGGAATGCTTCAAAATTTTATGCCCATCAACTGCATGAAGATCAACACTTCAACCCATTTACTCCCTCCAACCATGTTCACCAAGCATCCACTTCAGGCACAAGTCTCCTAATACGACCTTTTCCGCATGGATCTCCTCCCATCAACAACTACTTCGAGCATGTCTCCTCCCCAGCTCCTTTGAAGATGCATCAAGTGAAGGTGAGTTGCGCTTGCGCATTTTCTTTTGTAACAAGTCTCAACTTTTTCAGTTCCAACGCGAGAGGAAGTATATGTGTGCTGTCAATGGGTAATTGGATCTCTTTAAGATCCAATTACACTACTCTCATGTTTATCCCACTTTGACTATCAATGGGACTTTGGTGCATTGGTAGGGTTATATATAGAGCCCCACATGCATTGTAACATTTGAGAAACTTAAAGCAATAGCTAGCTCTAGAGGTTTTCTCCCGTGGTTTCATCTCGCTCCTTAGGGAGTAGGGTTCCATGTTAATCTCGATATTTTGTTCTTATCGTTCTTAATTTGCTTCCACATTTTATTTTCAACATGATACCAGAGCGAGTCGGTCTTGGATATTCTATGTTTTGCGGTGCAAGTTAGAAAAAAACCGTTCTTGTTTTCAATCTCGGAGGTTCTTTTTCCATGTCAAGATTGCTTGAAGTCCCTAGATCTGCTGTAGGCACAATGTTGTTTGACAATCACAGCTCCATTTGGTTCCTTGTTTAGAACCAAAAGAGATAGAAGAAGGTCACAAGAAGATGACTTGCTGCCCCAAGGTTGCAAGAGATATATTTTACAAAACCCTAGGAGCAACTAGATTTGGCCAAGTATTTTCCACACTTTCTAGATCTTTGTCGTGATCAAAGTTCCAACCTTCCTTTACGATTAGGATGCAGTCGTGCTCCAATCAGAAGCATCTATGTCATGAGAAACTGGCAACAAATCTCCAAATAGGGGAGATGTCACATGGAGATATGGCTGCGGTGCGAGACACCATCGATGTATCCAAGAAATGATGCTCCAGTGGAGTGGCGTGAGAAGGAATCTGCGGCAGATGGGTTTCATCGTGTTCCATCCATAGAACCCTAAATTTGAGTCGAAGAAGGGTCCATGGTTTTTCTACGAGGCGTGGCTCGATTACTTTAAATTGTTTTGTTTATTTTGTTTGGCATGAGCTCAACGGACCCACGTGTCTGTCTGCCAGTAAGCAAAAAGGCCCAATCGGCCCTGTGCTACAGAACAAAATGAAATATTCTCCCCGTAATCAGAAAGGGGTGGGGGAGGGCAGGGGGAGATTAAAAAAAGGCAGCAGTTCGAAAAAAATGAAGAGATGGCAGTTTTTTTGAATGGCTGCAAAGAAAAAAAGATGGCCAGCCACAATAAAAAAGATTTCTCTCAAAAAAATAAAAAAAGATGGCCAGGAGAAAGAATCAGTTCAAGAAAAAAAGCGTAAGGAATGGCCAAAAAATGATGAATGCAAAAATATGACGGTCTGTTTGAAAAAAATGTTATTGAAATGAACAAAATTGTGATAGTTAAAAAACGATGGTTGAGAAAAGAAAAGGGTGATGCGATTTGAAGAAAAAAAAGGTGTGAGGTGATTTGAAGAAAAAAGAAGAAAGAAGAAAACAGGAAAAGAAGGTACGACTCTTGTTTGATCCCTCTTCATTTTTTTATCACAACTCGACCAATTATCCTTATGTTCTAGACAAATGGGAGAAGGGAGGAGTGATTTGAAGAAAAAAGAAGAAAGGAAAAAACAGGAAAAGAAGATACAACTCTTGTTTGATCCCTCTTCATTTTAATATCACAACTCGACCAATTATCCTTATGTTCTAGACAAGTGGGAGAAGGGAGGAGTGAGTTTAGTGTATAACTTATCTTCTATTCTGAGATTTTCCAACTGGTCTTGGCTACTCAGAAAGAGATCTCATCTTGAGGTCCATATATAAGATAGTTAATTTCTTGATGTCCTCATATACATGAGAAATTTTATTCTCAGATTCTGTTTGGTTATTAGGATGGGATGAGTTGGGGTAACCTCCTGTGAATAGTAGTTGTTTGGATGGTTATGATGGTTGGAATAAGGAATGTGATGTGATGTCGTATTGTGATGGAATTCCAACCCATGAATGTAAGGGGGTAAATCGGGTTATCCCGAGGTAATCCGGTAATTAAGCGGACTCTTAAGATCTCTATTTGGATAAGATTACGCTACTTCTGATGTTCGACTTCAACTACTTTGAATGGACTTCTACTATTACTTGGAAACGTTTCGGCTTTTTGATGCCCATCTATTGCGTAAAGATCAACACTTTAATCCATCTACTCACTGCCATCCATCTTCACTGAGCATCCACTCCTGGTACGGGTCTCCTCTTCGTATAACTTTCTCCGCGTGGATCTCCTCACATCAACAACTACTTCGAACGGGTCTCCTCCCCAGCTCCCTTAAAGATGCATCAAGTGAAGATGAGGCGTATTTTCTTTTGTAACAAGTTGCAGTTTTTTCAGGTTCAGCTTGAGGAGTAGTGTTAGAGTCTAATTTATATAGGTAACTTAATCTCTCTAAAATCCAATTACACTATTCATGTTTAGTCCCACATCGACTATTGATGTGACTTTGGGATGTTGGTGGGGATATATATAGATCCCGACACATGTTGTAATGCGATAGCCAGCCCTAAATGCATTCTCTCGTGGTTTCATCCCGCTCCTTAGGGAGTAGGGTTCCACGGAAATCTCCATGTTTTATTCTTATTGTTCTAATTTTGCTTCCGCATTTTATTTTCAACATGGAAAATTGGAGCTTGTGACCTCCTTTGAGATTGCCATCACAACCTGATGAGCTCATAAACGATCTTTCACAAATGACATGCATGAGAACCAACTCTTCCATAACATTTTTTTACGATTTTTAGAGGTCTAAAAATGGCATACCAATTTATTAATTTCCTTCTAATATATATCTTTGATCGTTCCTACCACCTCTTAAAGGCTACTCTGAAGTTTAACCTCCCATCTTTGAGTAGGTACAATTTTTTTCTTTACACATGTCCACACCACCTTAAATGAGGTTACCTTATTTGACCTTTTATAGATGACTGACTCAAAAAAGTCCTCTATAGATGACACACTAAGTGGCATAGCCAATTGATGCATTCGATATTAGCAGAAATATTGGGTTTGACAGGATCTGACTTGTTATCTCCTCTCTATGATAACTCTTTCTCTTCTTTTACCTTCTAGTTCACTTTGTAACCCACTTCTCATATGTCTCATGCGGCATAACTTGCTCATCCTCTCATAATCTCATGTCTTTCCTTCCCACTCCTTGATATTTTTAACTAAAAACATTCTATATCGCCACTCATTGCATATTACTCTTACTGTGAATCCAATCATTCTTTATGTGCCCGCACAGCCATTGTAGCATTTACATCTCACCTGTATAATTTTCTGTATGTCTAGAATATATTTCCCAAACTAAGTCCCATAAAGCATCATAGGTTTTACTTTAACAGAATAGTATTTGTATTTTTCATTCAATGTATCTTTTTATTACATAGAAAATCCTAAACTCTCCACGTCAACCACCGTGCAATAAGTATATTAGTAAGTAGTAACATCTCCTATATTATTCAATCCTGTTAAAAGACGGAATGTGAAAAGTTTTTTTATATGCTTTGTAAATATATTTGTACTCAACCTTAGTTGATGCTATCTAAGTGGACACTATTGTCGCAAAGAGGACGACGGACCTAAGATAATGTGTGAAAGGGTTTATATCCAATCAATGAACACTCGACTATGTCATGCGATATGATTTCTCATACAACTGGGCTTATCTCCATGACTCAATTACATATTTAGTGCTAGATTTTGTTAGACTGCCCCTTGATGCATCTTGCACTACATATGATGAGTCTTAGAAGAAATGTATCAAAATGCTGAAAAGAAAGGGATGAAGTTATAAACGAATGACCCTTTCACACATATTTGTAGCTACTTCTCTACTAGGTTGATACTATTTCTTCTCAATTTGTGTTTCCCCCCAATTCTGTCATGCACTTGCAATCTCAGTTAGTTATGTCCCTTTAACTTGGAAACTTATACCATCACACTATGTAATTGTTGTTTTGTGTTTCCACTTTGGCATCTATTTATAGAAAATTGCAGCTGAGATTTTTTTGTCATTGTTGATTTTGTTTTCCAACATTTCTGTTTTAGAAGATGTATGACCAAATAATTGCTTGCCCTAGACATCTATATTGCTAATTTCTAGCAAATGTCTTTACACAGGATCAGCTTTGAAAAAGCTGGAGAAGGATAAAGGCATTGTCATACGATTTGTCATTGGAAGAAGGTTTTCCTTGCACAACACAGTCTGATTTTATCATTTATGCTGTTACCCATTAGTATTATTGTTATGATGATTCTAGTGCAAATCGAGGTGACAGCCAGGACAGGAGTATTGAAGAAGAAAATAGGCAGACCAATGACTTCATCATTCTGGTAAGCTTCTCCTTGAAGTTCTTCTCTACACACTATCCATGCTCTTGTCATCGCTTTTGAGACAATACATTAAAACTAGAGATGTGGTAGTGATAAATGATGGGCCCATCCCCTATTTGAATTGGATGCTCTAAGGACAATATTAGATTTCCATGTGGCAGTGACAAATGATCGGCCGACCCCTATCTGAGCTTGAATTGGATGCTCTTACAACAATATTATATACTTTCCTTGGCTCCCTCACTTTGGAATTAGTTTCCAGCTATTTGATATAGATTTTAAAGTTGTCATGAATCTATCTCCACCCCTCTCCATACCCTCTTTCAATCATGACTATATATCAAGATCCAAAGAAAATGAATATGAGTATCGTTTTGGGGGAATGGTGTTTGGTATTTCTTAATCTTCTTTTTTGAGAGGGTCCGTTTTTAATACCATGGAAGTCTGAGTTTACGTGGAGGCTTTTGGGCGGGATACAACAACAACAACAAAGCCTTTTCCCACAATTAAGTAGGGTCGGCTACATGGATTCTTCGCCTCCATTCAGATCTATCTTGGGTCAATCTCGGACTTATATCCAAAAAACTAAGATCCCTTCGTATAGTCTCTTTCCAACACTTCTTGGGCCGTCCTCGCCCTCTCTTAGCCGGCTCAACATCCCAACACTCGCATCTCCTAATCGGTGCATCAGTTGACCTTCTTTGCAAATGACCAAACCATCTTAAGCGGTTTTCTCGCATCTTATCCTAGATTGGAGCTACACCAACTTTCTTTCTGATTGCATCATTCCGAATCAGATCTTTACGTATATGCCCACACATCCATTTTAGCATTTTCATTTCTGCTACAACCATTCTCTGCACATGTCTATGGTTCACAGGCCAACATTCAGAACCATAAAGCATAGCAGGTCTCACGGATGCTTTGTAAAACTTTCCTTTAATTTTTAAAGTAATTTTCTTATCACAGAGAACAGCGGAGGCTCCTCTCCACTTTAGCTAGCCTGCATTTATTCTATTAGTAACATCTCCATCAATTCCCCATCATGTTGCAAAATAGATACCAGATATCTAAAAGAATTTCTCTTCTGAATGTTATCGTCACCAATCTTCCCCTCGATTCCTTCACCATTGCTTCCATCAAAGGTGCATTCCATATATTCCGTCTTAGCCCTACTTATATGAAAACCTTTAGTCTCCAATGCATGTCTCCAAACCTCAAGCTTCTCATTTACTCCATCTCTAGTCTCGTCAATCAACACAATATCATCAGCAAATAACATATACCAAGGTAACTCATCCTGAATGTGACTTGTCAACTCGTCCATAATCAAAGTAAAAAAAATGGACTCAAAGCTGAACCTTGATGTAAACCAATGTTGATATCAAAATAGTCAGTCTTCCCCGTCGGGGTCCTTACACAAGATAAAGCCCTATCATACATATCCTTTATGAGATGTATAGGACAGGTACTTGTCTCTTCTCCAAAACTCTCCACAGTATCTCTCGTGGGACGGAATCATAAGCCTTCTCCAAATCAATAAAGATCATATGAGATTCTTCCTTTTAGCTCTATAAATCTCCATTGTTCTCCTCAGCAAATGGATGGCTTCAATAGTTGAGCGACCTGGCATGAATCCGAATTGGTTTTCTTTTACTTGGGAAACTTGCCTCAACCTTCTTTCGATCACACGTTCCCAAATTTTCATCGTGTGACTCATCAGCTTGATACCTCTGTAATTTGAACAATTTTGAATGTCTCCTTTGTTCTTATAAAGAGGCACCACGATACTCCTCCAATCTTCAGGCATTTTCTTGCTTCGCCAAATAACATTTAATAGATTCGTAAGCCAAGTCAAACCACGCTCGCCTAAAACATTCCATACTTCTACAGGGATGTCATCCGGTCCAACAACTTTCCCAGGTCTCATAACCTTCAAAGCCTCCTCTACTTCTTTTCCTTGTATTCGTCTATAGCATGCACGATTCAAGTAACTTTCACTACTAGCTAGATCACCCAAAGTGATCTCTCTATTTCCTTCTCCAATGAAAAGTTTATGGAAGTACTGCTCCCATCTAGTCTCTATATCCTTCTGAGTAACAAGCACGTGACCTTCCTCGTCCTTAATGCATCTCACTTGAGAAAGGTCTTTGGTCTTTCTTTCTCTTGCTTTGGCCAACCTGAATATATCCTTCTGGCCCTCCTTAGAGTTGAGATTTTTATACAAAACCTCATAAGCTTTTGACTTAGCTTCGCTTACAGCCTTCTTTGCTTCCTTCTTCGCTATTTTATAGTCCGTGACAGTTTCCTCTGTTCTATCCTTAGACATAGCTTTAAAGCAAGCTCTTTTAATTTTTAGCTTCTCTTGCACCCCTTCACTCCACCACTAAGCCTCCTTTTGACCCGGAGCTCCTCCTTTTGACTCGCCTAGCATATCTTTGGCTACCTTTCGGATACAAGATGCTACTGTCTCCCACATCTCGTTTGCACTACCGCTACAATCCCAAGATAAGTCTTCTAAAACCTTCTCCCTGAAGCTTGATTGCTTCAGCGGAAGATTCCACCACCTAGTTCTAGTGATCTTAGGAACCTTCCTTTTCTTACCATCCCTTTTATTTGTAAATCCAAGACTAACAAGCGATGTTGGGTTGTCAAACTCTCTCCAGGGATTACTTTGCAATCTTTGCAACACAACCAATCTCTTCTCCTCAACGCAAAGTAATCTATCTGTGTTCTAGTTGAGCCACTCTTATAAGTAATTAAATGCTCCTCCCTCTTCTTGAAAAGAGTGTTTGCTATGGAAAGATCATATGCAGTTACAAAATCCAGAATGACTTTTCCCTCTTCGTTTCTATCCCCAAAACCATGTCCTCCATGCACACTTGCATATCCTGAAACATCTTTTCCCATATGTCCATTAAGATCTCCACCTATGCAAACCATCTCTCTTTGTGGGATTCCTTGCAAAATCTTATCCAGATCCTCCCAAAAAGCTTGTTTAGTCCTTTCATCTAAACCAATTTGCGGTGCATAAACTGAGATGATATTCAGAATTTCTTCTTCGAGCACCAACTTTAGCAAAAATAATCCGATCTCCAAATCTTTGCACCTCAACCGCACAATCCTTCAAATCTTTATGAACAACCACTCCAACACCGTTTCTGCCCTTATCTTTACCTGAATACCAAAGTTTAAAGCATGTCTTCTCGATCTCCCTTGCTTTCTCTCCAACCCATTTAGTCTCTTGAAGACATAATATATGAATCTTCCTTCTTTCCATTGTATCCACTATCTCTATCAATTTTCAGTTAAAGTACCGATATTCCAACTACCAATCCGTAACTTCCTTTGAAATCTCTTTTGGACTAACTTCTTTACCCGCATGCGTCCATTATGCGAGAACCCTTGCAAATTTTGGACTGCATCCGGACGGTGATGCAGCGGAACTAGCTTATTTAACCGCATGCGTTCCTCATGCGAGAACCCTTGTAAATTTTGAACTACATTCAGGCTGCGATGTAGCGGCCCTTGCCAATTTTTCATTGCATTCGGGCGATGCAACACGTCGCAAGTAGGGAACGCCCCAACGAAATCTGTATGTTTGCTTAAATCCATGTTTAAAAGATCCGAACGGTTTCGAGATAAATTCATAAATAATGTTCTTAGAAGAACTTTAAGAACACTATTTACGAATTTATCTCTCCTGCACTGGCTGTCGGCTACCTAACGCGCAACCCTCCTCATTTACCCGGGCTTGGGACCGGCCATGGCTGAGTTTTTGAGTAGCCAAAGTATGACCATTAGATGTGGATCATTTTTTTGTTTCGATTGTCAGTGATTTACTATTATCAAATTGGCAAGAATGTGCAATGGCTGTAAAAGGTCTCCCCATTCCTTTTGAGCCATAGGTCCATAGCAAAGTCAGAGCCTCTACATGTCATGTGAAAGTATCATATTTCCCGTTTACATTCTTTTATGAACCTCACCTAGATAGTTTGGTATGGGGAGACACATAGCCATCCATCTCTTTTCACCAAGCTATCCATGCCAGCCTCTTCCAATGTATGCCAAACTAAACTAAACTACTCACATTCTATATACTTGACCCTCAAATTCTGAAGAGAATATGGCAGATAAGGATTATTCTGTCACTTGGTTTTAAGCTGTGATACCTTTTTGCTATTTGAGAAACGGGGAACTCCGATGTGTGTTGTTGGCATGATGAGGAAATTTTATAAAGTAAAGAAATAACTTAAAAGAGATGGATGGCTATGTGTCTCCCCACTTAAATGGTCTTGTGGTAGTGTAGTGTGCCTATCACCCAAAAGATTAGGGTTCAAATACCCATTTGTGGGGGTTGCGTTAGGTAGTCGACAACCAGCGTAAAAAATAGTCGAAGCTTTCAACATAGATTTGAGCAATAATCCATGTAACCGACCCTACTTGTAGTGGGAGATGGCTTTGTCAATTTTTAAAGAAATAACTCAAATATACACATTTTAAATAAATTAAGGATTGCATAGTTCAAAAATGGGCATTGATATTTATTCATATCTTTAAAAAATGCTTAAAAATATCTTTTTAATAATGATGATGATGATGATGATGTAAATTCTAAAGGTCCTAACTGTGAGCATTGGGTGGTATGTTACTTATTTGGCGATGATGATCACTTAGTGAGCAGATAGAATTGGCTATATCTGAATCGAATCATTTGCTTTTCCTAGTTACAACTAAGGTCAAAACATAACAATCTCGTATCTTCTACTCCTTAACAATGGACCTTGATTGAAACCAGAAGACAACTTCTTTTTTATCCCAATTTTAAATAAGTAGGAGTATAATAAAAGAGAAGTGAAACTTAAATGTCGACATTTTAGGTCACAAAGTTCTAAAAAATTTAACTATCCAACTAAACCATTAACAAAGACATGATATAAAATTTATCTTTATGATTTGAAGTTTTTTAGCAAGATATTAATATAGCTTAGATAGTCAAAATACAACTATTCATCTATAGTTTACTATGGAAAACACGAATCATTGTATTGAGAAACAAACCGTAGCCCTTTATATAAAGGGAGAAGTTGGAGTTAGGGTGAGTGTTTAAGAAAACTAGAAATATACCTCTGACGAGATACAATACTCATACTCCAATACTCTTCCTCAAGCTAGAGCATAGATGTGTAGCATGAACAATGCATTACGTCACTTAAAAGAAAGCATGGACGTGCCTTGATGAACATATTTGTTGTTTTATCTGTAAAAATACCGCGGTAGTCTGAAGCTCTATGAGTAATTTCCAGTGAAACCACTACATGTTTAGTTTGTTCATGGAGCATGGGGTTGTTTGTTATGTGCATACTAACCATGTTGTAGTATCTTAACTCCATCACTCTACCCGTGGAACATGAGGATTGACCAACACTACATGTACCATTGCATCTCTTTTGATGTGTGTCAACTATAAAATAATAAAGAGAATGTGATTAAAAATAAATAATTAAAATAAATAAAATCGCCGCTAACCCTAACTAGACTTCTCAAAAGACTAAATTACCGAATTACATATACTATTTTAGAATAATCAAATTACATATACTATATCTAGAGATCTTATATGATCTTAGGTTTTTTAAAGAAAATAAATTTATAATGTACTGAAATTGGATGAAAATAGAAACTGTCAAGCCCTAGTTTTATCCCTAAATCCAATTTCCGTTGTGTTAGTTCTTTGTTACTTTGAAAACCATATCTCCTAATGAGTTGCTTGATCATCGACCATATAATTGTATAATTCCATCTATGATTATTTGAAAGAACTCTTCCGATTTTTGGAATTACTTTTCTTTCAGCATCTCTTGTTTATCTTTTTTATCAAGGATCTAATTGCTATTTTCTACCCATTCGTTCCAAGTATCTATGCCATTTAAACTCCATATAAATTTGACCTTGAGATAATGATGTTTTAGGGTAGGGATGTCTTTGTAACTTCCCTATGGGATATTTCTTCTTGTCTATTTGTTTCCCATGAAAGATAAATTCTACTTTTAGCTAGGGTTGGTTCTCTCTCAATTCGAGGGCGGTGGCTTTGGATGCTCAAGAATTGGCGGTACATTAAAGACTCCTATGAGTTTATGATGCCCGTTTTGGTTTTAAGGGATGGAGATGTCGGTCGATTGGGGTCTACTCCAGCGACACCACCAACTTGGTAGAAACGATGAGGTGAAGGGTGGTTGCAGATGATAAGCATTGAGGATGGTTGGCGGTTGGATGCCATGAGGTGGTTGGATGGGAAGATGATAGTCCATCATCTCCGGGGTAAGGTTGGTGGATGGGTGGTGCTGGCATGTGAGATGGAAAAGAGGGTGGCATGATTGGTGGAAGGGAAAGAGTTGGTGATGTGGAAATGAAGGGAAGAGTTGCGAGTAGGAAGTTGGACTAATGATGGTTGGGAGATGGAGTTTAGGACATGTCGTGGTATCATCACGGTTGAGGAAGCACATGTCATGGGAAGACACCTGATTTGGTTGCCAAAGATCGGGGCGATGTGCAGATGGCAAGGTGTTGTGGTGCTTCTGTGCATGTAGTGCCGTGGTTTAGTGAGATCGAAATGAATCGCCTCGCATTTGTGGCTGCCGGGCATGTTGATTGTTGCGAGTGTGCCTTTACATTTTATGGCACATCATGTATATGTTACAATGGTGTCACAAGTGGCATTTAAGACATTGCTTGAGATGTATCATAAGGGGTTGATGGCACATTGACAATGACTGGTGTTGGAAGTGGATTAGAGATGAACGGTTGCGCCATCAACGATGACAGTGGAGGCTCTTCATCATGAATGTTGCAGTTGCGAGGATTATTGTTGTTGTCCTTGTAGACTTTTTCCACATTTCCTTGTTTGTCAAAGGCGAGCTGGTGTTGTATGAGGTCTTGATGATTCAACATGTTGTAAAAGGCATTGTAGATCTCTCTCTTTACATGCTAAGATAACTTTTGAGCTTGTGTCAAACAAATGCAGACTTGTATTTTTATTCTAGGCATCCACTAGTAATCCTTTGGATCGTCAAATCTTAAAATGATGAAAATAACTTGCTTTGATATTGATTAACGTATAATTGAATTCTTGTGAGATAAATATCACTGCTGTAAAAGTCGGCCGACTAGGTCGATTAGTCGGCCTGACTAGTCGAGTCTGTGGGGTAACCGACTCGACTAGGCCTAGTCGGCCATTAGTCGGTCAAACCGACTAATCGTGCCGACTACAAGGCTGACTTTTACATAGGGATTTTTTAAATTTTTAATTATTCGATTTTAAAAAAACAAACTTATTCTAATATGCTTAATGCTATATTTAAAGACAATTACTTCTTTTATTTCACTATGATAGTATAGAAAATGCACAAATCAATGTAAATATATAAGAATTAAAGAATATGTGTATAAAAATTGATTTATACATTTAAAATAATTAAAAAAATTCAAAACCGATTAATGGTCGACTGAATCCGATTAGTCGCTCGACTGCCGATTAATCCTTAGTCAGTGACCTCGCCGACCGAGTACCGACTTCCACCTTCTGCAACCTTGATAAATATTACATGAAGGATAAAAAGAAGGGGAAAGCATGTCAGTAGCGCAGGGTTTTGATAGAGATGTGTGGAGAGAGGGGAACAAAGAAGAATGTAATGGAGAAACTATAGTTTATATAACTCAAATATATTTTAGGGTAAATTACAAAAAGGGCCCCAACTATACTTCGATTCCCAATTAGGGGCCTCATTTTTCAATTGTAACAAATAGGGGCCTGAGCCGTCAACTAAAGGGTTTAACATCGACATATAAGGCTCGTTGAAGCTTATGGAGCCCTCTATTTGAGACAAAAACATAAGATCAGGCCCCTCTTTGTTACAATTGAAAAATGAGTCCCTTAATTGGGAATTGAGGCATAGTTGAGGCCCCTTTTTGTAATTTACCCTATATTTTAAATGAACCTGTATGCCTCTCTGTATAAGGAAGGACATGATGGGATTAAAAATAACTGAAACAAATCCTAACCAACGCTAACTTGACTCATAAAAAGACTCTAACTTAAATAACCAAACTACCTATGCTATATCTAGATATTCCATATGATCTCAATTCCTTTAAATTAAAATTATGATACACTCAAATCTGATGAAATTGCAAGCTATCAAACCCTAAATTAGCCCTAAATCTAATTTTGCATGGTATCAGTTCTCCTCTATACTCCAATCCCCTTTTTTGATCTTATTTCTTCTCCATCATACGGGTTGTTATGCTCCCTCCATTATTCTTCTCATCTTTGTGCATTCCCATCCAAATTTCCACACAGACCGACGCCTTTCCATTCTTCTTACCTCATCTCACTTTCCACCCCAATCCTTCCTATCTGAAATTCAGATTGCATCATTAACTCCCGTACTTCTATAAATATGAAAGAGCCACATGCTAAACTGGAAAAATCATTTTAGAAAATACCTAGAACATGATATACCCGCGGTGATTTGAACTCCGATCTCCAATAGCAATAGCTCGCAGCGGATAAGGATAAACAGTGCAAACATCACATGAGTGATGCCCAGGCGGCATGTGGGAGACCTGCAACGTTGCAACCGTGTAGCAGTACAGAGCACATGATGAGCTCCAAGGTTGTAGGATTTTGGCAGTGATAAGTGGCTGTCAAAGAAGGTATGGAGCTCTGATTTAGGACTACCGCTTTGATATCACTTGGAAAGGAATGAATGATTGTATGTGAAATGAACCCTAGCCCTTTATATAGAGGGAGAGGCTAGATTTAGGCTGAGGTACTTAAGAATAGCATAAATACAAAAATGTCCTTGATGGGGTACATACAAATACTAATTGTAACCATTTAATTTATTTGCTGATTTATCCTTAGATGTTTCAAATTTGATACAGCAGAAATAAATAAATAAATAATATGAGCGAAATTGAGGTGATATCAGCAGCATGCAGTCGGCATATGCCCCTGGCTTAGTTATCATGCTGATGGTGAGACACTGGTACCATAGAGGCAACATTCTGACATTGGGACCTTACATGCTGTGGCATGACAGTTTGGGGGTATGCCGTTGGCATGCATTGCCGTTTGAATCTACGTCGTTCTTTGACACTATATTAATATATAACATTATATTGAAATTACATCGTCAAGCCATTGCATTTTTCTTACCTTAATTTCTCTTTTACCTAGCAGTACTCTCCAGAAACAGCATGGTTCTTTTTTTACTGAGCTTTACTCTTTGAAAGCTGTAAAATATTCTTTATGTTTAACGTGATTTCTGCATCTCACCTTTTTTATCATTGAAATTCATCTCTTCATCTACTCTTTCTAACAGAGGAAAAAACAGAAACCCAGTCCAATGAATCGTATTGCTTTAACTGTACTTATTTACTCTCACCAGGTTAATTATTATGAGGTGTTTTTAATGCTATTCTGCTGTCCAATTCTTGAAGTTAGCAGTGTGTCTTGTGTACAGTTTTGTAATTTTTGCCAGAACTGAATTAAGTACCATTTAATTTGCAATTGTTTGGTCTAGAAATAAAGAAATCAACGAAAAGTAACAGTGCTTTTCTACATTTAGTACTAGCGCTAAGATTAGAACTGAAATTTGTAGTTTTTATTGGCGTTAAAGAGGACTTTTATTTAAGGGATTTTTACACCCATAACCCTGAGCAATTTCACAATTACAATCATAACACCCCCCCCCCACCCCCCCGTCCGCTGGAAGCCCGCCATTCCCGGCCCCGACCCCTGCTCGGAACCGCTGAGTTCGTGCCCTGCTCGAAGCCCGCCGAGCTCATCCCCCCCCGGTCGAGCTTTCCCGAAGCCCCTCTCGTGCGTCGAGCTTCTCCTCTGTCGAAGCCTCCCAGCCCCCCGCTCGAGCTTTCCCTCTGCTCGAAGGCCACGTCGAGCTTCCCCGAAGCCCCCCCCCCAAACTAGAATATAGCAACAACGGACGAACTACTAGAATCTAGTTGGTAGGGAGAAGGGCTGAAACTAGTAATTCATGCTGTCTTAGGAAGTGGAAGACCGCCACTCGCCTACTACAAAGCAAGAAAAAAGAATAACCCATCGCTTTGGCGAACTAGGGAATTCTGTCTGGTTAGTCACTTGAACCTCGCTACCTAGATTAGATGGAGGAAGTGGACGAAGAAAGACTCTGACTCAAAGGGACAAAGAAGGCAGATGGGAACTGGGAACAATCCAGGAGAAGCAAGTGGTTAGTCTTCGGTGACGAAGAGAAATGGTCAGATCACGAGCCCCTACCGCCTCCGCCAGCAAGCTCCCATCCCCCCTGCTCGAAGCCCCAACGAAGCTGCCCATGGATTCTCCCTACAAGCCTGCCTATTTTTTCTGGCTAATCGTAGCCGTTAGATTATAAATTGTGTAGATTAACTCATTCATATGGTTGGTTTAATATATTAAACTAATGGAGGGTTATGAGTGTGAGACAGAGTAACTATCGGGGGGTTTCTCATGTAATTCATGATTATGTAGGGCTATGATTGTAATTGCGGAATTACTCAGGGTTATAGGTGTAAAAATCCCTTTATTTAATGTTTTTGAGTTTATTGTGGATGGCTTGAAATATCCAACAGCGAAGCTTGGGTTGTGCATTAAGTACCAAGAAACCCACTTTCTTTTGGTAATACGCACAATGTTGATGAGCTTGGTTGTGCTTCTTTTTCTCTTCTTCTAAAAACAATTGACGTTTCTTGTATGGTGCTTTTTTGAAACCAATCGGTAGCAACCGTAAACTCACCATGCAAATATTTCTGTAGATTTGTACCATACTGACTGTTTGATGTTTTCATTAGGATAATCTTGTTGAAGGACCAGAAGAACTACCAAAAAAGACAAAGATGTTTTTCGGCTATGCTTCTGACACCTGGGATGCCGAGTTTTACGCCAAGGTTAATGATAACATTAAAGTGAACATAGGTAACCATTGTTTGATTTTTCTCCCAATTTTTAGAAATTTTGTTTTCTGTCTAAGAGTAGCTGATCCATTATTATATGCTGTTGGGAATGGCTAGTTGGTATTTTCTTTTTCTTTTTTATGCAGGGGGGGGACATGTGAAGGTGTCTGCATTTTTATTCGTGCCTTTTTTTTATAAGTAATTCATTCATGTCAGTTGCCTTGAAATTGCCTTTACTAGGATGGGTGTTCGCTGTTGTGCATACTTTGTAAGACTGTCAGGATGCCAAAGATTGGGTGGGGGTGGTATGTGGTGGTTGACAAATTTGCGTTACTCAAGCCTTTCTCCGACCTTACCTTGTGGTTTTCAGTTTAAATTAAATTTGATATCTGGTTCTCATTTTGGAGGTTTATTGCTACAAATGTATCAAGAGCCAGTGGTGTTTGGCTAGAAGCATTTCGAGTTTATCAGAAACTTGGCAGGTTTAGATGTTAATCAAGGTGACTTTGTGCAGTTTGCAGTTATTTTTTGCTTCCGAATAGGCTCTAGGAAGGGGTTGAATTAATGCCAGAGTAGCAATGACTTCTGTAGAATTCATTGTGGTGAAGATGGTCAGCCGATTCAGCATGTGTGCTGTTGTCAATATTGTAGGATGTGGTTTCATTGGTTCAGGCAGTGTTTATTGATAGTAAATCGATTTTAAGGTGGAAAGAGGTTGGATGCTTTGGGTGTTAGGTTATGTGACTTGTGAGGAGGTTTGTAGGTATGTGGTGGAGGGAGTCCTTGATTTGAATGGCCTACTTGCTATAAACTTTGCATTAATGCTAAAGTGGCTGGTGAGATTACCTGGAAGTGGGGATGGCTTTGTTAGCTCGATTTTTTAAATGCTAAGTGATGAGTCTCTGATTCATCCATGTTAAGAGGTCTAAGTCAAGCAAAAGACAAGCTTAGGTTGCATGCGTTTACACTCATTTGAGACTTAATTCTCAGGCACCTTCTCTTGATATATTGCATAAAATTAACACCAAAAAGACCTAAAAATACACATGATATATAAAACTAAAAAAATACATAAGCATATGTGGTGCAATAGTACACACAATTCACAATATTGAAAAAAAATCGATAATTTGTACATTAGTACCTCATATACCACTCTTGTATGTATGCACATTTGCCTAACCCTTAGGTGTAACTCCTCGTTAATGTACACGTACATGTCATACAAGTACTACTCATACTTATTATGCACAACTATTACTGACACAAGCCTATACTAGCAATGAACTATATGGCGTACATATATAATGCACACACACAGAGAATTGGACGGGTCACTGAATTGAGAACAAATGGTATTTGGGTAACTGTTTGGAGTTATTAGGTTATATAGTTTCAATTATTTTAATTTTAAAAATTATGTTTAATACATATAATATTATATATTTGTGCATATATAGTCATTAGTTCACATCAATAGTCTGGTGGTAGAGCAGTGTGCCTATCACTCAAAAGACCAGGGTTCAAATCCATTCTTGCGGGGGTTGCGTTAGGTAGTTGACAACCAATGTAAAAATAGTCGGATCTTTCAACATGGATTTGAGCAAGAATTCATGTAGCGACCCTACTTAAAGTGGGAGAAGGCTTCACCATTTTTTTTATTGCCAGTTTTTTTTTTGAAAGAAAAAGGGCATCCACCATGTAGGTGTGCTTCCAAAAACTTCACCATCAATCACCAAGAAATTACACGCATGTTAACAGGTAAAGAGGCAAAGCAAAAATTACAACTTCCAACTCTCAGCTAGCGTCCTAGAATGCGCCACAACATTTTCACCATAGAAGCGATCCTGGCGAAACATCACCCCATTTCTTGCCAGCCAGAGTGCCCAAATCATAGCCACGTCTCCCGATCGCTCCATTCCATGCCGTTCCAATCCGTCCCATCGGAATCTCACATACCATCAATACACATAGTTTGATTCCCTAAGATTTGTCAAGCCCTCCAATGAGCTCTTACATTTGAAGAATAGGTGATCCACATCTTCCACCTCATCCTGAAATCGAGAGCACGTGGGGTAAGCTACCTGAACAAATCTTTATTGTCATTAGTTAATAAGATTACAATACCGATTTGAAGTCATAGATTCTAAAACCAATGTATATCATATCATTTTACTGTAAATTACCAGGGAAAGAATGTTCATACCATCCCAATACCATCGTAATCCTCAGGTGAGCACATGGTGGTTTTGGTGTATTGGGAATACAATTTTTATTGCCAGGCATTTGCGGGCATTTTAAACCCCATGGTATAGTGTAAATTGCATCCACAGTTTCATGGCGGTTATTTTTTGAACGATCACAAACCTGGAGCAAAAACTGTCATTTTGACATTCTGGGATCTTTTTGTGTGTCAACAAGTTTGAGTTAAGAACCGTGGACATAAAATAGGGAAGAATTCTAGAATAGACATTGATAAATCAACCTGAAGGGAAAATAAATATAGCACTTTCGTAGCTTCCAACATTCAAGATTTAAGTTTTTTACACAAAAAATAATATGAGAAACCCAGTTTTTCATTAGTCAGCTCTCTCCATCCCATGAAATTGTAATTTTACTTCTCTTAAAATGAAGCGGATTCATGAAACAACACGATGAAAAAATAAGCGGCAAAAAGTATCATTACTTGTTTCTATTTTATTTGTTGCTAGCCTTTGGTTGTCTAGAATAATGACTGAAGAAGTTGCAAAGTGGGAAATGATTTTAGGTTCAGAAGTTTCTTGATTGGGCGTGCGTACGTGGAGCTTAAAGCGATGAGTCATGGATAACTAAAATGCTGTTTATCAAATCTTAAGTTAGCATGATGAGAAAACCGTGTTTCTTAAATTTGTACATGGTGGACAATTGTAGGAAAGATTCTTGCACATCGAAGATGCTAGTGCAGAGGCGTTTGGTAGTGATTGAGGCGGACCTTGGGGAACACTGAGTCTGTAGGCGGATCATCCTCTTCTAGAATTTTAGGCATGCTTTGATATTATGAATTTTAGGCGGATCAGAGAACAGCTGCCTATGAGTTTCTAATAAAAAGCTGTCTACGAGGATACTTTTATCCTGCATTTGTTGACTATATTCTTTAAATCCGTGAGAAATGGTCCACTCAGAGAAGAAAAAGGTTAGGCAAGCCACCAACTACATGGGAATCTTTTATAACAAACACTCCCATGGCCAAAAACTTACATGATTGTTCTTTTGCCTTCCTAATGCAGAATTTTACCTTTTTCTCAAGTTAAAGTGTTGGTTTATTTATTCTTAGTAACGGTTTTGTTTATATTTTTCCAAATAGATGGTTTAAGTGCATTGCTAACTAGTCACTTGGAGAAGCCTCGTGCTTATATAGGGTGCATGAAGTCTGGAGAAGTTTTCTCTGAGCCGTGAGTCCTTTTTTTCCTATTGCTTATGACTTGATATCAAAAGGTTGTGTTGTTTTTCATTGTGAATGTATGCGCTTGTAGCATGATACATTCATGATTGAGTTTTACAGGAACCACAAATGGCATGAACCTGATTGGTGGAAGTTCGGCGACAACAAATCGTAAGTGACACTGTATATTGTAAACATCTTTCTCTAGTCTATTTAATTTTCCTTACCATCCATTCACCGGAAGTTATTTTTCTTACAATTATCTATCAATCTAACTGGAATTGTGCTGTTTAAAAGATACTTCCGCCATGCTTTTGGTGATTTCTACATCATATCCCGTGCTTTAGCGCAGTTCATCTCCATCAATAGGTAAATTTGTCTAATTAAATCTTCATTCTAGTTGTGTGCATGACGTTATAATCCCCTTTCTTGACAAACAGATCTATTCTTCGCGCATATGCCCACGATGACGTTACTGTCGGTTCGTGGATGATTGGTCTTAAAGCTGATTATATCGACGAAGGGAAGCTCTGTTGTTCGTTCTGGAGCTCTGGTACTTTATGCTTTTTTCCTTCCATTTATTTCAACATTTTAAAGTTGATTTGAGTAACATTTGTCTTCATGTTAATTAATTAAATCATCCTTGTAAATTCTCATTCTGAGAACGATACTCATCTCAAATTATCTCAGGAGTCATATGCGGGGCTATGTAAACAAAATTTGGAAACGGGATCTGACTAAATTTATGCGCAAACATCCATCATTAGCGTGCTGTTGATGCAAGAATGCCTGGACCAAATTTGACAGCTTCACCAGCTGTGTCGGGGTGCAAATGCAGCATATGCCTGGAGATAGGTGTTAATAGCGGGTCGTTATATGCTTGGTAACATATTGTTGCCTCGAAATAGCCGATATCATTTCTAACCTCAAAACAGAGTATGAAGCGATTGACGACTACAGGACCACAACCATGATTGTTTATCGGTGTAATCATTTCGACATACTAGATGATATTAAGGCCGGGTCCTCCCTTGTTTCGCCTATGTTTTCTGAATCTGTAGTTCTTTTGTTCTTTGTTTAGTTATTGAGTGCGTTTTTTTACCTCCACCAGCACATGCATTTTCCTTATGCCTTAGTTGTTCGGGTCTTTGTAATGTTTGCTGAGCCTGGTTATATGATGATATATTCATCATCCTGGCATCGATTTGGTAAATCCCAAAGGTCACACTTCTGTCCGATCAACACAAACCAACCTATCTGCACAAGCATTCAATTTGTCTTTTAGATTGATTTTCACTCCATGGTTTTGATGGTAAAATGCAAACTTTGGTAACATAAAAGTTTCCATTCCGGTAATAGGGTTTCCATGTAATAGGGTTTGCTTGAAGGAGCTGTTGGTATTTGGGAAAGGAGAAGGGGATTTTGAAGATTCATTTGATCAAGTTTAGATAATCCGTCAGTTTTTTCCAAAAACAGCTCCGAAAGAGTTGTAATAATCAAAGCCCTTGAAAAGAGTTGTAATTGAAACAGTTGCACTTTGCGATAAAGGTTACTCTACGTCGATTTGTCCTCCTTTTGGAAAAATTAAACATGTGCTCTCCATGGTGACGTACCGAGACGAACGAGCGTGATATTAATACATAGAAAAAGCACATGCATGCAAAAAAATGATAAATTGTTGAATTTGTGCGGAATATCAAATCCCACAAAATCTCCTTTAGATGCTTGGCTATAAAATCAACCATCAAGATAACGACCATAATTCACAAAATTCAACCGAAGAAAGCATTTTATTACTAAGCTGCCAAGCTTCGATCACAGTCCCCTAATTCCATGATCCTTGAAATTTGTGTAATTTTTTTGAATCTCAGTCGACCCATTTGACGTACATGACATTGACAATCAGTCACATGAGAAATGATATATCATGAAATGAAATAACAGCATTCATTCTCATTAATTATGTCGCATGCTCATGTCGAATAATGAGATATACCTTGCCCATGTCTATGATAGAATGCTCTCAAAAATATCTCATTATACAATGTCTCCCAAGAAAGTATGCGGAAGCAAATGAAACTACTCAACAAAAAAATGAAAATGAAGCATCCTGTTTTCCGGGAGTCTCTCTATGAAATCATGGGAATGTATTTCTGATGTTTTCTTCACACAAAAATAACTTGGAAAATATATCATTTTGTTGGAGGCTGCAAGAATGCAATTTAACATGTTTATGAACTGTATATAACACTTTTTTCTATATCATGATAACCATATTTGTTATGTATTTAATATGCATATTTAACCTTAATGATGTTCATCTCAAATTCAGATACTATTTTTAGCTTTAGCCTGAAGATATACCGACATACTTCCCATATAACAAAAAGATACTTTATAAAACTTGTATTAATACCATGTAAATTTATGGCAAACAAAAACATAGATTGAGTGGGATTCTTTTTTTGGAGAATAAGAAAAGAACATGGCAGTTGACTGTCACCTTTGATTGGATTTCTTGCAGTGTGGGAACCAGTTGTAAAGGAAGTGATATTTTTTGAAAATCATCAGCACCTCTCTAAACTAAATCATACATATATATGCTTCAAATATCATTTTTCTTTGGCAGAGTTTTATCTCATATTCATTATCATCTAAGGGTGCTTATCCTTCTCCAGTTCTATAAAATTGATGTTCATATAATTCTTGGTCAGGGATGACACCAAAACAAAGATCCCAATTATTGCAAACGAGAAACTTACTACATTATTGCCCATTTTAATGAGTTGAAACATTCAGGAGGAACTCAACAAAATAGACAGGCAGCAGGAGAGTAATAACTCAGATGGCCAACCTCGCGCAAAGCTTCACCAACTTCTGGGGCATGGTCCTATAGCAGATGCTGTGGTTGTAAGATGACAGTCAGTCGATTTACTTTACTTCTACCGATAGAAGTGATTTTGGTTCGAGCTCAATACTAATTCTAGTTCCTACCTATTTTGCATAATATAGGGAATGAGAAGCCAACCACAGGCTACATGCTTGGATCACGCATTTCGTCGGTATGGATTTCATAGGTACAACTGACCTAACCCCATCGTGCGATTAAGGCAACGGTCTGCCATGTTATACATGTATATTTTTGGTATTCAAACTTGTAGATGCCATCTTAGGAGAGATGATGTTTGTATTGTCGATACTGTTTTTCATGGAAGAAAACCGAAGGCCTGGTGTGACAACTATGGAGTAGTCATATTGTCGAACCGTTACATATATCCTATAGGAAGAGTGCTTATAAGTAGGCAAGCGATGAGAGGGAGCTTGGTTAATTATAGTTCGTAAGATTTTAAAAGTCGGTAATTCGATTAGAACACTGACCAAGTAGTAACTGACAGTTGAGCAACTAATTGGATTTAATCGGATTTTAGGTGATTTTATATATTTTTTTAAATTATTTTAAAGTTATAAATCATTATATATTTATAGATTTAATATACTTGTAAATTTTGTGTACTAAATTTTGAATTCAAAACAAACACTAAACATCTTAGATTAAGTTTTTTTTTAAAAAAATGGATTTGAACATGTATCATGGGAATTTACTACGATATATGTTTATAGCATGAGTTTAGACTAGTATATATTTATAATCTTATTAAACATGCTATGTATTTATAATTAGGTTTGAACATGCTATATATTTTTAGCATATCGTATGATCTTCCCTTGTTATTTATCATTTCATGTTACGAATACAACGCCTATCATTCTCCCCTCGCTAGTTTCCTTCGAAGCTAGAGAGGTTCGACCATGATATTCTGTCCTTTTAGACATTTCGAGCAGGTTATCAGACGACAAGAGAAATGTATTTGTTTCCACATGATTGTGATAGCCGCAACCACTTCAGATTTGAGTAGGTTTTTGAGTAAATTCTTGGATGTATATACTATATCTCAAAACACGCGAAAGGAATGAACAACTTTAACAGTCGAAACAAACAATAACAATGTAGATGAGTTGCTTTAACATGTTGATTAAGGTGTTGTTAGGATTACTCCATGATAGATAGCAAACTCCTTAATCAACATCGAACTCCAAGTGCTTATTGGTCAAAAGATTCTCCTTTCAAGCAAAGTGGATTTGTCATCTTTGGATATCCACTTTTGCTCTGTGCACCAATGATAACTTCTTCGAGGACTTCATCATATTTCACCACTATCCTTTTCATTTCAAATAACATCAAAAGAAGAAGAAAAGGAGAAAAATCTCCAAAGTATTATTGTATTGTTTATCGTAAAGGATCTCTCTTCTCTTTACAACTATTATGTTGTATTTTGGCGCCAATGAATTTTCCTTTTTAAATTTAAGAAAACTATGTCTTCGTCATATTGGACATTGCTGAGGAAATCGAGAATTGAGTCATATATGTGGGGATTCGTGTTGAATAACTTGTGAAAAGTTTGCAAGATTTTGAAATTATTTTACATGTTAAAACATACCTCAAAGTAATGTCATGAAAAGTTTAATGAGATTATCCCATCTTTTGATCTTTTGATTTTATGGTCCATGAGTCTGATAGATGCACCTACTTTAAGGCCTTATCCTATGTTCGTATGTCGTAATCTTGATATAAAGGACACGTGTGTTGTTAATGTAATCTTGGATCTTAAACTATTTCTCTCGATAGAAGGTGTACAAATTTCTCTATCTCATTATGTGAGAAGATTTTTGGGAAATTTGGTTAATGATTTTACAAGTTGAAAGAACTTCCTTCCCTCGATTTATCCAAGTGACTCTAAAAAATGAAGTTTGTGCTTCCTTACTCTTGTGCTCGTAGATCATTGGAAGCTTAATGTATCTTGCATACAATATAAGAGTAGATATTTCCTTTTAAAGTGTAAAGATGGGTTGGTATGACTTGCCCATATTTCATTATTGGGAGTTCATTGGATTCAATCCAAAAAGAACCATTTCAATAGGATTTATTGTGAAATATATCGCTCAATATTAGAATGATATAGCGATGCAAATTAGAATTGATCAAATGGAGGACTCTACAAGAGATGTGGTTATATGATATGTACCTACTTTGGGAGGTGGTGAAGTCTCCCAGAGCTCAGCAAAACATACGATCTTGTCTCGATCTACCTTTGAGGTTGAGCTGGATTGAAGGAACTTCTTTCGGAGATTGTCATGGTGAGTAAGCTGACTCTAAGTCATATGCACCTTTAAAATGTTAAAAACAAGTTCTAAACTATATAGTATTCGGTATGAAGAATTAGTATAACATCTTGATGTTAGTGGTAAATCAATGCAATGTACAATCGATGATATTTGTCATTCTTTGGGATCGATAATCAAAGGAAGATATAAAGTAGAGTAGCAAGAAAATAGCATAATGATGCCCCTCGACTGTTGTAGGTTTTACTAGATCCAAAGGCAATATAAGATATCCATTGATGAAAGGACTTGATAAATCTTTAATCCTGAAAACAAGATGTCGATGTGATTAGGATCCATTGGACGTTCGTTAGCAGTAATAACCCAGTTTAAATGAGAGATGATCTCTCAAAATCGATTTCATGAGTTAATTATAAACTTAGGTTTGGTTAACACTCTTTGATATATGCTTAAGTATTATGGATATGATTAAGTTTGATTGGATGGGATTCATGTTAAGATTTTTTTCCATCTAGTTAAGTTTGATAGGCAATAATTATTAAGGGTACGGGTTAGTGATCGAATTAAGAGACACTAATTTTGTCTCTTAATTGATGGCATGTGATTTCCTCCATGCCATAATTAGTCATGAGAACAAGATAAATTTCTCGTCTTGGTTGCAATGCACGAGTGGGAACATGTCGGGTCAAAAATAAAATAAAACATGTAGAATCGCACAAGATAATTATTTATAACGGTTCAGCAGTGTGTGTACATCTATTGCACACATGCCTGAATCTATTCTCTTCCTTTCATGAATATGTGCTAGAGTACAATGAGTCATGCTTATACAACAACTCTACGGTTAGGTTCACTACTAAAAATTTCACCTCGGGGTTGATGCTCGCATGACACCGACCAACTCACAATCGAGTTGAATCTACGAGGTTGATTCGTACATTTACAACACCGATTAATCTTCACATGACAAATTCAAACATCAATCTCATGTTTTCTAAGGCAACTTTTGAAGACATGATGATCTAAGTGCAAAGATCAAGAGATTAGGTCGTTATATCCAAGCAGAAGTTTGTCAGATCCTTTGCACTGGTATTGTGCTGGGTGAAATTTCTCTAAGGCCCTGTTTGGTTGGAGAATAGGCGTTGGAATAAGGGGCCAATTCCATTCCTGACACGGTTCCCTAGTGGTACGACTATTCCCTATTATTCCATCTTATTTCACTCTTATTCCTATCTTTATCCCACCTTACCTACCTTTATTTCACCTTATTCTCCTTATTCTTATCCTCCAGCTGAACGGAGAATAGACCCTTATTCTCCATCCTTATTCCTGCTTATTCTCCTACCGAAGTTGATTCAGGAATAAGCAGGAATAAGGATGGGGAATAAGGAGAATAATGGTCTATTCTATGTTCGGTTGGAAAGATAGAAATACGGAGAATAAGGCAGAATAAGGGCAGGTAAGGCGGAATAAAGATTGAAATACGGGTGGAATAAGATAAAATAATGAGATGTGGATGGGAATAATTATATTCTTAGGAACCTCGTTGGGTGGAGAATTGACCCCTTATTCTAGTATTTATTCTCCAAAAGAACAAGGCTTAAAGATAGCCTTTATTCGTTTACATCTCAATCGTACTCGATGATTAGACTAGAGATTCTTCCCCAAACCTCCCAACAAAAAAACAACTAGAATCTTATTTCGGATAATGTGAAACCCTAAGGTCAAATGATTCTCCTTTCATGCAAAGTGTATTTGGCTCATGTCCTTTTGCTTTTTTCGTGTGCAGCCTTTGAAGATAATACGAAACTCTCTACTTCCTCCATTTTAAATTTTGAAATAAAGCTTGGAATGCAAGAGAAAAAAAAAGAAAGAAAAAGAAAAAAAGAAGAAAAGGGGTGTACACAAGTTGATGTTAAAGGGTACATTTCACGTTAGCTTTAATCTGTTTTCTCTTTTAATTCAGGATATGGGGAGCATACATTTTGAAAAAAAAACGACTGTTTCAAAGTTAGGCACATGTTCTAATGATTAAGATGTGTCTATTTTGAATTTCCTAACAAATAACGTCTTCGCTGTTGTTTTAACAAAGGCAGCTCATATAACAACAATAATTTTGTAACAAATAATAGGAAGATACTGTGATTAAGGATTTAATAAATAGGAAAAGTGGTCACTGTCCGATCCGGAAGGAAGGATACGGATCCGTCTCTTTCTTGGAGCCTATCTAGGGTGGAGCATTGGGCCGGGTCGGCCCTGACCCGACCCTGACCCGACCCGCAAAAGCCCGGGCCCGGCCCGAACCTAATGTACAAATGGGCCGGGCCCGGGTCCTCATTTTTCAAAAATATTATACTTGGGCCGGGCCGGGCCCGAACCCGAAGTATAAGTGGGCCGGGCCCGGGCCCTCATATTTCAAAATATCATATTAGAACTGTTGAAATATAAAATGCGGAAGCGAATCAAAGCAAGAACAAAATAAGATAAAGACTTTGATTTTATGTGGAACCCTACTCCGTGAGGAGCGGGATGAAACCACGGGAGAACCGCCTCAAAGGGCTGATTTTTCATTAACTTTCTCAAGGGTTACAATGGGTGTGGGGTTCTTTATATAGCCCCACCAATGTGACCAAAAGTCACCACTCCAAGATGTGGTACTAAATATAGCTCACCAAGACTATTCTTCAACACTCCCCCTCAAGCTAAGCATGCAATGCTAAGCTTGGATAAACAGAAAGAATGCACCCACTCATATACAAAATACATGAAACATCATACAATGTCAACACAACGCACGCTGTCGATTGATGCCGAAGACGATGCTTCTCATGTAATGTTGGCGAGGAGGAACTAGATACTTGAGTGTGAATAATGATCCGCAAAAATACCTGATCAGCAATTGAGTCTTCATCATAGAGTATTCCGCCCCGCAACATATCTTCACTGAAGACTGCTCCATCACTCCAAAGGGCTAACAAGAACGTCGTGGGAATATCCATACATACTGGAGTTCACGGCCATGAAAACATACCGTGGGAATATCCATACATAGTGGAGTTCACGGTCATGAAAACATGCCGTGGGAATATCCATACATAGTGGAGTTCACGGCTATGAAAACACCCGTGGGAATATCCATACATAGTGGAGTTCACGACCGCTAGAGAATGAAGCCAACAATGAGTCTCCTACTGGAGAACTCCACAAAATATAGGTACTCAAATAGCACCTCAAACAATGAGTCTCCCTCTGGAGAACTCCACAAACATAGGTACTCAAATAGAGCACCTCAAGCAATGAGTCTCCCTCTGGAGAACTCCACAAAACATAAGCACTCAAATAAAGCACCTCAAGCAACGAGTCTCCCTCTGGAGAACTCCACAAACCATAGGTACTCAAATAGAGCACCTCAAACAATGGTAGGGCTCAGAAACCTCTACCCAACACTTCAAGCAATGGTAGGGAAGACTTCACTACCCAACAATGGTAGAGCATGGAATGCTCTACCCATCACTCCCCCTTTCTCCAACCTTGTCGTAAACAACCAAGTTGGGAGAACAATGAAGGATCAACAAGAAATTCTCTTCCTTTTTTTTGCAGTCCCAATACATTTTTTTTGGACTGTATTTTTTTTCACAAACATTCATCTTTTTTTCCAATCTCATTTTTTTCACATTTTTTTTCCACCATGGCCCCTCAAATTTTCATCTCTCTTTTTTTTGATCTCACTTTTTTCACATATTTGCCCCTCTCTTTTTTTTCAAGGCATCATTGACTCCTTTTTTTCATCAATTTTTCTTGCATGGCTCTTTGGTTCAGAGCGGGTCGATTCTCGAAGATTTTTTATCTTTACATTAGTTGACATTCAATTATCAGATTCATTGTCCACGGTTCTTGAATATTCATATTCGAAGATATGTTCCAATTTTTTTTCTAGGGTTTTTCTGGGAAACCCTATTTTCTGCGCTTTGTTGGTGGAAATCCAGCCCCTGCAAGAGATGATTTGTTCGTGGGGCTGTATACCAGGCGTATCTTCAAGATCCAGCGCAGGAAAGGCGGGGCATATTCATTCACCGTGTGCGTCCTCCAGTGGTCTCAGACGGCGGGGGCGTTATGCACCCATGGCATCGACTCCTGTAGTGTGAGCAGGCGATATACCCATCGCCGCCCTAGCGCGCTGGAGGCGCGTTCATCCCTCCAAACGATTCCCGCTGCCAGCGCCCCTCGCAACCCCAGCAGGTTGCTCCGCGTGCGCAGGCGGCATAGCCCTGCTCATCATGTCCAGGCGGGGCTCCCGCACGATAGCCAGGCATCTCAGCCTTAACGCAGCACGCGCACAGGCGCAGGCGGCGCTCTAGGCGGAGCCTTCCGCCCTCCTCACTCGCCGCGAGCCCTTGACGGCCTCCTCTCTCCTATCTACTCCGCGCGAAAGGGACCTGCTAGATCTGTGCCTCCTCCTGCGATAGCGCGAGCATCTCCAGCAGACCATTCTAGCGGCTCCAGATCAACGATCTCTGTGGGAGAGATCTCGGTTGCACACGTGATGGAGGCGGCGGAACCATATGAGCTGCTCTTTCCCATTGGGAACCCTATTTTTTGAGGAGTTGTTCGTCCTCGACATTTAAAAAGGGGAAAGCATGGCTCTTTGGTTCAGACCCAGAAATTACTGGGGTGTTTGGTGCGACAAAAAAAAAAAGAGAGAGAACATGATCTAATGGGCTCAAAGTTGGGCTACAGTTTTTTTAAAAGGGCCACCGTGTTACTCCAAAAATGAGAAAAAAAGAAGAAAGAGAGGGAGTTGTTGTGTTAAAAAAAAAAAAAGAACGAATGATGGAAGCCCAATTGTGGGTTGTTATGTAAAAAAAAAAAAGGAGATGGAGGGGGTCCATGCTGCAGAAGCCATGGAGCAATCGTGCGCAGGATCAAGGATGGAAGGAGGGGCACGAAGTCGGAGAGCGGGGGCGCGGCACCGCCTTGAGGTTGCGCACGGGAAGGAGGCACGTGTGGATCGCAACGGGCTGCGATGGAGATACTCGCCGCCAAGGAGAGGCGGCCATCACGGCGATGGAGCCAAGGGAGGAGGTCGCCTGGAGGGGATCATGCACCGCTGGAGGGATGCGTGCAGGAGTTCGCGCGAGGAGGGAGAAGTCGGGTCTCGCCGCCAACAGGATATGCGCGCATGGCTTCTTCGATGCCAAGGAGCTGTGGGAGAAATCGGGGCTGCTCGGCTTCCACCTAGGGATTATTTTTGATGAAATCGCACCGCCAAGTATTGGAGAGGTGCGCGTTGTCGACCTGGAGCATGGAGGGGTGCCTGTGCGCGCTCGAGGGGTTTCGACCCGGAACCCTCATCGGGGAGCCGCATTGAGGTGGGCGATCAGGAGTGCTGCAGCCAGAGGTGGGCGATCTGGAGTGCTCGCCGCGAGAAGGGGAGCGCTTCCGCGAGAGGAAGGAGTTGCCTATGGCATAGGAGAACAGATCTAGGGTTTCAGAGAACCCAAAAAAATCTCCAACAATAATCTTCAAGAATCAAATAATCTCGAATAATCTCCAACAATAATCTCAATTGTTTTCCACGATCAGAGAAAAAGAATCTCAAATAAAATAAGAACACAAAATCTTCAATAATCGACCCGCTCTGATACCATGTTGAAATATAAAATGCGGAAGCGAATCAAAGCAAGAACAAAATAAGATAAAGACTTTGATTTTATGTGGAACCCTACTCCGTGAGAAGCGGGATGAAACCACGGGAGAACCGCCTCAAAGGGCTGATTTTTCATTAACTTTCTCAAGGGTTACAATGGGTGTGGGGCTCTTTATATAGCCCCACCAATGTGACCAAAAGTCACCACTCCAAGATGTGGTACTAAATATAGCTCACCAAGACTATTCTTCAACAAGAACTAAATAAGGGGATACGGATTTATAGTCATAATACATCCAATATTTCCTTCATACATCAATAGTAATATTATATTGTAATAATACATCCAATATTCATGTGTTATGGGCGAATTATATCCATAGCAATAAATTGGAATCAAAGTGAAACTTCATGGAATCAAAATAAGTGCGGGTTGAGCCCGACCCGAACCCGAGCCCGACCCGAACCCGAACCCGAACACGCGGGCCTTGGGCCGGGCCCGGGTCCTCAGTTTGCTGAAAAAAGCGGGTCTCGACCCGGCCCAAGGCCCACGGAAAATTGATGGGCTCGGGCCGGGCTTTCCCGGATTGGGCCGGGTCGAGCCCAATGCTCCACCCTAAGCCTATCCAATCCCAACCGTCCAATCAAAGGCAACCCAGGGAAATAAAATATAATATAGAGTAAATTACAGAAAAGTTCCTGAACTATACATCTGATTTCAATGTCATACCTGAATTTTAAAAAGTAACAATGTGGTATTCGAATTTTCAAATTTGTCTCAATGTGATTCCTGACTATTGAAGTTTAAGATCAAAATGACGAAATAATCAACTAAATTTCTATGGTGAAGGACCACATTGAGATAAATTTGAAAGTTTGGATATTACATTGTTACTTTTTGAAGTTCATATATGACATTGAAATCAGATGTATAGTTCATGAACTTTTTTATAATTTACTCTATAATATATGATGAACCTCTATCTAATCTAATATCAATATGAGACGCATGCACAATCCCCTATGGACTCTTGTATGAGATAAATATATATAATATGATTCGCTCTCATGTCACCATCTCAATCATACCATCATCATAATCTCCATGTACATAAATATCAAATTAAATAAATGGAGATAGGGTTCGTTATTGATGCCAATGTAAGTGTCCAAATAGCAGAATAAAGATTCTCTCTACACGAAGAAATGATTTTTTTAACAAATGAATATTGGAAAACACATGTCAATACCAAACTAGCATAAGGTTTGGACAACGACACCTCTTTTTTATTCTTTTCATGGGAGGGGTTGGGAGAGGGTTCAAATAAGGAATGTGATGTCACCTCAATTTGCAATAGAATTCCAACCGAGGAATGCATGGGGTACATCGGGTTACTCCAGGTAACCTCGTAGCCAAACGGAGCCTAAGAATTTTAGGCATCTTCTTCTGTCATGTTTCTTTGTAGAATAAGCACTGGAATAAGAGGTCAATTTCCCGCTCGATCATGTCCCAAGAGTACGATTATTCCCATCTACATCCCATTATTGCACCTTATTCCACCCTTATTCATATCTTTATTCCACCTTATTCTCCGTATTTTTATCTTTCCAACCAAAAAGAGAATAGACCATTATTCTCTTTATTCCCTATCTTTATTCAGGCTTATTACCAAACCAAATGCCCCCCTTCGAGTTTTTTTTCAATAATATTTGTGCCTTTTTTTCATTTACACTTGCCCTTGCATTCTTACAAATTTTACAATATTACCCTTATGTTTGTGTCATATAGAAACACAAGCAGTATGTATGATAAGGGAAGAAAATTACTTTGAATTTTGTAAAAATACAAGAACACATGTATAGTAAGGAAGGGTACTACTTTGAATTTTGTAAAAATATAAAGACACGAGTATAATAAGGGAATGATCAGTGACGCATGCTCTCAATCAAAATCTATATACATAAGTTTAAATATAATAAATATATAATCTAAATACATTATATAATAATTAAAATTGGTATGTTATATATAATAGCCCCCATCTCAACAAAAGTCAATATATATGATCAAAATACAATAATTAATTATTAACTTCTACATGTGCATAATTGAATAGTGATATGTCCATATATGTTCATCATTATATTCATTTTTAAGCGATTACGGATACGTATTTTTATTCCAGTATATAGGTACAAATAAGGATATATTTTTATATTCCCTTTGCAGATAAAGAATGGGGATATCTTTTTCATATTTTTAGGATCTGAAAGTGGACATGGTTACATATTTTTCTAACGTATATAGATATGGATATTCGTATACCGAATCTATATGTATATATTGTATTAACATATATCAATTTGTGTATACATATATCTAAATATGGCATATGATTCCACACGGTGTATTGAATTTTGGGATCACTTTCAAAAGCAAAAAGAAAACTATATATCTTTGATATATTTAACTATTTATTTTACCAGATATATTATATTAGCATATTGATTTGTTTATTATTGTGTATCATTTGTAGTGTATATAATTTTGATCCACAACTATATGTTATATATGATGTCCCCAAGGTAACCTACATCTATTTGTTACACAATTGTATATGAATTATGCTTATCGATTTTTATTTATGTATCCATATTAAAAGGTATAGTTCATGATTTTTAATAGGGATTTTATCACTTGTGCCCCTCCGAGATATCGCAATATCAGTTATACCCCTATCTTTTTGGTAATATCAGTTGTGCCCCTAACTTCTTGCTTCGTCACCAGTTGTGCCCTTCCGTCAGATTGACCGTCAAAAAATTAAAATAACCATGGTTTATTCAAACCATGGTGTGGTTAAGAAGGATATTATGGTCCATACCCTTCTTCATCTTCTTCATCCTCCATTTGCTCTTCTTCCTTCTCTTCATAATTTCTCTCTCTTACTAACACCTTCATGCATCCATCGAATCTCTAAAATTTTTACATTTCCACGGACATATCACTCGTTACGGATCAAATGATGAATTTTATTGAATTTTTGGATGACTTTTTATGAATCAATTAGTCAAAAATTTATCAAAATTTAAGAAAAACTCAACTCCAGTTTCAGCTTCAGCCACAGGTGGAGGAGGAGGGCGGAAGGGACCGGAGGAGGCGCGGGGGCAGGGACAGTGGCGGGGGCGGGGCTGGGAGGGGGCGGGGCTGGGAGGAGGCTGCGCGGGGCAGGGGCGGGGGTAGGGGCAGCGGCGGGGGCGGCGGGCTGGGAGGGGGCGGGGCTGGGAGGGGGCGGCTCAGGTGAGGGAGCACAGGGACGGGGAGGCGAGGGGGCTGGGGAAGGGGTCGGGGCTGCGGGCTGGGAGGGTGCGGCGGGCTGGGAGGGGGCGGCTCAAGGGAGGGAGCACAGGGACGGGGAGGCGAGGGGGCTGGGGAAGGGGTCGGGGTTGCGGGCTGGGAGGGGGCGGGGCTGGGAGGAGGCGGCGCGGGGCAGGGGCGGGGACAGAGAGGGAGGAGGAGGAGGAGTCGGAGGAGGAGGAAGAGGATGGGCAAGAGGAGAAAGAAGAAGAGGATGAGGAAGATGATGTAAAATGACCTCCTAACCTTTTTTTAAAAGTAATTCCGCCTATGTCCTCAAAGTTAACGGCCGTTTGAACTGTGGATGGACGGTCACTAACTCGAGGGGCACAAGTGATAAATTAGCAAGTTTTGAGGGGCACAACTGATATTACCAAAAAGATAGGGGCATAACTGAAATTGAGATATCTCAGAAGGGCACAAGTGATAAAATCCCTTTTTAATATTACAAGATATTTGTTTCTGTAGATCAAGATTTTAGAAGGGACAAGAGTATGATAGCACCTATATCTATATATGTATCTGCATATTTGCAATCCTATTTGTATCTGCATATATTTTAAAACGGATGTACCTATACTCATTTCAAAATATGTATAACATTTATAATAAGGGACTGATATATATATATATATATATATGTTTGAATCCCTATATGTAAAGCATTATATAATGTTACTTATTTGGAAATAGTAAATCTAATGGTATTACTTAATATTACATTAATAAATGTGTATTTCAGTTCTATGAAGAGTTGTGTAAGGATCTTTTTCTCAATACAATGTTTGTGGAGATCATTTATCTGCGATTTTAAGTTTATATAGGTATTTTTATTTAAAAAATCTTTATAAATATTGGTGTGAATCAATTACAAAATTATTAGCATATCGCATTATAGATTGAATTCATTTCCAAACATCCAACCTTATAGATTGAATCTCCGATTAGTGTCCTACAAATCCTCCAAACTTTGCTCAAATCTGATGTCATTTCCAGAGTGGTCATATGTCCAGTCAATATTTAAGCAACAAAAAGAATCAAACTTTTAACCATTAATATAAAATCGTAAATAACCTCATATTGGAGCAAAATTTGGAGGATATGTGTAACATTAATCGGTGATTCAATCTATAATGTTGGATTTGGAAATAAATTCGCAAAAAATAAGTGAATTACAACAACCACGATGTAACTCACGTTATAACAGAGGATCCATTACCTAAATGTTAATATGACAAGATAAATAATATCTAAATAATGTGATCCCACCAAGAAGAAATTTCTGATTTCGTCCCTAAAGATGATACTACTTTGAATTTTGTAAGAATATAAGGGTACAAGTATAACTAAAAAAATGGGACATAAGTATTAGCGGAAAAATTGGGAAGGACATGAGTGTTAAAAATCTTTTTATAGTATTATCATAATTTTAATGCAATGTTATAGATTTCGAGTTCTTTCGCATTTTTATTTTCCTATGCTACATAAGTCCCTCCAAAGTGTAGTTATTTGACTCACCATGGAGAACATGTGTAAACAAAGGAAAGGTGCAGATATACACAAATCGAGTTGGTCAACAAGTTTGGACAATGAGATATCAAATGTACATCGTAGATATCGATGGAAATCACCGAAATAATTATGTTTTTCTTATTAATTAAGATCTTTATAGTTCTCAAATCAACATATATGTATATAAAATGGATGTTTTGAGTTAATGATTTATAGATAGCTTTAGCATAAAATAGAAAATGATCTCAACAATATTTTCATCATTTCGGGTAAAATCTCTGTTATAAAAAAATATATTTTTTTGTTAAGAAGTTATGTTTGATTCTTGAAATTCACAATGAATATCATATCCATTGCTAATTGTACAAATAACAAAGATTATTATTTATTTTTTGTTGAAATGTGTGCCAATCATTAGCACAGCTAGCCGAAGCAGGATAAAGAGGATTGGAGTGTTTGGGGATGAACGAAAGGTGACGAGGCTGTTCGGAGGAGATTTCCTAAATGGGTCGATCTCCTGTGCAAGGAGATCACCTGAGTCGAGATGGAGGAGGTTGTGAAGAAAGGAAGGTTGATCAGGAAGGTGTGCGCAAGGATGATCATGTACATGGATGGAGGTGATCTACTGAGATGAGAGTGATGAAATATAAGTGCATGGAGAAAAAGAGAATAAAATACGATAAAACACAAAATGGTGGAACTAGATGATACCTGGAAGATGTCTGGAATGAATGGAATCGGCTTAGGAATGAGGTTTATGTGACCTCTGTCATCGCTCTACACATCGACGAAACGTAAAGCGTAAGTAGCCAACCTGAGGTGTTGCGACTTGGCTGAATTCGCCAAGGATCTCGTCGAAGAAGTGCCCTCCATCGTGGCTATTCTCAATACCTTTTCTCTGTCATTGGAAGGTAGAGGATCTAGGAGGCTTTCTTGCACAAAGGGGGATATGAGTGACAGTTGGGGCAGAAGGGTTTTGTATAGCTACAGAGGTGGTTCCAGGTGGTGGTTTCAACCACCTAGAAGTTGGCGAAGGTTGGAGGAGGTTGAAGCTAAGGGTACATGCGTGAGAGTGAAATGAACCAGCTTCAAGACGATACACAAATCATGATCGGACGACACGTCAGTCATCATAGACAAATGGGAGAAGTTAGCCCGACGAAGGGTCGCGACCCTTCGCAAGGCCAACTGCCCATGGTAGATGATAGACCGGGGTCGTTAGATATTGAGATGGAACGACCATGATCAGGGTGCGATTGGGGCTGACTTGGCCTTTCTCATCAAATGATCAGACGACCTTAGAACGAGATGAGTGCGGATAAATATAGATCATCTGATCCATAAGATCAGACTGGGAGGGCTAGGTGGCATGAGATGATTGGGCCACATGGCCGAATCAGAAAAATAGAAAATAAAAAAAACTTGTAAAATCAAATAAAATAATAAATGATGTCAAATTAAAAAGCGTTGCACAGGGATATTGTGTATTTTTTAAGATCTATAGCTTTCATGTAGAATACAAAATCAAAATACATCATATATACATATTTAATATTTTTGTAAGTATTTTTGTTAAATAAAAATACTTCTTTTATTTCTTTTATTATTTTTTGATATTTTTGAATAATGTACAATAAGTTATATTCAATATTATTCTAATTTTATGAGATTTTTACTAATAGAAAATACATAAAATAAAGGGAACTTTAAACACAAATAATATGTATTTATTTATGTACACTAATTAACCTTATTTAATGACAAACTATTAAATACTAAATCAATTGAATTAATTATTAAGTGAATTAATTAATTTAAGATGGATGGATAATTAATAGGAATAAAGATGATGAATACGAGATTCATTAAAGACCCAATGTCCTTTCTTCCTCACCATCATCGGATCATCACCGAAGTCCCTTCTCATTGATGTCTCCCTCTTGATGTTGTCTTCCCTGTCCTTCCCCTCTCTCCCTCACCATGTCACCTCTCCCTCTCTGGCTTCCTCCATCGCACCACCTCTCACTATGCAGTGACGTCCGTGACATTTCATGGGCCCTAGGCAAAAGAGAAAAAAAGGGCCCTATAAAAATAATTTATTTTTTTAATTTGTAAATTTCTTATAAATAATTAAATTTTACAAATAACTATGGATGTTTATGATCGACGAGCATCAAACAATAAGTAATGAATTAAAATTATAAAAAAAATAATTTCTATAACTAGAATAGACATCTATGGATGCAACGCAACTCAAGGAACGTGAATACAAACAAAAGCTACGAGCAATAGCTAGCAGAAAAATGTACAGCATGTGTTTTTTTAAGTTGGGATTTTTGAGAACGAAGCATAAAAACACATATATCTATTGACTGCAGTAACAAAAATATTTAAAAAATTAAGAGTTTCATCTCTTAATATCTAATTTCCGTATCATATGGACCGGAAAAAATAAGATTAGAGAATAATAATATTCAAGCAAAAAGCACTAAATAATTAATTGCATAAAAATAATGCATGATTTAAATAGATAATAAAATAATAGTTATGGAAAAAATAACCAAGTCGTCAATTTTTTTATTTGACAGTGGTAATCAGTCCAGACTGATAGTTTCTATTAACAATCCAAGATCCAAACATATATATGTTAATAAAATAACTTCTCAATAACAACTAACATTAATCTTGAAACTTAAATTAAATAATAAAGATTAGTTTTATAGAAAATAAAAGAAGTTACCTAAAAAGATTATTTGATGATTATTCACAATTCAACCATAAAATATTCTTACCACAAATATAAAATTGAGTATAATGATAACAGAAAATTTAAAAAAAGGAATCGCATGTCATGTGATTGAGCAATGAGAGATGGATTTTTTTGTAAAAAAGATAACAACAACTCAAATGGTTAATGCCACGTTCCCAAACCTTTACTATGTTCAATAACTTTCAATTTTGTAATTGCTTAGAAAAAAGGCAAGAGATGATTTATAATTATACAAATATGGTGAGTAGATGTGCGGATCAAAAAAATAACCATGATTTGTGTATCTAAGGGAAAAAGTTACAATGCATGAATATAAAAAAATACCATTAATTGAGGTTGTGATTTGCAGGTGCCCAACAACAACAACAACAAGTCACAAATTGAAAGCAGGAGTGGCGGAAATTGCAAATCACATGAGGAGGAGGTCATAGTTGTCCCTGAAGGACACATTTAAGTTCAATGTGAGGCCTTAACTTTTAATATATTTAATGTGGCATTGGGGAATCCAAAGGTTAGGAATATGAAGAGTCAAATGACACATGCAAATGTAAATAATTAATGGACATGTGTATCTGTTTAGACATTGGATTGTTATTTGATAGGGATGAAAACGGATATGGATATATTCGAATATCTGCTTACAATATTCGAAAAAATTACTGGATACATTATCCAAATATTAATCAAATACGGATAGGATATGGATTTGGATTGTAAAAATTTTCCGGATATAGATGCGGATATGGTAATGGCTTGAATATCCGGATCCAGATATCCGAATAAAACATTTAATATTATTTTATATATTAGTTAATATAATACAAGACACAACCCCATGTTATTATATTAATATTATATATTATATAAGAGAAAAGGGAGCCTACTTGTGACGTATGTAACCTTACCTATTTCACATCTATTTTTAGCAATTTTTTATTTTTTTGAAAAATATCTTCGTGGATTTTCATAACTATATCCCTCTAATATGTCATTCAAATTTTATCAGAAACAGAGATTCATATGCCCTCCATCCGGAACAGGTAAATTACAGCAAATCTGAGAACGTTAAAATTACATGTTCTGGATGGAGGGCATAGGAGCTCTATTTCTGACGAAATTTGAATGACATATTAGAGGGATGTAATTATGAAAATCCACAGTGGTTTTTTTGCAAAAAAATAAAAAATTGCTAAAAATAGATGTGAGGTAAGTAAGGTTACCTACTTTACAAAGTAGGCTCCCTTTCCTCATTATATAATACAATATATCAATGATATTAATAAACTTCCGTTTATTTGGGGATGGGCACAAACAAAAGTTATGAAACTATATCCCCCTTTTTGCTTTTGGTTAAGAATGCATGTCACCTCAACGATCCATTTTGTCACGATGCAACTTGTTTATATTTCATTGTCATTTTTTAAAATCATTGTAAACTTTGATTAAATATCAATTCGTATCTGTATGTGATCTTTAATAGATCCATATTTGGATTCCATGTTTATTGGATCCATATTTGGATTCACTCTTTCATTGATTTATATTTGGATTAGCACTTTATTTAATCCATATTCGGGTTCGCTCTTTATTCGATCCATATTAGGATTCGATAAATATCTTATTCGTATCCGTATTTTTAAGGATACGGTTCCCTTAATGCATATCCGAATCATATCCGTATTCGTATTCGCATTCAATATAGATGAAGCGATTATAGATATAGAAATAAACATATTTGAAATAAAAATAATAAAAACTAACTATATGCAGTCAATTTCGAGATAGACCCCCAAAATTGATGGACCATGTGCCATTGCACCTCAGGACAAGCCTCGTGGACGGCCTTGTAGGGATGCAAACGGTTACGGATATATCCGCATCCGATCCGTCGCCGTATCCGTTTTATAGAAATTTTGACATCTGTATCCTTATCCGTTTTAAATGGATATGGATATGGATATCATTTTGATATTCGCAAACATCCGTATCCGTATCCGTATATCTGTTTTTGTATATAAATATAGCCATACATTTATTTTTAACCATATATAACATAACTTTATACCTTCTTTTACCATATTTCTATAATTTTTATGATGCAAATACATTTAGTAAATTTATATCATGAGTTTTCCATCCAATTCGTATATATTTAAGTCAGTTCTATAGAGTATTTCTAACATTACTCGTATCCGATCAATATCTGTTTTACATCCGTATCCATTTTTTAAGGATATGGCAAGATAGTTTTAATATCTGTATCTACATCAGTATTCGTATTCAAAAACGGATAAGGATATGGTAAATACCTATATTTGTATCTGTATCCGTCCGTTTGCATCCCTACGGCCTTGTCACTATGGATCAACTCTAATCAAGGTTTTAAAAATCGGACCGGACATTGAACTGGTCAGTTTTTGATTTGGTCCAATCGGGTCGAACCGTCGGTCCAAATCGATCGGACCGGTGATGACGTTAGCATGACGTCATCATTCTTATCGACTCGGAAAAATCGGACCGGGCTTAATTCACTAGTCAGATCGGTCAAACCGATTTTCTGAACCAATAAAACCGGATACATATATGTAAGTATGTATTTATATATCAATGAAATAATCGTTAGAAATTTCAAATCTTTAAATAAAATAACACGATTGCTTATTTCGATTAAAACTCTACAAAGTTAGTCACATTTTCTAGAATTATATATGAATATAATATTATAATCATTTATTTATAGCTGTTTCAAGAAAATTATTCTAAGAAAGTATCGACATAACGTATATTCCAAAAAAGAGAGGGACATACCTTATATCGCAGAAGTTAAGAAGGACATACATGATAAAAACCCTATTATTTCATTATTTAAACTTTTATTTTTTGAAAATTACCAAATCATCAAAACTGGGTCAATCCAGGTCAACCCGGTCCGACCACTGAACCTGATTTTTTATTGTTTTTTTATTTTTTTTAAATTAATTACAAAGAACCGGTCGAACAGACCGGGTCGGGGCCGGTTCCCGATCGAACCGGTCTGACAGACCGTTCCGATCCGATTTTTTAAACTCTGACTCTAATTCTCCTTTCGATCCCTAGCTGCTGCATGCTCTTGACGCTCTATCTCCCTCACACGAGCCGTCGCAGATCCGGCTTCTCTCATGCCTAGCTCCTCTTGCACGAGTCTTTCACGGCGACGTCGAAGAGAGTGGACTCCGCGACCTCCGATGGTGGTGCGGAGGAAAGGGCAGTGGGTTTTCTTGGGGAAGAGCAACTTCCCCACTTGCAGGACGTGACTTTTTCCGGAATTTATAAAAACTCAAAATGTTACACCCATGTATCTAATCTGACGGCTGAAGTGCTTCGGGTGATGCCAATTGGCTGCCCCATTAAACTCTATATAGGGAATAAAATGGGGCTACATCTTTTTGTGGAATTTTTCAAAAATACGTGGGGATTTTTTATCACTAAATGATAATATCTTGTTATTCAAATTTCAACTCAATTGAAAATTCCTATCCCCTCCATCTAGACCATCAAATTTTAATGGTCTCAAAATTTCTGAAATTGATCCCATCCAGATATACAGCTTGACGGTGTTTGTATTACATGAAATTTAAATGACAAAACACTATCATTGAGTTATCAAAATCCCTCCACATATTTTAAAAAAAATCCACAAAAAACACGAAAAAAAAGTGCAGGGGGAGCCAAGTTAGCTTCCTCCTGGGGGCATACACTTTTTACCCACATATATATGGTGAAAATGAGTCTGCTCCCACTGCATTTTCAGCTTTTTTTATTTTTTTAGAAAATACCATCATATATTTTCATCACTATATCTCCATATTATGTCATTCCAATTTTGTCAGAAACAGAGACTCATATGTCTTCTATTTAGCCAGAACATGTAATGTTAATGGTCTTACAATTGTTGTAATCGACCTTTTTTGAATTGATGGCATATGAGTCTCTATTTCTGACGAAATTGGAATGACATGTTAGAGGGATATAGTGATGAAAATATGTGTCGGTATTTTCTATAAACAAAAAAATCGTTGAAAAATGGGGGTCTCATTTTTCTAAAATATATGAATAAAATGGGAGTACCCCTGGGCATGTTTGGTTGCAGGGTTGGGCAGGGTTGGGTTGGACTGGGTTGGGCTGGGTGAATAGTAATATGTGAGGAGGAAGTACCCTTGTGAATAGTAACCAGGGTTGGACCAACCCTGCAACCAAACAGGCCCTGGGTTGAGCTAATTTAGCTTTTCCCGTCTCTTTTCTTAAACTTTTTTGGGGTACTTTTTTCAAATCACTTGGGAGGATTAACTTAGATTAATAAGAGGAATATGTGATTGAAATTTCGTGAAAATAGACAATCCTGACATGTCCTTCTGAAAGGGACTGATTTCACCAATTCTAAGACCGTTAAATTTGGATAGGCTTGACAGATGGGATAAGAATCTCAAAATGAGTTGAATTTTTAATGAGAACATGCTGATATTAGGTGATATAAAACCCCTCAAGTGTTTTGAAAGAATACCACAAGAAGTTTTAAAAAAGACACGGGGGAAGCCAAGTTAGTTCTCTCGAGGGCATACACATTTTACCCTATATACCTCGGTAAAATGGGGCTATCCCTTGAGGGGAGTCAAGTTAGCTTCTCCCATCTATTTTTTTAAACTTTTTTGTGGTAATTTTTCAAAACACTTGGGGATTAAATTATATTAATAAGAGGAATATGTTAATCGAATTTTGTGAAAACAGATAATCATAACATGTCCATATGGATGGGGTTGATTTCAGAAATTCTGAACCGTTAATTTTTGATAGGCTTGATGAGTGGGATAAGAATCTCATAGTAAGTTGAATTTTAATGAGAAAATGTCGATATTAGGTGATCTAAAATCCCAAATATTTTGAAAATATACCAAAAAAGTTAAAAAAAGACAGAAGAAGCCAAGTTAAATCCTCGTGGGGCAAACACATTTTACCTTGTATATATGCGTGGATGAAGAAGATCGTGAGATAGGTATATGTATGGTGGTGGCAGAATGGGACAGCTCAACTGCTCATGTTGTTGTTCCTTAGATTGGAAGAGAGTGAGAGAGAACCCTCGGATCACCCACCCACCACTTGCTTTCAATTTTAATTTGATCCCCATATGCATGCACCATCTCCTATCATATCGTATCATATGATGATGAGTATCGAGTATTTATATACACACTGCCGTATTTCTGGGTTTGTTTAAAGTAGTAGTTGACATGGCCATTGCTCTTCGTTTTTGGTGAAGACATGAGAGTGTCTATATATATATATATATATATATATATATATATATATATATATATATATATAGGGGACTTTTCAAATGAGGTGGGGGCTTTTTTGAAATTTTAAAAGCCACTGCAAATTCAGTAAAAACTCTGTAACAATTTTGTAAAATATAAACTGCACATTGTAAAAAAATGAATTTTGTAAAATATAGCATCTAAATTCAAATCAATATTTCCATCCATTATAATAATATTTTCATAATTTTATTTCACTATACATGTTGTGTTAATATTTATTATTATATGTATGAAACAAGAAATTTTAAAATATATTAGAAAGATGCCTAAATTGAGGGTGCTCACCATATATATGGTGAGACCCCGCCTCATTTGAAGTTTCTCCTATATATATATATATAGAAATACCCAGAAAATATCATATTCTTGAAGCAGAAACATAAATGCACTCCTATTAATGTGTACTATACTAAATTAGTCGATTTGAATTGGAATTTTCGATTCATTCAGAACTTCCTAGGTGAAATAAGAATTTTTTTATTAAACCGCACAGCTTGTTTTCTGTAGAACATGCTTAAAAATGAATTCAACGGAATTCCACTTACATTTCGATTCTATTATAATAGTGTAGACATATATATGGTGAGCCACCCTCAATTTAGGCATCTTTCTAATATATTTTAAAATTTCTTGTTTCATACATATAATAATAAATATTAACACAACATGTATAGTGAAATAAAATTATGAAAATATTATTATAATAGATGGAAATATTGATTTGAATTTAGATGCTATATTTTACAAAATTCATTTTTTTACAATGTGCAGTTTATATTTTACAAAACTGTTATAGAGTTTTTACTAAATTCGTAGTGGCTTTTACAATTTTAGAAAAACCTCACCTAATATATATATATATATATATATATGGATAAAATGTGGCATTTCCTTGGGAGGAGCCAACGGGCTGCTCCCACCCTCATTTTCCCTCTTTTTTTTATTTTTTTGGAAAATAAAAATTTGTATATTCATCATTATATCTCTCTAACATTCTATTAAAATTTCGTCAGAAACAGAGACTCCTACAGCCTCCATCCAAACATAGTCGATTTAAAAAAATCTTGCGACCATTAAAAAAATGACATCCGGATGGAGGACCTAGTAGTCTCTATTTCTGACGAAATTTTAATAAAATGTTAGAAAGCTACAGTGATGAATATACAAATTTTTATTTTCCAAAGAAATAAAAAATGAGGAAAAAATAGGGGTGGGAGTAGCCATGTTGGCTACTCCCAAGGAGCAACCCCATTTTCCCCATATATATAGGGTAAAATGGGGTTGCCCCCATGGGGGAGCTAAGTTAGCTCCCCCCGGCCCATTCGGCCCGTTTTTTTATTTTTTGAAATTTTCTTCCGTATATTTTCGTTAATATATCCCTGTATTATGTCATTAAAATTTCATGTGAAACAGAGACTCCTACGGCCTCCATCCAAACAGTCATTTTTTAACGGTAACAGAATTGCTAAAAACGATCCCGTCTGAATGGAGGTTGTAGGAGTCTTTGTTTCGTATGAAATTTTAGTAACATAATATAGGGATATATTGATGAAAATTCACGGAAGAAATTTTCAAGAAAAAATAAAAAAAAGCGGGCCAAATGGGGCGGGGGGAGCCAAGTTAGCTCCCCCCATGGGGGCAGCCCCATTTTACCCTATATATATGGTAAAATGGGGTTGCCCCCATGGGGGGAGCTAACTTGGCTCCCCCGCGTCATTTCGTCCCATTTTTAATTTTTTTCGAAATTTATTCCGTGGATTTTCATAAATATATCCTTATATTATTTCATTCAAATTTCACGCGAAATAGAAACTCCTACAACCTTCATCCAGAAGGGTCATTTTTAGCAATTCTGTTACCATTAAAAAATGACTGTCTGGATTGAGAGTCTTTGTTTCACACGAAATTTTAACAGCATAATATAGGAATATAGTGATGAATATTCACGAAAGAATTTTTTTTAAAAAAAAATCAGGCGAAATAGCGCGGGAGGAGCCAAGTTAGCTCCCCCTTGGAGGCAACCACATATATATATGAGAAACTTCAAATAAGTCAGGGTCTCACCATATATATGGTGAGTCACCCTCAATTTAGGCATCTTCCAAATATATTTTACAATTTCTTATTTCATACATATAACAATAAATATTAACACAACATGTATAGTGAAATAAAATTATGAAAATATTATTATATTTGGTGGAAATGTTAATTTAAATTTGGATGCTATATTTTTTATAAAATCCATTTTTTTACAATGTGCAGTTTATACTTTTACAAAACTGTTACAGAGTTTTTACTAAATTTAAAGTGGCTTTTACAATTTCAGAATTACCTCTACGACCCTAAAATCTTTCGAAATTACCCAGCAGACCCTAAAATCTTTCGAAATTACCTCTACGACCTTAAAAACATCATAATTCCTCCCACGACCCCGTAATGTTGCTAACCCTTACCCTATAGACCCTGTGGTTAAGTCCTGTTAATTTACCCATTAAAGTTGACCAGATTCCGTTATGTTCCTTTATACTATACCCATCTTGTTTATTAAATTTACATTGAGTGCCACTCCTTCATCCCACATCCTTTTGACGATGGTGGCCCTGCTGCTCGCTGTCGTCGTTGCTCGGCTCCCCCTCCCCGCGGCCCCGGTGATGCTGCTCCCCCCCCCCCCCCCCCCGGGCGCCACTGCTGCTATGGAGGCCTCCCCGACCGCCGCCGCTGCTATGGAGGCCCCCCTGTCCGGCCGACGGAGGCCCCCCACCCACCCCCGCCCCCCTCCGACCGTTGCTGCTTTCCCCCACCCCCTCCGACTGCCGCTGTTCCCCCCCCCCTCCAGCACCGCTGCTTGCCCCGCCCCCGCGCTCCGCGCGATGGAGCCCCCCACCCCCGCACTCCGCGCGATGGAGGAGCCCCCCAACCCTCACCCCCTCCGACCGTTGTTGTTCCCCCCCAACCCCCACCCCCCGCGCCAGCCGCTGAAGCTTCCCCTCCGCGTAATGGAGGCCCGCGCGATGGAGGACCCCTGCGATGGAGCTCCCCAACCCCCGCGCCTCGCGCGATGGATCCTCGTGCCCTTCCGCGCGATGGAGGACCCCCCTCATCGACCGTCGCCACTCCCCCCCCTCCCCGGCCGCTGCTGCTTCCCCCTCCCCCTGGCTGCGGAAGCGTCGCACCTTGCGCTGACGATGGAGGCCCTCCCCCTCCCGCTGCTGCTTCCCTGCCGCCCAAGCTTCTGCACCCTCACGTCTAACTTGCACGTTTTTTTTGGCTAATCGTAACCATTCGATGGTTAATTGGTTAGATTAACTCACGACTAACCCAAGTAACTGACTCAAATGTAGTTAAAATTGACGGGAGGGTCTGTAGGGTAAGACAGAGCAAGATTACGGGGTCGTGGGAGGAATTATGATGTTTTAAAGGTGGGAGGAATTATGATGTTTTAAAGGTCGTAGAGGTAATTTCGAAAGATTTTAAGGTCTGCTGGGTAAATATCCCATATATATATATATATAGGAGAAACTTCAAATAAGTCGGGGTCTCGCCATATATATGGTGAGCCACCCTCAATTTAGGCATCTTCCCAATATATTTTACAATTTCTTGTTTCATACATATAACAATAAATATTAACACAACATGTATAGTGAAATAAAATTATGAAAATATTATTATATTTGGTGGAAATGTTAATTTAAATTTGGATGCTATATTTTTTACAAAATTTATTTTTTTGCAATGTGCAGTTTATACTTTTACAAAACTGTTACAGAGTTTTTACTAAATTTAAAGTGGCTTTTACAATTTCAGAAAAGCCCCCACCTCATTTGAAAGGTCCCTATATATAAAGGTTAAAGGAGGCTACTCCCACCCCTATTTTTCTCTATTTTTTATTTTGTGGAAATAAAAATGTATATTCATCACTATATTCCCCTAACATGCCATTCCAATTTCGTCAGAAAAAGAGACTCATATGTCATCCATCTGAAAGGGGTCAATTTCAACAATTCGGAGACCGTTAAAATTTGACAGTCTTGATGGAGGGAATAGAAGTCTCGAATTAAGTTGAATTTTGAATGACACCATAGTGATATATTGTGATCTAAATTCCAATAGGTTTCATTTCAGAAAAGTAAAAAAATACAGGGAAAATGAGTGGAAGCATGTAAGTTGGCTACAACCAGGGAGCATAGTCCCTTTTCCCTATATATATATATATGAAAAAATGGAGCTGTCTCTTGAGGGAGCTAGCTTGGTTTTTTTTTTGCTGCTCTCATGTTCTCACATTTGGAGTAGCAAAAAAAAAAGGTGAAGGACAAAGACGGAGGAGGCCCAGGAGGGATAGGTCGCTCAAGTAAATTGAAATTGATAATACAAAAGCCTCAATTTGTATATGTTTCTATAACACTTCTTGAAAAACTAAACTAGCAAGTAAGACTTTAAAGTAGAATGCTTCCTACATGTTTATGAATAAGGAGAAAGAGCGATGATAAAAGAGGCGACTATGAGATTGTATTCGACTCATTTCTCATTTTCCTAAGCAAGTAAACACATATCTATGCATTTTGCAATATGTCATGGTTGGTTTTAATTCCTTTATCATGTCACTTTCCTTGATCTTACTGAAGAAATATTCCACTTCGAAGATAACCCGCTAATTAACTTTATGCATAGTTGTTTCCTCCTTTTTCTTGGTATGCAATACACCTCACCCTGACTTGGAATGAGTCGGTACTATATTTGTGATATCTGGGCTTAGGCACTCATATCATTATCGAGGAAAACTGACCTTGATAACTTCTCGAATTTCGGATTCAATTGGGCACATTGACAACCGCTCATAATGCTTAAGATTAAGTTGATAGGTAGAAATCTCTGCGTTTGGTTGGGGGGTTACCCCCACTTTGGGTGGGTTACCCCCAAAATTCATATTCCCAACCCACTAGTGGGGCCCACTCTCTTTCCAACCAAAAAATATATAATACCATCATATCATCTAAAAATCATAAAATACTCAACTTCTACTCACTATTCCAGACTTCAATACAATCACATCACAACAACCACCTACTTTTTCAAATTTCAATACAATTATACCATAATAACTACCAACTTTTTCAAATTCCAATACAATCACATCACACAAACCCTCCCAACCCTTAACCCACCAACCAAACACACAAACACAAAATCAGGTTATCCACCCCTGGATAACCCATGAACCAAACGCACCCTTACTCTTAGGGCATGTTTGGTTGCAGGATTGGGCAGGGTTGAGTTGGACTGGGTTGGGATGAGTGAATAGTAATCTGTGAAGAGGAAGTACCCTTGTGAATAGTAATCAGGGTTGGATCAACCCTGCCCATCCATGCAACCAACACTTTGTCGAATGAGAAACATAGTTGATGGTATCTTCGTAATTTACCCAGTAGTCTATAGATGCATACAAAAGGTGTGGGGACGAGCAGGGACAAGACGAAGTCGTCCACGTTTTGTGTGCTTGGCCGTACCAACAGACTACGAGAACTAATTAATTAATTAATGAATTAATTAGCCAAGAGGGCTCGCACGCGGACAAGTCGCCAAAACAGCTCGAGCCATTCCCCGCACCCAACCGGCTCGTCGATTTGGCGTCTTGCGGCTCGATCGGACTCCACCCGTCGTCATCCCTCCGATTTGGATTCGGGGAAAAAAACGATACCCCTCCATTTAGAAATTCGTACGTCAGATTGTGACTCCGGCTCTGTCAATTTTCCTTTGATATTTTTGGATCTTTATTTTCAAAATGCTGAGGGGAGAGCGTTGGGATTGGATCACCAGATTGCTGTATTTTTTAGGGGCACAAGTGTAATAACGGAGGGGCTCTGCTGTTAATTTTTCAATGAATGGAGGAGCGCACGTGTAATTGTAAAAAATCACGTGTATAAGGGTAATTGGAAAAACGTTGAAGGGTACAAGTGCAAGAATTTGCACAGTTCTTGACACGTGTACCTTTGACAATGGATTTTGCGCGACGGTTCAACGGTCATTTATGGAAAATTTTGATGCAACAAATCATCCTTACAACATACTTTTAAAATAATCATTTGACTTTTTCTATAAATTTCTTCGTTGATTGTCTGACAGTATTGTTTCACATGAATATATGGTTATACCTTGTAAATTAAGGTAATTAACACAATCTATTTTATATTTAAAAGTTTTTTATTGATATAATAATAGGAAATTCCATTGCTAATTACGATTTACCCCCTTTCTCTCACCTTGATTACTTTGTATAACAATTTTGCACCAACATACTTAAATCACAACAGGAGAAGATCAGCACCACCTTTTGTACTCTCAAACAGGGTTTAAAAAACCGGACCTCCCGATCGGACCGGTTGGATCAGGAACCGGCCCCGTAACGATCGGTTCGGCCTGTCTTTTGTAATTAATTTCAAAAAAATTTAAAAATAAAAAATCGATCCGACCAGTGGTCGGACCGGATTGACCAGAATAGTCGAACTGGGTTGACCCGGATTGACCCATTTTTGATGGTTTGGTAATTTTCAAAAAATAAAGTTTTAAATAATGAAATAATGTGGTTTTTATCATGTATGCCTTTCTTAACTTCCGCGATATAAGGTATGTCCCTCTCTTTTTTGAATATGCGTTATGTCAATAACTTTCTTAGAATAATTTTCTTGAAACAACTATAAATAAATGGTTACAATATTATATTCATATATAATTCTAGAAAATGCGACTAACTTTGTGTAAAATTTTACACGAAATAGGCAATCATGTTATTCTATATAAAGATTTGAAATTTCTAACGATTATTTCATTGATATATAAATACATACCTACATATATATATATCCGATTTTATTGGTTCAGAAAACCGGTTCAACTGGTCTGACCAATAAATTAAGCTCGGTTCAGTTTTTCCCGAGTCGATAAGAATGATGACGTCATGATGACGTCATCATCGGTGACCGGTTTGGACCAACGGTTCGGCCCGATTGGACCAAATCGAAGACTGGCCGCAATGTCTGATCCGATTTTTAAAACCTTGCTCTCAAATATTTTTTAGTGCATAGATTTAGATTACTTATTTTGCAAACATTTAATAATGAGTAAATGAAAATATCACGTTTGCAAAATCATAATATTCCCAATGAAATTCATTCGAATCAAATCCCCCACCACACCAATTGTGAGGCCAAAATCAAACCCACGCCCTTTCTCTTGGCATCATATGATCTCCAGATCATAGACCCCACAGCTCTCTATAAAGAGCCCGAATTTATTGGGTTCGGGTCTAATGGGCGCGGCTCGTTCACTCGAATTGATTGGATCCGCCAGCGATCTGGTCCCTCCCGCGGAGCCCTAACGTTCGTTCACCACCTCACCTAGAAGCGGTTTCCCGCTTTGTTAGCTGAGCGACCTCCCCACGTCACCGCCGCACCGAACGGTGACCGGCTCCACCAAACCAACCGACCCGGTTAGGTCGCGCCCTCTCGTGGAGAGGACCGTTCTCTTGGAGAAATTGCACGTCTACCCCCCTCTACACAAAGATAGAAATAATATCAGTAAATTTGTAGTAAATAAAAATATTTAAATAAACTATATTTTTCCTGTAGCTATTTCTTTGTATTATATAAATTAACAATAAACTGCCTAAATAAATGATGGTTTTCACGTATCTTAGGTGTAATAAATACTTCTTAATATCTTCCCATGTTCCATTGGAAGATAGTAATTATTTCTTAATTAGTAAAATTTAGCAAACACCCCCTCCCATTATCGTTAAAACCCACAAAATCTAAACACAGCTCTTGTCCTCTCTGTGTGTATATAATAGCGTGCAAGAAAATGCCGCAACACAAACAGGTAGAGGGGAGGAAGAAGAACCCAACAAACAACCCATTCCAGTAGAATAATCCCTCTCTTTCCTCCGCATTTGGCTCGATTTCACATGCCACGATGATATGATATTTAACAATATATAACAAACACATCCTCCTCTGACCTCTCTGCAGTCTCATTCCCATTCCCCCCTCTCCTCTGTCTCTCTGCAGATTCCCATCACAGGTACACACACCCAACTCTGCTCCTTCCCTTGTTCATAAGCCATTCCCGCCCCTCGAACGAGCAGAAAGGCGAGAGTTTTGGATCGAAGAGCGCCAAAGATCGAGGTGGGTCTCCACCTCCGACGGATTTGAAGCCCTTCCTACGCTCCTTTTGACTAAAAGCGCAATGGGTCCTTGAATCCCGTGCCGGAAACAAAGAAAAAGCTCTGCTTTTTAGACGGCCCACGTATACATACATATACCTTCTCTCTGATGCGTCTTGCCCTTTGTTGGTTGTGAAGATTCGAGCTTTTAGAGAGAGCAATGGAGGCCCATATCGCCATCTCGACGATTCTCCTCGTCTTCTTCTTGCTCTCGTGGTTTTCTTCGGCCGAGCCTGTGGAGGACAAGCAGGCTCTGCTGGATTTCATTGACGGGATCCCTCCAGTCCGCAAGCTCAACTGGAATTCCAGCACTCCCGTGTGCAGCAGCTGGATTGGGGTCGTGTGCAGCAGCGATGGGTCTCGAGTGGAGGAGCTCCACCTCCCTGGATTGGGCATCAGTGGGGAGATACCGCCCAACACTCTCAGCAGGCTCACTGCTCTGAGAACTCTCAGCCTCCGAGCCAACACCTTGACCGGCGATTTCCCGCCGGATTTCGGTAATCTGACGGCCCTCACCGACATCCACCTCCAGTTTAATGCCTTCTCTGGTCCTTTACCTTTCGATTTCTCTGTGTGGAAGAGCTTGACGGATATAGATCTCTCGTTTAATGGCTTCAATGGAAGCATACCTACTTCTCTGTCCAGCCTCACACAGCTCGTGACACTGGACCTCTCGCACAACTCGCTCTCCGGTACCATTCCCGACCTCCAGCTCCCTAATCTGAAGCACTTAAATCTCTCAGAGAACGATCTTGGAGGTGTTGTACCCAAATCTCTCCGCGGTTTCCCCAATTCTTCATTCGTCGGTAATAAAAAACTCATCTTTGTTCCACCATCACCTCCTCCTTTAGTTCCACCTGCAACCCAATTGCCCCCACCTCGCAAAGAACACCATGAAAATCCCAGGAAGCTCAACGAATCGGCAATTCTTGGGATTATAGTTGGCGGGTGTGCGGTGGGCTTCGTGGCGGTTGCACTTTTCTTGATCCTGTTCTGCTCCAGAACAAAAAGCGAGAGCTTTGGCTCGGGAAAGCTCGGGAAGGGAGACCGATCACCGGAGGAGAAGGCGGTGGCGGCGAAGCAGGACGAGAACAACCGGTTGGTGTTCTTTGAAGGGTGCAATTTCGCGTTCGATCTCGAGGACTTGCTGCGAGCATCAGCAGAGGTGCTAGGGAAGGGGTCGCTGGGAACGGCATACAAGGCGGTAATGGAGGACTCGACGACGGTGGTGGTGAAGCGGCTGAAGGACGTCAGCGCGGGGCGGAAGGAGTTCGAGCAGCAGATGGAGGTGATGGGAGGGTTGAAGCATGAGAATGTTGTGGAGCTCAGAGCTTACTACTATTCTAAGGATGAGAAGCTGATGGTCTGTGATCATTACAACCTTGGGAGTGTCTCATCAATGCTACACGGTAATGGTGTAATTCGTTATGATTGCATTTGAATTTCATGATGATCAATTCAGGATAATTATTTATTTATTGGTATACAAATGTTGTTATCAGAACTGGTTCAGTTGAAAGTATACTGAACTGTTCTTGTTATGCAATCTGTCTAAATTTTGAAGCCTCTGTAACAATTCTCTTGGATTTTACAGGGAGAAGAGGCGAGGAAAGAACCCCTCTGGACTGGGACAGCAGGGTCAGAATCGCGCTCGGAGCCGCGAGAGGAATCGCATTCATCCACGCGAGCAGCGGGGGAAAGCTTGTCCATGGGAACATCAAATCCTCGAACGTCTTCCTCAACAACGACCTATATGGTTGTGTCGCCGACTATGGCCTCACCACCCTGATGAACCCCATGGTCCCTCCTGTATCCCGGGCAGCCGGGTACCGAGCCCCAGAGGTCTACGATACGCGCAAAGCCACGCAGATGTCCGACGTATACAGCTTTGGTGTGCTCCTCCTTGAGCTCCTTACTAGCAAATCCCCCATACAGGTGACCGGTGGGGGTGACGAGATCATCCACTTAGTGAGGTGGGTCCAATCCGTGGTCCGCGAGGAGTGGACTGCTGAAGTCTTCGATGTTGAATTGATGAAGATAGCCAACATCGAGGAGGAGATGGTCGAGATGCTGCAGATCGCAATGGCTTGCGTTACAAGGCTTGCAGACCGGAGGCCTAAGATGACGGAGGTTGTGAGGAGGATCGAGGATCTGAAGAAGATGGATACAGGGACTAGGCCATCGACGGAAGGGCAGTCGGAGGGATCTAATGCGATCACTCCGCCGGCCGGAGGGCTCGCCTCGACTTCTCTCTGAGTTAGGCCCTTCAAGTGATTGCTCTGTTTCTTTCTGGTTTTCTCTTTTGTCATTGTGAACTTGAGGTTGATAGTGCTATCTTTGGTCATTTCTATAAACATTGTCTCGTTTAATTATTGTCTTATTTCACCCAAAGCATGAATCAAAATCATGAGTTAGGCATCTTTCATTCCAGCCAGTTCACCTTGTTGCCTCGCGGTTCGATCAGATTTCGAAGTGATTTCTGGCTATGCGGGTTTTTCTGCATTTTGTCATATGTGCTGATTATATTAAACCCTTATTTTGGTTGTTTTGTATGTAACAAAATTCCACAGGAAAAACAGAGCTTCGCACAAAAGACATCATACTGTTCGATTCGTGATCAGAATCTTGTATGCTTCAGACAGTTCCAAATATAATACAGATAAACTATATAAAGCTTTGTTTAATTGCTTACAGAGATGCTCTTATGAAATATGGCTCATCTCTGTATGATTTTCCAGTGAAAGAGTGAATACTGTCGCTTTTAACAGCGATCGGTAGACAAAATATCAACAACTGAACAGGAACCTGCATAGAACAGCAAACTCAGTACTCCGAGCACACCAATCGAAAGTTTCACCATTGGTCGTATAGAATATGGCGTGCTTATGACTGGACAAAAACAGGAAAGAGATCGTCGAAATGAGAAGAGATGCTCTACCAGCAAGATTTATACCTTTATTGCTGAAAAGATGTCAAGGGTGTCAAGGCAGCAGATACTACAATGGTTTGAATAAAAACCAGATTTTAACTGGTAAGGTTGCAGCAATGAGAATGAGAGATCAAATGATAAGGGCAGAAGGCCAAGGTAACAAAGGAGCCAACATATCCCCATGGAAACATGGGTGTCCTGCAACATAAAAAGAATGGAGAACAGATAGATTGCTCACTTCGATCTGACAGCTTGACTAGCCCTCAACGTTCTTCTATTACCACATCTAGCATTTTGTAGTGTTCGAGCGTGTAGCATCGATAACTCAGATTTAATAGAAGAAACTATGATTGGGGATACAAGATGACCAAACTTATCCAGAGATGCACAATATTGACTTAAAATTCATATGGGGGAAAACAGGAATCTATTAACATGGAAACCCATAGTTTGTGACCAACAGCCTCTAACTTGAGGAACAACTTACTCCCAGTACAAACATCCTTTACACCACAATTTTGTATCTTACAACTTCTCATTCCTCTTTAAAGTGCCATGGTATAAGAACTTCGAGCCAAATTTGTCCGACTTCGAGGCCATTGATGAACAACGTAGTACAACTGCAGGGAATGATCATAATCTTCGCTGTGCTTCCTTCCTTAATATTCTCGTCTTAACGTCTCCTGCAACAACATTTCAAATTTTTATAGGTAAAAAACATGGTTGTACTAAACATCCAGATAATAAAACTATGCTAGTGTCGCATACCCTCAGCTTCCTCAAATTGGATTTCCTTCACCATATCAGCGGCTGCATTGTATTCAAATCTGCCCAAGTTTAAATGGATTAAATGAAAATTCACAAAACAGATTAATGGCCCTCAAGAAAGGATGTCTGCTTTACACTCTAAGTGATGCCAACTCTAGGACAGTTCGAAGAGAAATTCCATGGATGGTGCTTACCTATTTGAGAAAGCAACCTCAATTCCGATATCATTTGGAGTTTTGGTGGCTTCAACAAGCATGGTGACGATCTCAGTTTTGCGAGTGCTGGCCATGAGGCAATCATACTCGGTTGGAACGATGATTGCGAAGAAGTTGTCACTTAATTCACTCAAGCATAGCCTCTCCACAGCTGCAAGTGCTATTCGCCGTTTAAGAGCATAAGTTTCTGGGTCTATTAGGTAGATCGCAAAATCTGTAATTAGCAGAATACGCCGCTTCATCTTCCCTGTCCCCGTGAACTTCAAAACTTTGTCTGCAAATAGAACTGAACTGTCCCCTGAAAAGCACAGTAAAATTTAGATTGTTTATTATTGAAAAACCGTAATGTTAATGGATTATATGTTCTACTTTATTTGTGTCTTGTAACCGTTCGGGGTCTTTTATGTACTTTTCCTTCTTTGCTCTCTAGGGTTTCTCTCTATATAAGAGACCCTAGACCTATGGAATAAACATGATAATTCATTCTTTCTCCACATGGCATCAGAAAGACGGTCCTAGACCGGGGTTCTGACCTAATAGGATTATTCACCAAAAAATTGATCAATGTGCGTCCTTTCGTGTTACTCCAACTGTCGGGCATGATACTACAACTGGTGGCAATCCAAGAAGCCTTTGTTTCATCAAAAAGGGTGGTTATGGCCTGCTTCTATTCCTTCAAAATCCAAGTTCGTAGTTCATGCAGGGTCGGTGGTTTGAAACCCCTTCCATAGCCACATACATCGGTCATCATCGTCAAATAGGAAGGACTATTAGCAATGTTGAATGACAGTGAATTCTAAAAAAAATCTCCCGATGCTCCTGTAAATCCTCCTCTCGTCTTTCTTCCAACTGGCATTCAAAGTGAGTTGTTGTGTGGGAGGATCCAAAGTACCTGCACCCCTACCCCTCCTTGTGCAATAAAAAAACCCATCGGTCCTCGAGCTTGCTTAACATTGCTATAATCTGTCAATGCTCTCTGTGATGGTTGATTTTCAGCATCTCCCAATGTCACTTGCATCCAAACTCCACAAACCTTTTCCATATCTTCAAATCTCCTTCTCATCACCCTTTTTTTAATGAACATTTTCATCTCTTGTTGAACCTCAATGGGAATGTTTGGACATGCTCTCACATTCTTGTGTGTCCTTGCAAGATGGTCTTTCAATCGCTTTACCCCACCAATGATCATCAACATAGCCCTTCCCTTTGTGATGCTCGTCTATTTCTAGTTTTCGGTAATATCTCCATCCGGGATCTGATCGTTCCCCACTATGGCCTTTTTTCCCATGTCTACAAGTTAGGAAATAACATACGAGTTACTTAGAAATAACATGCTTAGAAACTAACTGTAAACAGTTGTATAAAAATTAAAGACAAGAAACTACAAAAATAATATGTTTAGAAATAACATACTTAGTTTGTAATCATTCATAACTAACCCCCGTTGATTGAATTTAATCCTCCAATTTGTTGATTACGTTTTGTAAATGATTAAGCCTAATAACTAACCCATGTTGGTAATCATTCATAAAAATAAATAAACCCATAAGATAAATAAAAAGCTTATTATTTGGATATGGGTATGTGGGACAAGATAAATTAACCCTAAACCTATAAGATAAAAAGCTTATTCTGTTAAGATAAAAAAATGAAAAACCTAAAAAAACAAGCAAAAACATGGGTATGTAAGACAGTGGGAGGTGGTAGCACCTCTCGCTTGAAGGCAACAAACGGTGGAGATGGTCAGAAGGGTTTTGGACTACAGCTGGCGGTGGAGATGGTTAGAAGGGTTCTGGACTGCAGCTGGCGGTGGTGGCCGCGATCGATAGCAGGCGGAGGTGGTGGCGGGGAGTTCCTTCACAGCGGTTGAGGTGACATTGAATGGGTGGGAGAGTCGTGCGATTCTTTTAGGGAAAGAAATGGAGTCGCGTGCTTTGCATGTGATTGAAATGATTAAAAAAACGTAGTTGCCGACTCATGTGCCTCAACCTCGCCTCAACCGCCTCGCGCCTCAGGTAGATGTGAGGCGTACGCACCAGCAATGGGACTCGAGGCGTGCGCCTCGGGGCGCTTTTGGCTCGCCTCATCTCGAGGTGTACTCATCAATGCCCCGAGGTGCTGCTTTCTAAAACCATGGGTGTGGGGAGTCCCCGACTGGATAACTTTTAGTCCATCTAACCGAATAGTCGGTCCGATTATTCAGCTGACCGGCTAACTGGTAGTTAACTGCTGGAAATTTTTATTTTTATTTTTTTTAAATTCTCAAGAATTACCATTTGTCATGCTATTATCAAAAATATCAAAGCTCTGTATATGTATGTTGTGATGGGTACTTTTATCTTGGATTCTTGTTGATTGATGATAATATATATTCAAAATCATTTTTAAATTGAAAATAATTAAAAAAATAAAAATCAAATAATTCTAAATAGTCGTCTTAATATCGATTATTCTCTATTCAGTGACCCCTTCAACTGAATATCGAATATCGACTTCTGCAACACTTACTCTAACCTGATTCAGATTCTTCGAACTCCCGAGTCTACTACCAATGCAGACGGAAAATTGGGAAAGGATGAGTCTAGAGATATTTTCTACATTCTATGTATCTTTTTCTGTTACGTTATTTTCTTTTATCCATCTTATGTAATTTACACATAGGCCTTCTCTATATAAGAGAGCCTAAGGTTCTCTGGAACAGACAATGTACTCTCTTCTTCCAAAATGGTATCAGAGCCAACCTAAACCCTAGCCGTCTACCACCCTCCACCCTCTTTCTCTCTTCTCCCGCCGCCCCCCTTCTCTCACCGCCGACGCCGCCACCCCCCACCGTTCTCACGACAGCCGCTCTTTCCCCACCACCTCTCTCGTCGTCGCCTATGGATTTGAGTGCATAAGTCTACATATGCATTCAAACCTCGAATGTTTGTGTAGACATTTGTCCCTTGGTCTACAAACATTAAATATATATCTCCGGCGAAAATGTCAGAAAAGAAGGTCGAATGCCCTCCATAGGCCCTTTCAAAGGTCCAACGCCCATTGTCAAGATGGATGGGACGAACTACGAGTTCTGGGCTATGCAGTTCATGAGTCTCATGAAGTCAAATGGTAAGAAGCACATTCTTACCAAAGATGAGCCGACAGAGAAAACTGGGGTTTATACCTCATGGGAGGCCGATGATTTGTACGCTGACTTTCAGGTACACTGACGATGGAGATTGCTATACACCATCAGCCCAGTGCTAAGACGATGTGGGACATCCTTGCAGCGACATACTCGCAGGTGTGATACGAGACCAAGATCCTTCAACTCCAGCATGACATATTTACGGTTAAGCAGAATGGACGGCCTCTGCATTCGTTGTATACATCCCTGCGAGGGATGTTTGAGACAAGTTAGGAAATAACATATAAGTTACTTAGAAATAACATGCTTAGAAACTAACTGTAAACAGTTGTATAAAAATTAAAAACAAGAAACTACAAAGTAATATGTTAAGAAATAATATACTTAGTTTGTAAAAAAAACTTTAGTCCTCCAATTTGTTGATTATGTTTTGTAAATGATTAATCCTAATAACTAACTCATATTGGTAATCATTCTTAAAATAAATAAACCCATAAGATAAATAAAAAGCTTATTATGTAGAGATGGGTATGTGGGACAAGATAAATTAACCCTAAACCCATAAGATAAAAAGCTTATTCTGTTAAGATAAAAAAATGAAAAACCTAAAAAACAAGCAAAACATGGGTATGTAAGACAGTGGGAGGTGGTGGCACCTCTCGCTTGAAGGCAGCAAGCGGTGGAGATGGTCAGAAGGGTTCTAGACTACAGCAGGCGATGGAGATGGTCGGAAGGGTTCTGGACTGCAACAGGCGATGGTGGCGGCGATCGATAGCAGGCGGAGATGGTGGCGAGGAGTTCCTTTACAGCGGTGGAGGCGACATTGAAAGGGTGGGAGGGTCGTGCAATTCTTTTAGGGAAAGAAATGGAGTCACGTGCTTTGCACATGATTGAAATGATTAAAAAAACATAGTTGTCGATTCATGTGCCTCAGCCTCGCCTCAACCGCCTCGCGTCTCAGGTATATGCGAGGCGTACGTACCAACAAGGGGACTCGAGGCATGCACCTCGGGGCGCTTTTGGCTCGCCTCACCTCGAGGTGTACTCATCAATGCCCCGAGGTGACGCAATCTAAAACCATAGGCGTGGGGGGTCCCCGACTGAATAACATATAGTCGACCTAACCGAATAGTCGATCCGATTAATCGGTCGACTGGTTGATCGGTAGTTAACTGCTGGAAATTTTTTATTTTTTATTTTTATAAATTCTCAGGAATTATCATTTTTCATGATATTATAAAAAATGTCAAAGCTCTGTATATATATATATATATGTTAATGGGTACTTTTATCTTGGATTCATGTTGATTGATGATAATATATATTCAAAATCGTTTTTAAATAAAAAATAATTAAATAAATAAATAAATGTTTCTGAATAGTCGTCTGAACACTGATTATTCTCTATTCATGGACCCCTTCGACTGAATACTGAATACTAATGTCTGCAACATTGATTCTCGCTTGATGCAGATTCTTCGAACTCCCGACCTACTACCAATGCAGATGGAAAATTGGAAGGGGTGAGAAGAGAAATTAGAATCGTGACGTGCTTCACGTGGTTAAAGAGGAACGGGATAAGAGGAGAAATCATAGATTTGGGGGATATTGGTGGAGGCTCTCTCCAAATCAAAAGACTCAATTTTAATTCATAACATAATCTGACTTACAATGGACTAGTGTCCCCTTTATATATAGAGATAACGTCTAATTACAAAATTGGTAATCGAATAAAATAACAATTAAATAAAATCCCAATTGGGTTGTAATTGACTCATTAACTAAATTAGTCAAGCATAAATATTGAGATTAAAATTAATCTCAATTTATATAACGTAAATAAAATTAAATGATCAACTAATTTGGGATGAAAAATCCTAGTTCTGAAAAATCCCAAATTTACAATTTGCTTCAGTTCGATTCAACTTGTCAAATTGGGAATAGTTGCATCAATTCTCTACCCCTTGAAAAAAATTCATCTCCTGACGAATAAATTGATCTTCGATCCTTCATTGAAGAATTCAATCTGAAATCGTAGCTCCAATCTCCTCGATTTGCTTCTTTCAATGTTACGTTTATAATTTCCTTCCACTGAAGGGTATGACTGCAAATGTTCTACCCCTTCACTTAAAATAACTCTTCTTCACATATGCTTCCCAAGTTTAAACCGTTATATAAAAAGTTTTTGAACGAGGAACTTCCTTGAAAATGTCCCTATTAAGCCTTCAATCCATAAATTGATAGGATGCATATATCCCAATGGAGAAATTCTTCACAAATATTGCTAGGGTTTTTCCCTTCTCCTACCAACGACGGCGGCGGCAAGGTGAGAGGAGGCAGAGGTTGCGTTGTGGGAGGTGCAGCAGCGTTTACCGCATGTACGGGACCCATATTGGACCTTACGGTGGTCTCCCAAACATCGATCATCTTGGTGGTGACGGTGGACCTTATGGTGGCGACGAGAGCCGTGCTTGAAGCACACAAGACGACGGCTTGGGGGGCTCCACCAGGAGCGCCAACGGCACTTGAGGAGGTCGTGGATGCATCATGTGCATCGAGGGGATTGTGGGGGAGATTGGACAACTACAATGACTTCAATAGGTGGTGGTGATTGTCCGAAGACTTCTTGGACAGCAACCTGGAGATTTTTGACTGAGACTTTCAGTACTTTGAATGCCTCCATGCCGATGGTCACAAGGAGGTTGTGGTGGGTTGAAGCCCTAATGTACAACAACTGTGATGGCATCCAAATCTACGATATCTCGCTTGTCATCCGGATAATCTTCGTCAAATATGGGCTCTTTTCCTTCATCTTTTTGTTGCTGGATAGCAACTTCGACTGCTAAAAAATTGATGATTTCATATTCTTCATCTGTACCTTCATCGAAGATTGGTCATGTATCTTCATTGTTTTGTTGTACAACAGTTGTATCAATAAAATCTTCTTCGGGACTGATAAATACCTTTATTTTTTATCAAAATCAGGTTGCACAGAAGATGCAGTGATCTGATTTTTGTTGTTGACGAATGGCTCTTCCCGGATTAGTGTATCCATCCATTGATATACCTTCATGCTTGACAAGATCCGATGCTTGAACTTCTTCTAGCGCGAATACGAATCGCGGGAGAGACGACTCAAATCGAACTTTAGGCACTAATAATCGATTGGATCGTTGAATCATAAGAGTGATTCTATCTCGGTATCTCCATGCTTTGATACCAAATGATACAGACGGAAAATCGAGAAGGGGTGAGAAGAGAAATTTGAATCGTGATGTGCTTCACATTGTCGAGAGAGGAACATGATGAGAGGAGAAACCCTAGAATTTGGGGGAAAGGTTGGATAATGGTGGAGGCTCTCTCCAAACCAAAAGACTCAAATTTTAATTCATAACATAATCTGACTTACAATGGACTAATGTCCCTTTACGTAGAAATGGGATCTAATTACAAAATTGGTAACCGAATGAAATAATAATTAAATAAAATATTAATTGGACCCTTATTGACTCACTAACTAAATTAATCTACAATAAATATTGATATTACAATCAATCTCAATTTATTTAACGTGAATAAAATTAACCGAGCAACTAATTTGGGACAAAAAACCCTACTTTTGAAAAATCCCCAAATTTGCAATTTGCTTCAGTTCAATTCGACCTGTCAATTTGAGAATAATTGCGCCAACTGCCTCCAGTGATACTACCCTTGCTGCCATGGCAAGGAGGTTACTATATCAGCTTGTGCAGATGCAGATTATGCAGGGTGCCCTAAGGATAGGAAGTCCACCACTGGATTTGATGTGTATGTTGGAGATTCTCTAGTCTCGTAGAGAAGCAAGAAGCAAACGGTTGTAGTAAGGTCCAGTGCTGAGTCTGAATATAGGGCTATGATCCAGGTCAGTACAGAAGTGATGTGGGTAAAGGCTGTGCTTACAGATCTATATATAGAAGTCATGCTTCTTATGGATATAGAATGTGACAATCAGGTTGTAACATCCGTATCTGCAAAAAACCCGAACTCGACCCGATTAGGGTCCGTATAACTCAATAAAGTTAATAATCAACGTTAAATAACATAAATCGATCAATTGATCGAGAATCAAAAGTCGTTCGGGTAAAATCGATCAAAAATCGATCGCACCGTAATGCGTGCCCGAAAAAGCTGCAACGCAAATTCGGAAACCGCGAAATAAACCGAGACCACCCAAAAATCCGATTCGACAAAATAAGACCAACAAAATCGACTGTTCGTCGATCGGAGGTCGTTTGATATTTTAAAATTGTAAAATTTAATAACCAATCAAGACCGTATCCCAGAAATTTCGGAGATTCATCTTCGACCTGAAGTATACGAATATTATACTCATATTGATCGTCGTTCAGAGACGGTCAAAATGAGCTATTGTATACCAAAATCCGAGACTCGACATGTGAATGCGGGCGACTTTGGTATTCCAATTAAAAAGAGAGATAAAAGTTAAAAAAAATAAAATATTTTCTGCTGTTGACAGTAGACAGCCTGTTCTTTTCCAGGCCATTCCATTTGGCCTTTAGCCCTCCACATGGCATCTTGAGATACTTTTCCCTTGGTTATATAAACCCCAAGTTCCCTCCCTCCTATTTCCTCTATTCTTTCCAACCTTCCAGCCGTAAGAAGCCCATTTCCAGCCTCTTTCTCCAACAGATTTTCAGCCTAAGTTGCTCTCCATGGTTGATACAAAAAAACCGATCACTGCAGCTGGGATCTGGAAGCAGCTCAAAGTTGCTGCTTTTCTAGGGGTTTCTCCAAAGCAAAATCCTGCAGCTGCTCTTGGAGATGTTGCATGCCTTGTTGCATGCAAGATCAAGCCTAAAAGAGGTACAATCTAGCCCATCTTTTGCTGCAATCCATGTTTTTTTTCTGTGAAATCTACCCCTCCTCTTGCTGCATTCCATGCATAATTTAAACCCTATGGAAATGACTCATGAAATTAGATAAGTAGTGTATTATAAGGTATTGATCAAGATTTTAAGATCAACTAACATCTATTTAGGTAATCTGGCATTCCCTGTTTGCAGAGGAGTGGATTCCATTTCATGTGTAATTTGATCCAAAGGCCATTCCTTCAGTTCTGTCTATATGAATAGTGTACAAGAGAATATACCGAGCATCAAAACTAGAAGGCAACACATATAGAATAAGTTTGCATTATATCTCATAATAAGGATAAATGCCATTAACAAGCATTCAAGAGGTTAATCTAAATTCCCTTACTAACTAATATGACCTCGATCTAACATCGATAAAAATCTGGACAAGACATAATCATATAAATTTTGCATTATGAGCTTTAAAAAAAATCCATGTCCATAACCAATCTTAGATGAATTATTGGCGGAGATGCCTGATCAACCAATAAGTATATTGCATTATTTCAAAAAAAAATGATTCCAGTATGGACCTCCATAAAAGTAATATGCTCTGATGTCTGTATTGTAAATTATATATCTATAAACTCAATTCCAACCATAATAATGTAAATACTCGTTATTTTCTGTTTTTATGCTTTCCTTCCTATGTATTATACATTAAGTTGCTAGTTTTTTTAAAAAAAAAGGTCTAATACAAAATTGTTTATTTTATTAGGAGTTTTTTTTCACATGTAAATTCATCAGGTTACTATTTCTTGTTTGTTTAATCAATGCCATTCAGTTTATAGAGATAAAATGGATCAAGTGTACAAAAATATTGATTGTGTTAAAGCTGACTCCATTGATATGCTTCCCTTACTTTCACGTAAAATATTATCATCAGTGTTACTAAATCAATGATAGTTATAATCTCTATGTATCTCAGGCATTGATTTTCTCTCTACATCAAACTACATCAAATAGTATTAGGACTTAAATTGTGATGCCGAGTCATTCTCACGGTTGATAAATTTCAACGAATAATCAAGAAAAAGGATAAATGCAACTCAAATCATGTTCGAAATATCAATCGACAAAATCTATAGTCAAGAATAATGATGTATGTGAGAGAATCTAGATTTTGCTAAAACAACCATAAACATTTATGATGCATGTGCCTATTAGAAAATTTGGTCAATTGACAATAAATGAAATAATGCCAACCTCTAGCATTATCATCTTGATGATGAATCCAACCTAATAGAACTTGATAATGCAACAAAGTTTTAGACTATTTATTCGGAATTAAGAATTTCACCTTGACCAAGATAGGAAAATATTGTATGTTTAGCCATCCTGTTATCGGTTAGACAAGTTTGAAATTTGGAGGTTTAACATACAAACTAAGTATAACTTCAAACCATTGAAGGGCTACTGATCTCATGATGATTAAGGAGAAATATAGGGTAAGTTATACCCAACCAAGTCAAGTAAGAGCTCCAAATAGCCATTGAATTAGGAGATAAATAAGAAAGGTGGAATTTCCGATTAAATCAACTTAGAGCCAGATCCAATGAATATATGATAATCTCAAATTTTAGGAATAATAAATCATGACCCCAATGATCGATCATCCTCATGAATTAATCGACTATAGATCACTATTGACTGAATTATTGACAAAAGACATAGATCTGTACAGTAAACCAGAACAGAGATTGAGAAAGGTTGAGAAATCAAGTCAGTAGTGGTGTTTCAGCAATGACTAATAATTAAGAGTGCCAGTCATGGTGACCTTTACACATGATTGTGCGGTGTGGTGACCCTCAGTTGGGCGGGAGATTAGGAAGCTCAGTTAGGGCAGCGGCCGCTTAATGCGCGGGTCTAGGATCCCAGTCTTTTTCTCGGGTTTTTTCGCGAGCGCTCGCAGTTTTTACGCCTCTCTGGGATACACAGGTTTTCTTTTAAAGACCAGTTCCGCTGACCCTTGTTCTTTAGGGTACCTAGGCTGGAGGACCCTTGGTTTTAGTTTTTCGAGCTCGTTAGCCCGTACCGGTCGGGCCGGTTTTTCTTTTAGAGCGACTTTTCTAGAGAGTCTCTCTCACCCGTCTCAGTGGCGTAGTTTTGGAGTAGACCTATCCCTCTATTGGACCGCCCTTCCAATTAGAAGGCGAGACGGAAGAGCCTCTTTTGTAGGCTACCTCACCGCTTGAGTTTTGTTTAATTTTCGCCAGCAGACTTGGCGATGCTACATCCGAATCATCCATATATACATCTGAATCCTCTATGGCTACATCTGAATCAGTTACAGTTGAATCTGAAAAAGATACATCTGAGATTGGATTGAGTCACAATTGAGTTGGCTAAAGTTGAATTACAGTTGAGTTGGTTTCCGTTGAACTAGTTACTTTTCTGCCGATAATTCCTGGCAAAGAGAAAAGACCATATCATGAAAATCATCCTTATCAGACTATCTACTAGGCTTGAGAAAATCAACAAGAAAAGAATCAAAACCCCATATCCATCTTATACTCTTACTATGATCAATCCATAAAATTCTTAAACATCATTATAAGCATTTAATAGAGATAAGGATCATATTAGAGCCTCATCATTCACATTCTTAGGACCAATCAAACTTATATTATAACTATTAGAAAGACAATGACTTAAATATGGACCATATGATATTTGTATATAAATGATTAATGTGGGTAAATAGAGTAGGATAAGTAGAATGGGGTTTTACACACCAATAACTTGAAAGCATGTTTCTTTAAATTTTAATTGTCAAGGCCAAATTACTTGCTTTCTTTTGGAACCACTAAATTCCTGTTAATTTTAATTAATTAGATGTACTCAACGTTTGTTGATGTTCTTTTCTCCCTATTCTATGGATTGCAGGCAAAATACCTGCACCGTTGTATTGGGAGAGTTGAACATCAGCTTCTGCAGTTACAATTATCAGGTACGCATGCTATAGTTTGTTCATGATATTATATGCTTTTATTTCTCTTCTGATAAAATTGGGATGCATGTACATAATGCAATTTCTGTTGTTACATGTTAACTGCTATGGAATTTATGCAATATAAGTGTGACATGTTATAGTTCTGTGGCCTGTTAGTTAATGTGAATGTCATTAAAAAAAATTTTCCTAATTTTCAGTACTCTAATGTGGTCCTTAGCGAACATGATACTACGGTTGATATGTAAACAGGTTTCCTAGATCCGCGGGAGCGGGCCTCATAGTTTGGTATCAGAGCAGTGGTACCCTGCTACATACATTCGTAGTATTATAGTTTCGATTGCATTAATAATCAGATAGCGACAGTCCTCTGACTTGTCGCGAGTCTGAAGGGGAAATATGACATTCAAAATCAATGACCACAAATGTCACCAATTGTAACTTATTTCCATATTGTATCCCAAGAAGAGAAAAAGCATAATAGAAATATCCGCGAACATCAACTATTGTAATTACGGATATTGGTTCTTATACAGAACCATGGCATCTCGTGCCGACCTTTCTATTTTTTTAATTGATTCTGGAGCGATGAATGAACTTTGAATTTCTAACTTCAGTAGATAGAGGTGCAGATGCCCTAGATCATCCTTGTCACATTATGGGCCATGTGGCTAATTGATCATCATAAGACTAATAATCAGATAGCTACCAATGTTGATTGGTGGACATGAGACGATAGCAGACTGTCTGCTACTACAGCTCAACAAGTTTGACCTAACTTTTGGTATGGATTGAATGCCAGATCATCATGCCATGGGTAATTATTTCATAAAGACGATTGTCTTCAGTATTCCAGACTTACCCGAGTTTACCTATAAGGGTACATTGCATGACTCTAAATGGAGTACATTTCAGTATTGAGAACTCGGAGACTCATAAATCGAGAATGTGACACATTTCTAGTAATTATCCGAAAGACATTTGATGGAGAGCCGATGACTCAGGACATCACGATAGTGTCAGATTACCCTAATATGTTCTCTAATGAATTGTCAAGTTTACCTCCTGAGAAAGAGATTGAGTTCGAGATTACAATACTGCCAAATACACAACCAATCTCGATGGCTCCGTGACACATGGCACTAGCCGAGTTAAGAGAGCTGAAAATGCAGTTGCAGGAGTTACATAACATAGGTTCATAAGGTTGAGCACTACACCTCGGGGTGCTCCCGTTCTTTTTGTCAGAAAAAAGGATGGATCAATGACATTATGCATTGATTTCATACAACTGAACAAGAAACGGTGCAGAACCATTATCCTCTGTCACACTTTGATGATTCGTTCAATCAGCTACATGGATCTTTGGTATTTTCAAAGATCGATCTCCGATCTGGCTACCATTAGATGAGGATTCAAGAGTTGGATATTCGGAAGACAACATTCAAAAGCATAAGTAGTATGTTAAGCTGAACAAATGTGAGTTATGGTTATCCAAAACCTTATTCCTTGGACATGTCATTTCTGGAGCAGGTATGCCAGTTGACCCTATGAACATTGAGGAAGTTATGTCTTGGGAATATTCCAAGACAGTCACTCAAATTCGAAGCTTTCCTGAACTAGATAGTTATTATAGACGCTTCGTCTGTGGCTTTCCATGAGTCATTTTGACACAGATGAGAGTTCCTTTCATTGGCCTTTAAGGACATTGAAAGAAAGATTAACAAATGTGCCTATTCTTGCACTTTCTTCAAACATTCAAGATTATACAGTATATACAAATGCTTCAAATGAATGTTTAAGAGTGGTTCTGATGCAGCAAGGTTACATGATTGTTTATGCATCACGTCAATAGAGGCTGCATGAGCGGAATTACTCCATCCACGACTTGGAGTTGGTAACAGTTGTCCTCGTTTTGAAGATCTAGCACCACTATCCATATGAGGTGAATTTCGAGATTTTCACATATTAGAAGGACCTGAAGTACATATATGATCGGAAAGAGCTGAACATGAGACAACATCGGTAGTTTGAACTACTGAAGGATTTTGAATACAAGATCTCTTAACCATCCCAGTAAGAAAAAAGCAGTGGAAGATGTGCTTAACAGGAAAGCTCATGCACATGTGGCAAACTAGCTATATACGTGAGATATGCTCATAATTTTGACTAATTGGCATCCTCATAAGTGTGCGTCCATCTCTACTGCCGTACCTCCACGATAACAGTCTTGGGATTGCATAATAGAAGGACAAAGGGCAAACCCTTGAATATGAAACAGATACATGCATGCCATCAAGGACAAATGTAATGATTTTATGGTGACTAAGTCTATTTTGTGGAAGGTTGGCCGGTTAATTGTGCCAACAATGAGCAGTTGCGTGGAGATATTCTCGATAGGGCACACAATTCATGATTGTCTATTCTTCCTTGCAACACAAAGATGTATCGGGATCTAGGCCATCATTCTGGCAGGATAGAATGAAGCAAGAAGTAGCATATTTTATTAGCAAGTGTATGACCTATCAGATGGTCAAGATCAAAAAAGAGACCATCAAGGTTATTACTGTCTCTCTTCATTCTCGAGTAGAAGTGGGAGAGTATTTCTCAAGCTTGCAAAAATCGGCCGACTAGACCGACTAGTCGGTCCGACTAGTCGAGTCGGCCCACTGACCGGCCCGATTTAGGAGAGTCGGTCAGTAGTCGGGTGGACCGACTAGTCGGCCCGACTAGTCGGGCTAGTCGGCCGATTAGTCGGCCGCTTTTTGCAACAAAGATCCGGCACCCGAGTATCAGGAGGATCCGAATGAATAGAAATCGGGAGTTTTAGGTTACTGTCCGACAGTAACCTAAACTCCCCACCCCCGTATTTTCCCTCACGCGTTCCTGGTTCACGGTTCACCCACGCCGCCTCCTCCGCCTGCTCTCCACGCCGCCTCCTCCCGACGTCGCTCGCCGCCCGGAGGTCGCGCATCGCTCGGTGGTCCCCGCACGACCACTCCTTCCTCGCCGTTCGGTCTCCCAGCTCTCCTCCACCTCGCTATCCAACCGCCAGTCCGGTTAGGGTTTTTTTTTTGCTATTTTTTTTCGAAATTTATGCTCAAATATATTATAAATTCAAGTTGTGAGTTCATGTTATACATTCAAGAGCCTCCATTGATTGTTGTTCTATGTTCTAAGTTTATTGATTAAATTCAAAAGATTAGTCTAAGTTTATGATTGTTGTTGTTTGGTTATTGATTCAAGTGATTAGTCTATGATTGTTAAGTTCTATGATTGTTGCTATCGATTAAGTTCTATGATTGTTGTTGTTCTATGATTGTTTGGTTATTGATTCAATTCATAGGTTAAGTTCTATGATTGTTGTTGTTTGGTTATAAATTCAAAGGATTAGTCTAAGTTCTATGGTTGTTGTTGTTTTTGACAATGTAGATGGAAACACCTCCCACGAATGTCGCCTCTGGTGGTGACTCTTCCTTTTATGTGCCACCAGGATCAAGTGATCCTGCATGGCAATTTGGATATCTTTCAAACCGTGCAGATTCGAACACGGTTACTTGTAGGTTGTGCAAGAAGGTGGTGAAAGGAGGTATTTATAGGTTCAAGCAACATCTTGCGCACCGTAAAGGCAATGTGGCTGCATGTCCTAAGGTGGACGAAGAGACGAAGAAGATGATGATATCATACTTGGATGATGTTGCTAGAAAGAAGAGTCAAAAGGCCATTGAGGTTTCTGAGATGAGAGATGAGATTGATATTGGCATTGCTGGAGATGCTGGATCTGCTAAAAGACATCGATCTTCCGAATCTTTAAAACAGAATGTCGCCGTTCAAGGAACACGTCAAATGAGCATAAAAGACGCTTTATCCAAGGACCATCGTGAAAGGGTTGTCTCCTATATATGCAATTGGGCATATACATCGGCAATCCCTTTCAATGCATTCACCACGAAACAATTCAAGCAGATGGTGGAGGCAATTGGAATGTATGGCCCAGGCTTGAAGACTCCTACGAGGTATGAGATAAGTGGTCCATTTTTGAAGAAGGCAGTCAAGAAAATATCTGATGACTTGCAATGTCATCGAATTACATGGAAGAAGACAGGGTGCTCTATAATGACTGATGCATGGACGGACATGCGAGGACGGAGCATCATGAACTTCTGTGTCAATTGCTCCTTGGGGACTTCATTTTTGAAGTCTATTGATGCTTCTGATGAGACACACACCGCCGACTATATCTTTCAGCTCGTGGATGAGTGCATAAATGAAGTTGGCGTGGATAGTGTTGTTCAAGTTGTTGCGGATAATGCTTCAGCAAATGTAGCAGCAGGGAGATTGCTACTCACAAAATATCCTCAGATATGGTGGACTTCCTGTGCTGCTCATTCTATTGATCTTGCTTTGGAGGAGATCAGCAGAGATTCAAAAGTGAAGAGCGCGGTTAAAAAGGCGAGGACGCTCACAATCTTTATTTATGCTCACACTAAAACTTTGAGCTTGATGCGGAAGTTTACAAACAAGAGAGACATTGCTAGACCAGGGCAAACGAGGTTTGCTACTACTTTTCTCACTCTAGAAAGCATTCTAGAGAAAAAAGACAAGCTCAGGTTGATGTTTTCGTCAGATGAATGGAGGGCTTGCAAGTGGTACAAGACCAAAAAGGGAGAACAAGCAGCATCCATTGTCTTCAGCCCTACTTTTTGGAACCACACCGCATTTGCAATCAAAACTTTTACACCTTTGGTGCGTCTATTGCGTGTGGTTGATGCAGATTGCCGCCCATCCATGGGCTTTGTTTATGGAGGGCTTGAAGAGGCAAAGAGAGAGATAATTGCATCTTTAAATAGCGTGGAGTCATCTTACAAGTTTTTTGTGGATGCTATTATCTCCAAGACCAAAGGCAGGCTTGACACTCCATTGCATCTAGCGGCTTACTTTTTGAACCCATACTTCTTTTTCACGGAGTGTGGTGGTGATGTAGACATTGTGGTGAAGAGAGGTTTTATGGATTGCATGGAAAGATTTTATCCAGATTTGGATATACAAGATGCTATCACCACAAAGGAGCTTCTTGATTACAGACATGGTCGTGGGGCATTTGGGAAGCCATTAGCCGTGAGACAGAGGATGAGAAATGATGAAAATTTCGATCCAGGTATTTAAGGAATTATTTTCCATTAATGTCATTTTGATCATCGTTGATTTCATTGACTTAACCATTATATATTTTATTAGTTAATTGGTGGTACAATTATGGAGATGACGCACCACATTTGAAAGACATGGCCATCAAGATCTTGAGCTTGACTTCTGCATCATCTGGATGTGAGCGCAACTGGAGTACGTTTGACTCGGTAATGACTCTAGTGACCCACCAAATAGAAATACTAGTTGTAAATTAGTCATTAGTCTTAATGTTTTGTAATGTTGCTTACAGATCCATACCAAGAAGAGAGGCAGGTTGGAAACAAAGAGGCTAAATGATCTTGTATACGTTCCTTTCAATTCCAACCTGATGGAACGTCGTCTTGAGAAAGGAAAAGATCCTCTTTCCTCTCGTGATCATGCATATTTACGTGAATGGACTGGAGAGGTCAACGTACAAGCCCAAGATGAGGAGGTCTTTCCAGGTTCCGGATTAACTTGGGGTGTTGTAGCGCATGCAAGTGGTGCAGAAGAGAATTTGGAGCTGAGAAGAAGTCAACGAGGTGAACGTGGCAAGGGAGCTTCATCTTCGAGCTCAAATGTTGCACCTATAAATGAAGAAGAAGAGGAATTTCAACCTGAAGACATACATGATGATGAAGAAGATGATGATGAAGATGAAGAAGAAAAAGAAGAGATTGATTTGGATGATGACCTTGATGGAGATGAATGACTTTTAATTTGATGCTTCATGCTTGCAGGAATTATTCGTATTTTGACATGTTGTATCTGTTAGTGAACATTAGCTAATAGCCTAATATTATGTAGCAAACATTTATTCTTAACTTGGTACTTTTTTCCTTGAATTGCTTCTTTTTTTAGCTCTTATAAAATTGAAAATGGCTAAATCTATTCATATTTATGATTGAGTATATATATATAGTATATAATAATAAATTATATATTTAAAATAATAAAAAAATCAAAACCGACTAATGGCCGACTAAATCCGACTAGTCGCCCGACTGCCGACTACTCCTTAGTAGGTGACCCTGCCGACCGAGTACCGACTACCGCTTTTTGCAACCTTGGTATTTCTATGGATTTTGTCACTGGACTACCAAGGACACCAGATGGACACAATGTTTTTGGATCGTTGTTGACAGATTGACCAACTCATCCCACTTCATACATGTCAGCATGGCATACACTTCATCGAGATTAACTAGATTATATGTGAAGAACATTATCAAACTTCATGATATACCATGTAAGGTAATGTCTGACCGAGACTTAGAGTTTACATCGCAGCACTAGTACCAGTTCGTGTCAGTACTTCAAACAAAGCTAAAGACAAGTTCCGCATATATCCACAGACCGACGGACAGAGCAGACACATTATTTAGACACTTGAATATTTGCTACGTGCATGCACTCTAGTTAAGAGAGTCTCTTATGAGTACCACCTGCAATTGGTAGAACTCCTGCATAAGAACAATCATTATTCCAGTATTGGTATGGCTCCATTCAAAGCCCTATACAAGCGGATATGCCTCATACCTCTCCATTGCTCTGAAGTAGGTGAACACGCTCTTTACTCCATAGATCTCTTTGAAAAGATTGTAAGGGCGGTTGACCTAGTTAGGAGAAAGCTTCTGACGGTGCAGACCTGTCAGGAAAACAATGCATATAGTCAGAGAAGAGTTTTGGAGTTTCAGGTAATTCAACATCTTCTCTTTATCCATTCAAAAATATGACTTATGAATATTCAATTTAATCTCACACTGATGAAATATCTGTAAACACAAATAGGAGATTGTGTGTTCCTACGAGTATCTCCTACGAATGAAGTACAGAGATTTGATGTCCACAGCAAATTAGCGCCGATATATTGGATCATTTGAAATTATTACTCGTAAGAGTAAGGTGGTGTATCGAGTGGTCCTTCCTCCACACCTATCAGCCATATAGATATCCAATCTAAGGAAGTACGTACACGACCTCAACACATCATCATCTACGAAAACCTTAACGTGGAGCCAGACTTGACATATGAGGAGAGACCGGTACAGATACTCGATAATACTATAAAGAAGCCTCGCATCAAAAAAATTTCCCAAGACAGAATACTATGACACTAACATTGTGACAAAGAAGCGGCATGGGATAACCGAAGTAGACATGCGGGCACGATACTTGCTGTTATTTACAGGTAGTCATCAAAACAAGTCTAATTAATTATACATTGAAAGAATATGGCTTGTTTTTCTCTTTGAGGTTTTTATGGGTTCAAAACCCTTTGAGGTTTTTATGGCCAGATGAAATCCAAACAAGATACGTAGGAACCTTGACCCGAGTCTCGAGGACGAGACTCCCTTTGAGGTTTTTATATTTGTAACATCTGTATCTACAAAAAACCCGAACTCGACCCGATTAGGGTCCGTATAACTCAATAAAGTTAATAATCAACGTTAAATAACATAAATCGATCAATTGATCGAGAATGAAAAGTCGTTCGGGTAAAATCGATCAAAAATCGATCGCACCGTAATGCGTACCCGAAAAAGCTGCAACGCAAATTCGGAAACCGCGAAATAAATCGAGACCACCCAAAAATCCGATTCGACAAAATAAGACCAACAAAATCGACCGTTCGTCGATCGGAGGTCGTTCGATATTTTAAAATTGTCAAATTTAATAACCAATCAAGACCGTATCCCAGAAATTTCGGAGATTCATCTTCGACCTGAAGTATATGAATATTATACTCATATTGATCGTCGTTCAGAGACGGCCAAAATGAGCTATTGTATACCAAAATCCGAGACTCGACATGTGAATGCGGGCGACTTTGGTATTCCAATTAAAAAGAGATAAAAGTTAAAAAAAATAAAATATTTTCTGCTGTTGACAGCAGACAGCCGGTTCTTTTCCAGGCCATTCCATTTGGCCTTTAGCCCTCCACATGGCATCTTGAGATACTTTTCCCTTGGTTATATAAACCCCAAGTTCCCTCCCTCCTATTTCCTCTATTCTTTCCAACCTTCCAGCCGTAAGAAGCCCATTTCCAGCCTCTTTCTCCAACAGATTTTCAGCCTAAGTTGCTCTCCATGGTTGATACAAAAAAACCGATCACTGCAGTTGGGATCTGGAGCTAAACAGCAGCTCAAAGCTGCTGCTTTTCTAGGGGTTTCTCCAAAGCAAAATCCTGCAGCTGCTCTTGGAGATGTTGCATGCCTTGCTGCATGCAAGATCAAGCCTAAAAGAGGTACAATCTAGCCCATCTTTTGCTGCAATCCATGTTTTTTTTCTGTGAAATCTACCCCTCCTCTTGCTGCATTCCATGCATAATTTAAACCCTATGGAAATGACTCATGAAATTAGATAAGTAGTGTATTGTAAGGTATTGATCAAGATTTTAAGATCAACTAACATCTATTTAGGTAATCTGACATTCCCTGTTTGCAGAGGAGTGGATTCCATTTCATGTGTAATTTGATCCAAAGGCCATTCCTTCAGTTCTGTCTATATGAATAGTGTACAAGAGAATATACCGAGCATCAAAACTAGAAGGCAACACATATAGAATAAGTTTGCATTATATCTCATAATAAGGATAAATGCCATTAACAAGCATTCAAGAGGTTAATCTAAATTCCTTTACTAACTGATATGACCTCGATCTAACATCGATAAAAATCTGGACAAGACATAATCATATAAATTTTGCATTATGAGCTTTAAAAAAAAATCCATGTCCATAACCAATCTTAGATGAATTATTGACGGAGATGCCTGATCAACCAATAAGTATATTGCATTATTTCAAAAAAAAAAAGATTCCAGTATGGACCTCCATAAAAGTAATATGCTCTGATGTCTGTATTGTAAATTAGATCTCTATAAACTCAATTCCAACCATAATAATGTAAATACTCGTTATTTTCTGTTTTTATGCTTTCCTTCCTATGTATTATACATTAAGTTGCTAGTTTTTAAAAAAAAGGTCTAATACAAAATTGTTTATTTTATTAGGAGTTTTTTTCACATGTAAATTCATCAGGTTACTATTTCTTGTTTGTTTAATCAATGTCATTAAGTTTATAGAGATAAAATGGATCAAGTGTACAAAAATATTGATTGTGTTAGAAGCTGACTCCATTGATATGCTTCCCTTACTTTCACGTAAAATATTATCATCAGTGTTACTAAATCAATGATAGTTATAATCTCTATGCATCTCAGGCATTGATTTTCTCTCTACATCAAACTACATCAAATAGTATTAGGACTTAAATTGTGATGCCGAGTCATTCTCACGGTTGATAAATTTCAACGAATAATCAAGAAAAAGGATAAATGCAACTCAAATCATGTTCGAAATATCAATCGACAAAATCTATAGTCAAGAATAATGATGTATGTGAGAGAATCTAGATTTTGCTAAAACAACCATAAACATTTATGATGCATGTGCCTATTAGAAAATTTGGTAAATTGACAATAAATGAAATAGTGCCAACCTCTACCTTTATCATCATGATGATGAATCCAACCTAATAGAACTTGATAATGCAACAAAGTTTTAGACTATTTATTCGGAATTCAGAATTTCACCATGACCAAGATAGGAAAATATTGTATGTTTAGCCATCCTGTTATCGGTTAGACAAGTTTGAAATTTGGAGGTTTAACATACAAACTAAGTATAACTTCAAACCATTGAAGGGCTACTGATCTCATGATGATTAAGGAGAAATATAGGGTAAGTTATACCCAACCAAGTCAAGTAAGAGCTCCAAATAGCCATTGAATTAGGAGATAAATAAGAACGGTGGAATTTCCGATTAAATCAACTTAGAGCCAGATCCAATGAATATATGATAATCTCAAATTTTAGGAATAATAAATCATGACCCCAATGATCGATCATCCTCATGAATTAATCGACTATAGATCACTATTGACTGAATTATTGACAAAAGACATAGATCGTCAACCAGAACAGAGATTGAGAAAGGTTGAGAAATCAAGTCAGTAGTGGTGTTTCAGCAATGACTAATAATTAAGAGTGCCAGTCATGGTGACCTTTACACCTGACTGTGCGAGGGTGCGGTGACCCTCAGCTGGGCGGGAGATTAGGAAGCTCAGTTAGGGCAGCGGCCGCTTAATGCACGGGTCTAGGATCCCAGTCTTTTTCTCGGTTTTTTTCGCGAGCGCTCGCAGTTTTTACGCCTCTCTGGGATACACAGGTTTTCTTTTAAAGACCAGTTCCGCTGACCCTTGTTCTTTAGGGTACCTAGGCTGGAGGACCCTTGGTTTTAGTTTTTCGAGCTCGTTAGCCCGTACCGGTCGGGCCGGTTTTTCTTTTAGAGCGACTTTTCTAGAGAGTCTCTCTCACCCGTCTCAGTGGTGTAGTTTTGGAGTAGACCTATCCCTCTATTGGACCGCCCTTCCAATTAGAGGGCGAGACGGAAGAGCCTCTTTTGTAGGCTACCTCACCGCTTGAGTTTTGTTTAATTTTTGCCAGCAGACTTGGCGATGCTACATCCGAATCATCCATATATACATCTGAATCCTCTATGGCTACATCTGAATCAGTTACAGTTGAATCTAAAAAAGATACATCTGAGATTGGATTGAGTCACAATTGAGTTGGCTAAAGTTGAATTACAGTTGAGTTGGTTTCCGTTGAACTAGTTACTTTTCTGCCGATAATTCCTGGTAAAGAGAAAAGACCATATCATGAAAATCATCCTTATCAGACTATCTACTAGGCTTGAGAAAATCAACAAGAAAAGAATCAAAACCCCATATCCATCTTATACTCTTACTATGATCAATCCATAAAATTCTTAAACATCATTATAAGCATTTAATAGAGATAAGGATCATATTAGAGTCTCATATTCACATTCTTAGGACCAATCAAACTTATATTATAACTATTAGAAAGACAATGACTTAAATATGGACCATATGATATTTGTATATAAATGATTAATGTGGGTAAATAGAGTAGGATAAGTAGAATGGGGTTTTACACACCAATAACTTGAAAGCATGTTTTTTTAAATTTTAATTGTCAATGCCAAATTACTTGCTTTCTTTTGGAACCACTAAATTCCTGTTAATTTTAATTAATTAGATGTACTCAACGTTTGTTGATGTTCTTTTCTCCATATTCCATGGATTGCAAGCAAAATACCTGCACCGTTGTATTGGGAGAGTTGAACATCAGCTTCTGTAGTTACAATTATCAGGTACGCATGCTATAGTTTGTTCAAGATATTATATGCTTTTATTTCTCTTCTGATAGAATTGGGATGCATGTACATAATGCAATTTCTGTTGTTACATGTTAACTGCTATGGAATTTATGCAATATAAGTGTGACATGTTATAGTTCTGTGGCCTGTTAGTTAATGTGAATGTCATTAAAAAAATCCTAATTTTCAGTACTCTAATGTGGTCCTTAGCGAACATGATACTACGGTTGATATGTAAACGGGTTTCTTGGATCCGCGGGAGCGGGCCTCATACAGGCAGCTCTATTCATTGCAAATAATCCAGCATTTCATGAACGAACCAAGCACATTGAGGTTGATTGTCACTTCATACGTGACATGATTCAAAAGGGGTTTATTGTTACATCTCATGTTAGCTCAGAGGATCAAACTGCAGACATCTTTACCAAGGCATTACTTCGAAGGTCGTTCCAGAAGTGTTCGTCCAAGCTGAGCATGATTGATATCTATGCTCCACCTTGAGGGGGAGTGTAAAGATATATTATTCACTTCTGTACTTTTCTTATATTTCTATTTTCTGTTGGACTCTTTATGTATTTTACCCATAGGTTGCTCTCCTATATAAGAGAGCCTAGGGCGGACGGAATAAACAAGTTTTCTCATTTTCCCAACAATATGCAACATAACATTATACATTCTTTCACCATATTGATATAATTGTTATGAAATAAATATGTTTTGTATATTTATATCGGGTGCAAGACATCTAACACACACACATATATATATTTAGAGTAATCTATAGAGTTATTTTGATATTATTTGTATCCGATCCATATTCGTTTTACATCTGTATTTGTATTTTAATGATATGATAACAAAGTTTTTATATCCCCAACATCTATATCCGTAATCATATTTAAAAACGGATAAGGATATGGTAACCTATACCCGTATTCGTATCCGACCTTTTGCATCCACAACAAGAGTGTCATGGTGTTAGCAAATGGAGTCAAACCTTTTTCTACTATTTGTATTTGCAAAATTCATTTTTGATTTTGAAGTAGTTTCGTTAATTGCAACAAAACGACATCCAAATCGTTGTTTGAGGCCTTGTATAAAATTATGTTTGATTCCTATAAAGGAGCTCCTAATTACTCATGCGGCACTGTAGCATTGTGCCCTTGTAATATGCATTGTATATTTTCCCAACATGGGTGTTCAGGAGTCGAGAATTGTTGTTTTATCTTTACTCAAGGATATAAACCATCCCAATGAGTGTTGAATTGCATATGTTATAGTATTATAACCTAAAAAAAGGTGAATTAAAATTTCATGACAAAAAGTGAGCTTAAGTTTCATGACAACAACCGCCAAGCGTTTTCACACTTTAAGTGGGTTGGTTAAACCAATTCATTTCCTCCAAACAAATTTGATTTGGACCATGATCATGTTTAGATTTATACTTGTGTATATTTCCTTAAGTACAATTCAAACATTTTGTTGATCTTTCCCCATCCCACCATCAATGGTTATTTTTTTGAAAGGATGAAAGTTCTTAATGTTTTTTAAAGAAAACGGGTGGTCATTCGCGTAGGGACCCACCCAGCACCACCTTCTATTAAAAACTAACTAGAAAAGTAAACACGACAACCAGAGTTCAAAGAAAACATGCAAGTACTAAAAGATTCAGCACATAGAAACGCTCAGATCTAATCACTACTACATTTCTCGCAAGTCGGATTTGCCTACATGAACTCATAAGTCTTGCCCTCTCCATTTCGACCGATGTTTCCCAAAGCTGCTCTAAAGTCCTCCATGCTCGAGGCATTCACCCCAGTAATCTTTGCATTGTTCCAAATGCCTTTTACCCCATCCCACTTTAAAAAGGGATGTGAGAACATTGTTCATCCATTTAGCAAATAACGCAAACCCTAGCCAAGGATGGGATGGAATGTGCTCAGAATTCTCGAGTCATAATCTTCCTCCTTAATAACCACGTAAAGAACTTAACCTGAAGTGGCACTAACGACCTTCCAAATCATGTGGCAATCACCGTCAACATCCACCTCTATATCTTGAGACCAATTAGACTGAGGTAGGTCTTCTTCACAAAATATTCCCCATCCAACCACACCCAATGATCTCTAACACCGCCCATGGGTCCCTCCTTCATCCAAAGAGACTCTAGAAGCTCCATAAGTTTGCCCAATCTTTGATTCGAGAGGCCCACAAGGAACGCCAGGCACCACGCTCCCGAACCATAGTCTTGCCTGCTCTAGCATAACCTCATCATAATGCACATGCTCTCCATCATGTCGAGCAGCCTGGTTATACCTCTCGCATAGAGGTCCGCCCTCCAGCCAACTACCAATACATATGCTAAAAGACTTGTCATCTCCAATGATCGGTCACAAAAAGGAGTCATCCCCAGCAACATCGCAACCAACCCTTCCAAAAACATGAAGGTTATCTCACCCCAACCAAGCAGGGTTCAAGGCCCTGACACATTGTAGATCTCCCTCAAGATGCAACAAAGAGGAGCATCACTTTTCCTTCAGATGTGAACCACAACTTCATCAGTAAATTCTTATTCATCTCCCTCAGAAGCATCATCACGATCCTCGTGTTTCTCAGCGGACGAGAGGCCACATTCAAAGCCACTAGTGCCATACACATGCTCTTATATCAAAAGGATGACAAGCAAGAACAACATTATAAGACTCTCTACCCTCTATTGAGTTCCCATCGGCATTTTATACATGGAGAGGAAGAAGTTCAAGATAATTGACATAATTGATCTTAAAAATACTAATCTCTCCACATAAACCCTCAAGAGGTATCCCCCCTTCCACCTTAGCAAGTTTTTGTTCCATCATCTCAATTAGAGGGCTACAATCTAACGATCTCACCATGTCATCAGGAGTAGCTCCAAGTAGATTAACGGGAGCCCATACTTCGACAAGCCCAAGACCCGAGTACATTCCACCATGACCTCCTCTTTCAATGTGAAAGAGGCATTGACTTTCTGCATTTACTATACAAATGTGAAAGCCCACCAAACACATTCACAAGGATTGAGAACTGTCGAGCCTTACGAACACCACCCTTCATGGAGGAAAAGGTGTCTTCTGCATATTGCGGGACTGGAATGGTCATCATGGATGTCAACAGGCCATCGAAACAATCATCCAAGACCAGATATTGAGTCGCATTCGAAAATGCGAAGCTGCCAATACAAACAAGATAGAGGTCAGGGGCATCCCAATCGCACCTCATGCTGAGGTTGGATGACCACCTTGAAAGGCAAGGTGGTAATGCGGCATTTCATCCATTCAACACACATATCTGGGAAGACCCTCATGCATACCGAGCTTCACAAAAATCTCCGATCCATGCAGCAATACACCTTGAAGGAGTCAGCCTTCCACATCAATTCCTAGATTGACTCTCGTCTAATTTTAAGCCATGACAACTATGTGCATCATCTTCCTACTAGGGTAAATGTTGTCTGCACTGCGCTTACCGGGAGTTTATGACCGCTAAGCTAGTTCACGAAAAACTTAACCGCAATAAGGTAAATCGTATTGGACCGGGTAATGGGGTGGAAATCCTCGATCCGAACTACTATATCATGCTTCGAAGTAAGCATGTTGAAGAATGTGTTCCCCTTCCGAAACTCTTTAATCATCTCCACTACTTTCTCACTACTTTCTAATGAACCTCGTTCTGAAACTCCTTAAAAAACAGATGGCATTCATCTAAATGATGCAATACCAGCAATTGGTAAACCACATTAGGGCATTAGTAAAGTTGTTACATATATCTAATTAGTAAAGTTGTTACATATATTTATCTATTTTAAAATATGTAAATCAAGAGATGCATTGAAATGTGTTTTCTTTCTTTTCTTTTTATCCAATAGATGTGTGTATTTTCGCTTTTTATTTTTAGTCAAAACATGTATGTAAATACCATATAAAAGTTATCTTAAACCAAAAGATGTCTTGGATAGGTTGTGTACCCCTAAAATAAAGAAGGGAATACATCCATATAAAGACGTAGAGATAGAATGAATGAATTATAATTTAACCATTGACTTTCCCCTATTTTTCCTTGTATTCTTTCTTTTCCTCTACCCTCCGATCCCCAATGAATGAATTATGATCTAACCATTTATTCTCTCTCACATGCCTTGGTGTGCTCCCTTTGTGGCTCTATCATCCTATGTATCTATGCGCATTCATATCCAAAACTCTACATGATCGGTGTGTTTTTCATTCCTCTTCTTACTTTCATTTGGTATCAGAATCAATTTCCGCTCGCGTTATCTCCTCTTCCCAATTTTCTCTCTTCTCGCCCTAAAAAGTAAAGATGCATTTTTCTTTTTTAGTCAAGAGATCCATTCATTTTTCTCTTTTTATTTTTAGTAGAAAGATGTACGTAAATACCTTATAAAATTTATCTTAAATCAAGAGATGTCTTGGATAGGTTGTGTACCCCCGAATAAAGAAGGAAATATCCCCATATAGAGATGTTGTGATTTTGTTTTTTAGGACTCTCCAACAAAATGGGATCCATGAAATTGCGACCAAGGGTAGCAGTGAGAAGAAGGGATAATGGTGCTCTTGCTCCCACCAAGGGGTTCGTTTTATCTAAGCTAACCTATTTCTAGGCTTTTGTGGGCGTTTGTTTTTAAGCTCCTTGATTGCTCGCCTCAAAGAGGTTAAACCCTTATTTTTATTTTTTTTTTAGAACTGCTACCATCCATGGATGTTGGTACGATTGAGGCATTGGCCTCCTTCATGCACTCTTGACTCTTTTATCTCAGCTTCCACTTCCCCAAAAAAATCTCCATATAAAAACATAGAAATGGAATTAAGGATTATGATTTAACCATTAAATTTCCCCTATTTTCTCCTTGTATTCTTTCTTTTCCTCTACCCTCCAATCCCTATCTCCATCTCATTTATTCTCTCTCACATGCCTTGGTGTGCTCCCTCTCTCATCTTGCATATCTATGCACATTAACATTAAAAACTCTACATGATCAACGTGGCTTTCATTCTTCTTCTTACTATCACCTTCTCAAAATCGTTCCTCCCCTTCAATTATCCAAACATCATTTGGTATCAGAATCAATTTTCTCTCACATTATTCCATTATCCCAATTTTCTCTCCTTTCTCCCAATTTTCTCCTCACCCTAAAAAATATATACTAAAATTGAGATTACATCAGTAGGTATCAGAGCAAGTTCCATGCCATTTCAAAAAATATATAACGATCCCTCTCTACCTTTCGTTGGTTTGATCCTGACCATCCCGACAATCCCGATCATCCACGTTAGCCTCGCTCTTTTGCTCTATCCAGACCATCTGTGTTAGATCTTCATCTCAGTTGTAACACTGTGCGCTAAGAGTCTGATCACTGTTGTCGAGCTCCAAGGTCGCAAAATGGGATTATGCTACATTAAATCTTGATAAGTTCTTTTCTAGCACTTTCATGTTATTTAAATCTCTAAAAAACATGGAATGGAAAAAATTACAAGATTGCTAATCAAAATGTTATTTAAATCTCTAAAGAATTATCTTTAAAAATGGACAGTGAAAGAGGGATGATACATAATAGCAAATAAGAACCTCACAACGTGCTAAGTTGCTGAGAAGCCCTTCAATAATGAGATTATTCATCACTTTCCCAACTTTGACATATTTTTAATATATATAATCAAGGGATACCACAATTTTTTATGTTTTTCTCTCATTTTATTTTAACTAAGATATGCATGTAAATCAAGGGATGTCTCGATAAAAGTTTTAAACCAAGGGATGTCTTCGATAGGTTGTATATCCCATATATAAAGGAAAGTATATCTCCATGTAAAAATATAGAGACGGGATTAATGCTGTCAAAAACGTGAGACGTTGTAAGGCGCAAGGGGTCCAAAACGCCCAAGGCGCTATGCGCTCACCTGAGACAATCAAGGCGCTAAAGAAATATCGTGTATATATGGTATATATACACATTAGATTATTTATATTACTTATACCAACTAAAAATATCACACTATTGTAACACTAGCAAGCAATGAACATCATTCAAGCATATATTAGAAAAGACAAAAGCTCCAAATGCTTCTCGAAATAGTTTGAACATTCAAAGTACACAAACAAAAGTGAAATAAATAACATAAAATTGAAATGTCTATGTATCCATAAGTTCTTCGTCTTCATCATCACCAAAATTGGCATCACCAGCATCATCTTCATCTCCACCTTCATTCCCATCAATCGCTTCCATTTCTTTGTCTTTATTGTCATGTGAAGCAACAATTCATAATGAAAAAGATCCCATAATACGTGCTACATGCCTTGTATGTTGTTGTGTATGTTTGTGTCTCTGCAACTCCAGATGTTCTTGCTACATTTCCCCATGTCAATATATCATCTTCAAAGATAAAATCTTCCTCAGCATTATTTGTCTCCATTTAACCTAAGAATCATTCATTAGCATCATCGATTTCACTAAGAGGCGATCGGATCTATGATGTCTCGTAAGTCATATCAATCCTTCAAATCGTGATTGTATTTGATGTACACCAAATCTTGCAACCTTTGAGGTTCAAGCATGTGTCTTTTCTATTAGGATTGAAATAAAAAATCATAAGGTTAAATTAACATAAAATTACTTGTATGCTCAAATACACTCCAATTACGTTTACACCCTGATGAACTACATGCCAAGCTCAAAATCTTCATAGCTAGACATTGCAAGTTTGGAGTTGAACTTCTAAAAGAGCTCCACCATTCTGTTACATTATCATATGAAGATGTTAGCATCATGGATCAATTTAAGTGTACCAAATTGTAATGGGTACCTAGAGATGAGTTTCTTGATCGAATGGCCGTTGAATTTCCAAAAAAATCCCTCAACATTTTATATGAGCTTAACTCAAACGTAATTTTAACTTGCACATTTATATCGGGAACCAATCTTGTATGCATTTGTATAATCCATCAATGATCACCGCATCAAATGCAATGGATGGGTTGCCAATTGCCATAGTAGAATTCAGGATCTAGAAAATGACTTGCAGCATGTAATAGATGATGAAGTTGGCATTCCCATCTTTTGTCAATGATTTGAAATACATCAGTGTACTTTTCTTCCTTTACATTGAAGCTATTCGCAATTGCTTCCTTTGCATGATCCATAGCTTCATATATGTATCATATTGTAGGTTTTCATCCATTATAACAAGTTGAAGAACTTTAACAAGAGGTCCCATGTACGTAAGTGTGTCAAGTACATAATTCCAAAATGAGGGCATCAAAAACGATATCCCTTGCCTTCTTACCCTTGGCTTCCTTGGCCCATTTGCTAGTAGCTCATTTATCTTAAGTAAACATGATCCTCAAATTGTGCTTATTCTTATGGAGAGACAGCAAAGAAAGAAATGTTGCTGCAACTCAAGTCACACCATGACGAAACAATTCCTTGTCATTTCTATCCTGCAATCGCAATGGCCCTTTAAAGATTATTTTAATCATCGGGATCTTACCGATATACTCTAACATAAGAACGATGAAATGTGTCGAACATGGAGTCCAGTACAAGTGTGGCCTCTAACTTGCCTACATAAAAATCAAAGTTCAAAATATCGATTTCGATTTCGTTCCGGTCCCCCCCACCCCCGGGAAAAGGAAATTTCTGTGAAATTTCGACGATTACAGTGGAAATCTTGGAATTTGCTCAAAAAACTATTTTTGCCTTTTTTTTGCAAATTAAGATCATCCAAGTTACTATAACAATAAATAACTTACAAATAGCCACTTATATCACATATATAACTCATCTATATCTTTTATATCGCACATATTAGTCATATTATTACTAATGATGATTGCTAACTAATAGATCTTAGAAATAGAGTTCACCAAAGTTCTTAAAACAATAAAGAACTTATAAATATACACCAATATAGTATGACATTTGGAGTAGCATGCATCAAGCTCATGAAGGAAAAAACCCCAAAGGAAGAAATAAAGTAGAGAAATCAGTCATTCCATTGATATTTCGATCATTTTGACGATATTTCGATCATTTCACCAATATATCGGGCGAAATGCGGGAAACACGAGATATATGATAGCTCCGGTAACCCGATACCCTCAAAACCAAAATTTTAATGAAATTTCACCAAAATTTTGCCAAACTTAAGACCCTGATAAAAATACTAGGTGATAAAAATACTAGGTGAATGTAACAATAATTTATAACTCAATAGCTATAATCAATATAAATAAATATATACCTACTAAGACATAATTGCTTATGTTGTCAATTACGACTTGTATGACATTTTTCTCTCCAAATTGCTCCGCAAACATGTCAAGAAGGTCGTAAATCAAGGAGGAGGCAGAATGCGGAAACCGTGGAGAAGGAGGAGCAACCACAAGATAGAGGAGCTAATGGTGCTAATTAGGGTGAGGGCGATCACAAGAGGTTGCAGGCGTGAGAGTATTTCGAAACAGGCTACAGGTGAGGGTTTGTGATACGAATGGTTTGAGGTTTGATAAAAATTTAATCGGATCTCTAAGAGGATATCCGATTAAACCAATATAGAGTTCAGGTTTCTATAGGGCGCTCGCCCGAGTGCTTCGCGCTCTTAATCAGGCACTCGCCTCTGCTGCGCCTAAACCAAATCGCCTCGCCTGACTCCATGCGAGGAGCCAAGGCCTTTCCTTGCCTGAGCGCCTGGCTCGCTTTTGACAACGCTGGACGGAATGCATGAATAGTAATTCACATCATTCTTTATCCATATTTTCTGCTTGTATTGTTTCTTCTCCTCTACCTTCCAATCCCATTGTTGACCATGTTTCTTCTCCTAAAATGATTTGGCATGCTTCCACTCTCATCATGCATATTTACATGCATTACCATCCAAAACCTCACGTGGGACCAGAGTGTTAATCATTCTTCTTTTTACTTCTCACATTTTCTAACCTCGGTCTTCCCCATAAAAAATCCAAAGTGTCATTTGGTATGAGACAATTTTCTTTCTTCCCTTCTCCCCATTCCATTTTTCTCTCTTATCACCCAAGTTTCTCTATTTTAGCATTAATAAAAAATCTTCATTAATTCTGATGCAGCGTGACCCCAAATTATAGGGCCACATTTATCTAATTAATTAGTAGTCAATTTTATTTACGTTTTTAGCGGTCATAATGGTCTAATTAAATAATTGAGATCGCTTGTGATCTCAACGTTTATTTCGTAGAATTTAATTGTAATTTTGGTCAATTGAATAAGTTAGAGTCTAATTAGGATAATTAGAGGTCAATTAGGATAAAGTTGGTTGTCAATTTTAAATTGTTTACTATTTTTGTAAACCATCTCTCCTATATAAAGAGATGGTAGTCCAGTATTGCTAGGCAGTCAAGTATGAATTAAAATTGAGAGTTTATCTCTTTTCCTCTCTCTTCTCTCTCTTCCTCCACGCGATCTCCGCGGTTCTCCTCCTTCAACCCCTCGTTACCGACGAGTTCTTCTTCTCAACCCTTCCAATTTCTCTTCTCAATCCATCTCGTTCTTCTACCAAAATCCACCATACAAAAAAAATATTATTATCGACGATGCCGATTTCCATTTGCATCATTTGGTATCAGAGCATGGATATTGAGTCGTTCCTACGATTCAACGATCTCGTGGCATATTGGCGTCTCAAGCTTGATCTCAACCGCATATCTCATGGGCCGCATGCGCGTTCGCGTCAACGGAAGTACAAAAAGCGTCTTACGGCATCCTGAAGGTTCAAGCATGGCTGGACACGCTAACCGACGAAGAAAACATCGCCGAAGAAGACGATTCGGCTGTTGTCCAGCACCTTCCAGGACCATTTTCGCCACCGGAATCGGTGTCGCTGCCTCCTCCGGCCGTCCCGGCACAGCCCAATCTATCCCAGGTATCTTCCCGGCTCCCCTCGACCACTCCGCCAGCCCCCCTAGCCTTACCGGAACCCTTCCCCAGCCCCGCATCGCCTGCGGCGCCCTCCCAGCCGCTCACGCCCACCACCTGCGCCTACCTCCCTTCCCAAGTTTCCCCCCAGCGCCTTTCCCCTCCCCTCCCTCTCCCTCACGCCGCCATCTCCCTACCTCCCCCTTCCCCGTGCCCCTACGGCCACCTCCCAGGTACCCGCTTACCACATCCCCGCCACCTTGTGCACCCGCCAGCGACTCCGCCCTCCCTCCTCTTCCCGCTCCTTCCCAGCGTCGCCTCTCTCCCTCTCAATGAACTCAATTCCCCCTCACCGCCTCCCCACGCCTCTCCCCGACTTCCCCTCCAGAACTTCATCGCCCCCAGCCGCCAAGGCCCTCCCCCTCCTCACGCGACACCGCAGCCCACGCACTGCCCTCTTTCCTAGTCACCCCCGCCCACTCGACGGCGCCGCACAGTCCCCCCCCAACCCCGCCTCGCCATCGCGTGGTCCCGCCCTCGCCCTCCCGACTGCCCTGCCGCCTCGCGAGAGCCGCGCCTCCCGCGCAACGGCCTGGCCAACCCCCGCCGCATCAGGCGGCGATATATGCACGCGAAAATCGAGCGTGCCCTAACGGGCACTCCGAAGATGGCGAATCGTGAATCCCACAGAATGTGGGATTGGAAAGCTAATTGGAAAATTTACAAAAATCAATTCTCCAAGTTCTCTATTTACCGAAAGGTCCATAGCCTTATGAAAAGAGAGAACAATAAAGGGGTACGAAAATTGCGCCCACGCCCCTGGAGGCGGAATTATTTTAAAAAGAAGGCTATAATTAGGAAATCAGGGGATCTTCCTTATTTAAATAGGACTAGGACCTTGGGTTTTCCCTATTTAAGGACCCCATGGCTTCATTCCTTAGCCACATCCCCTCTTCTCCTCTCCTTGTGCCATTGCTTCACCATGGACTCTCCAAGGGCCATAGTCTCCATGCCACATCAATTTTTTGAGCATCACGGGAAAGAGTCAACAATCGAGACGACGCCGCCGTTCGCGCCGCACCTGTTCTTCAACCACGACGGTCGCATCATCCCCGCCCGCATATGGATTCCGCCGTCCGCTCCACATCAGTTCTTTCAGAAGACGACGGAATGCGCCGAATCAGCCTCCAAACCTGCAGATCCAGCAATTCGTCGGGAGACGAATTTTTCAAAGCGGCGGAGAGTTGATGCAGCGTAACCCCAAATTATAGGGCCACATTTATCTAATTAATTAGTAGTCAATTTTATTTACGTTTTTAGCGGTCATAATGGTCTAATTAAATAATTGAGATCGCTTGTGATCTCAACGTTTATTTCGTAGAATTTAATTGTAATTTTGGTCAATTGAATAAATTAGAGTCTAATTAGGGTAATTAGAGGTCAATTAGGATAAAGTTGGTTGTCAATTTTAAATTGTTTACTATTTTTGTAAACCATCTCTCCCCTATAAAGAGATGGTAGTCCAGTATTGCTAGGCAGTCAAGTATGAATTAAAATTGAGAGTTTATCTCTTTTCCTCTCTCTTCTCTCTCTTCCTCCACGCGATCTCCGCGGTTCTCCTCCTTCAACCCCTCGTTACCGACGAGTTCTTCTTCTCAACCCTTCCAATTTCTCTTCTCAATCCATCTCGTTCTTCTACCAAAATCCACCATACAAAAAAATATTATTATCGACGACGCCGATTTCCATTTGCATCAAATTCTATGTTTGCTTGCATCCATGTTCAGAGATATCTCATTCTCCAATTGATCTAGTAGGTCCATCTCTCTCTGCATTAGCTTCTTACTCTCCTAACCAATGACAGTTTACATAGCTATTTGGGGTCATTACAAAGTCCATCCAACTTGGGAGGCTAAACGAAATGCAACATAACCCTTTGGCCTCTGAGATATCAACTACTCAATCAAACCCAGCCTTGGAAGATTAGCTGTACTATTCATGACTTCTAAAAATAGAAGAAAGACGCCGGCACAATATCCTCCCTCGACTCCAGAATCCTCATGAAACGTATTGTTTGTAACAATTCGCAACTCCGTACCAAAGCACTAGTCAACTTTCCTAGCACATGTCCAAACTACTATTACCAAGTTTCTCTAATTTTATCTTCTATACACGCCACAACAATTTTTTGTCGATGTTCTTAGTGTGTTGATTGTGAATGAATCATTACTTGAGTGATACTACATGCATCGAAGCATCTTCATCGAGCATCTTCATCGGCCATAAACACTCTCGTATCCATCACTTTGCGACATAAATTATTATAAGTATCAATGCAGCTCCATAGCATTTACAATTTATTTTCAAAGGTATCTTGTCACAAAGAACACTTGAAGAGCCTCCACAGTCCCCACAACAGCCATTCTTAATGAACTCTAAGAGTAATATCTCCATCAACTCCATCAACTCGCCGAGGCACCCGAATATTTAAAAATTCCTTCGGAAAGAGACATATTACAAAATTACAATGCTTACAGCACAACTGATCTAATATCCTCCAAGATAAACAACCAATCTGCATCCTTATCACTCCATTCTTAAAAGTAACTGAGTGTTCTTTCCTTTTTTAAGAAAAATATCTACTACAAAAAGGGCATTAAGCCACCGCAAGATCAAGAAAAGCATTTCATTCTCCATTTTTATCACCATAACCATGAACATTAAATACAATTTAGAACCCCAAAGTATATTGTCACACAAGTCCATTTGAACCTCCATTGATTCATCTTCATGGAATTCCTTAAAAATCTTATCCAGTTCTTTACTATTTCTAATGCTAAATGTAAACTCTCAGAATCTGATTTCGGAAAATAGAAGATGAAGGGGGAAGGACAGCCACCTTGTTTGGAGAGGATTTTGAGGAGAGCGGGGGAGGAGGGGACGGAGAGGTAGTCTCCCCTGCGGTCGCGGTGGAGGGACGCCTTCCGGCGGACCTTCACCCCCATGAAGGGCTCTAGGTCCTCAGTCGTCGCCGCCGAGCGGACCATCTTCACGCTTCTATCCTCTTCCTCCTCCTCCTCCTCCGCCTCCGGCGACGAAAGGCGGTCGTCGTCGGGGGGTTGTTGGATCTGCACTCGCCGGAGGGACCTGAACCTGTCCATTGTGGAGGGGATGTAAATCGAGACGTGGGAACGAGGTTTTCCCCTTCTCCAATGGCGTTCGTTGGAGCTGGGAAAATATATTATATTATTTTTAAACGGGAAATAATAAGTAAACAAACATTTGAATGATTAATAATAGGGATATTTACACCCATAATCCTGTGTAATTGTGTAATTACCTCAGGAGCCCTCGATAATCATGAATTACACCCAAGACCCTGAATAATGGTTAATCTTTTCATGGCATAACCCTGTGTCAACTTCCGTCTTATTTCTCCGTTAACTCTAACGAAAAAAGTCAATTTTGCTTTTCCAAACCCATCATATTTACAACGTGATGCCATCCATCAAAACTCTAATGGAAAAAATCAATTTTGCCCTTCCAAACCATCATATTTACAACATGATGCCATCCATCAAACAAAATAGCCCCCCCCCCCCCCCCCCCGCGTCGGCAAGGCCTCCGGTCCGAGCTCCCCCCTGCGTGCACCTCCGCCCGCAAGCTCCCCCCTCCTCCCGTCGGTCGCCAGCAAGCTCGAGCATCCCTTCCCACCCTGCGCACCTCCGCTCAGGCGCACCTGGGGTCCCTCCCGCGCTGCCTCCCCCCCCCCCCCCCACCCCGCCCTCCCGCGCCGCCCCCTCCCCTCCCGTGTCGCCCTCCGACCCCCCGCCCTTCGTCCATGCTCCCCCCTGCGCCACCCCCGCCTCCTCCCCTCCCGCGCCGCCCCCGCCTCCTCCCCTCCCGCGCCGCCCCCCACCTCCTCCCCTCCCGCGCCCACCTCTTCCAAAGCCACCTCCCCTCCTGCGTCGCCCTCCTCCAAAGCCACCTCCCCGTGCATCACCCCGCTTGTGCCACCCCCATCCCCCCCCCCCCCCCCCCCCCCCCGCCGCCCTCCTCCAAAGCCACCTCCCCGTGCATCACCCGCTTGTGCCGCCCCCCGCCTCATCCCCTTCCGCGCCGCCTCTCACCTCCTCCCCTCCCACCCCCACCCCACCCCTCCCACACCAGCTCCCCGTGCATCACCCGCCTGTGCAAGCTCCAAAGCTACCTCCTCCTCTCTTTTTATTAATCTCGACCCTTAGATCACTAATGGGTTAGATTAACTCAGCCATCTGGTTGAGTTAATGAATTAAATTAACGGAGGATTATGGGTGTAAAACGGAATGATTATACAGGGTCTTGGGTGTATTTAGTGATTATCGAGGGTTCCTGGGGTAATTACACAATTACTCAGGGTTATGGGTGTAAATATCCCTTAATAATATGGGGAAAAAATGGGTTTGCCTCATAGAGCAGCCAACATGGTTGTTCCCGCATATTTCCTGATTTTTTTAGACAAAAAAAGGTGGAATCATGCAATGGTGTCCACTCCAATAAAAAATGCCGGAAAATGGGGCGGTGGCAGCCCCGTTGAATCCTAATAATATTGGTTTGAGCTTGTACATTTTATTTTTAGTTTTTACATTTTATTTTTATAACTTTTCCAATAACATTTATACGCGTACTTATTTCATCACGGTGATCATGAGAAATATCTCTAGTAGCACCTACGCACCTTTTTTGTTAACTTGTATGGAATCAAAGGCGTAAAAGATATTGATAGAGTATTCAAGAAAAATTATTTACGAAACAATCTAAAATATATACATTTTCTTCTACCTTCTTACCCCAACCTCTCCCTCCCAAGCACACACCCCCCCCCCCCCCCACATGCATAACATCACAACTCAAAACCAACCAAAAAATCCACAATAAAAAATATTTACCTTTGATCAAGATCGATCAAAATGCAGCTCAAGCCAATGATAGCTTAGCTCAACAACAGCATACAAAATTTAACTTGAGACTTCTTCCGAAGTTGCAAGGAATCCAGGATTGCATCAAAGGCTCGTGTGCCACAATCATCCCTCTTCGTCAAAAAAATATTATGGAGCCCCACTCTAAAATGTATGTTGTGCATTCATCGTCTTGGTTGTATCCTCTGATTGTCTCTTCATCCTTTTGCATCTACTGTGTAAAGCTCTTGCTCAACCTCGGTCAGGCTATCATGTAGGTATATCGCTTCTTTAGTAGGGATTAAGCCGATTGCTTTGGTCGGTTCCACTCCAAGAAACAATTGGGTTAAACTTAATTATGCACTACATATTAGGAAAGGGACTCCAAAACGTCATCAAGGATATTGAGAGAGATGTTTCCATAATATCAAAAAATTTCTTCTAGAATTAAGTAAAAACTGCAAGTTTATTCACATTTTTATATTAAAATTATATATTAGTTTTTTTATTATTGTTTTATCTTCAAGTAAATTTAAATTACCTTCATGCTTATAATTTCACATTTAGATAACTTTTATTAATTTTTAATAACTTGGAAACTTCTTACATTCTTTATCAGGTTCTTAAAAGGGATATTTACACCCATAATCCTGAGTAATTTCGCAATAACATTCATGACCATGCATAATCGCGAATTACACAGAAAACCCTGAGTAATGCTTAACTCTTACATGATATAACCCTGTGTTATATTCCGCTTGAGTTGGTCGTTATATTTGACGGTTTCTGTTAAAAAAGACAAAATTACCCTCAGTACTCTTTCTTATTTGCAAAATCAGATTCTGAA